>JAUPFT010000001.1:40431078-40791078 GCA_036936625.1 Parnassius smintheus behrii | reverse complement strand
CTGTTGAAGTGGGAAGTATAGGCAAACCTTCCAAGTAATACTTTTTTATTATAGAAGAGGAGGCAAACGGGCATGTGGCTCACTTGATGGTTATTGTCGATCGCCGTCCTTGAACAACGCCATTCCAGGGGAATGGCAAGTGCATTGCTGGCCTTTTAAAAAGGAGTAAGCTCGTTTCTTGAAGGTCCCTAAGTCGTATTCGCTTAACTAAGAACTATTAGTCCTAGTTACTAATGAGCGTAGTTATGTGGTCTGGGATCGTAAAACCGCTTGCTAAGTAAGACGCACAGTGCAAGCCCTTTAACTGGAGCGGCCGTGGGCTTAAATGGCGATGGCTGTATGTAGAAGTGGATTATGATGAATGTCTGGCGTTACAGAATTCACAAATATTCTAGCTTTTATGGAAAGTTTAAAATTATTCAGAGAATCCACCCATGATTTAAAACGTACTTTTAACAACTCCTTACATACTTATAGATTTGATTTGAAACGTCGATCCTGCTTAAATATAAATTATTGTCATTTCAATTTAAATTTGGACTTTGTTAATTGTACGTCGAACGCTTTGATTTTGTTTTTACATTTTATAAATTCACACGTGAAAGGTATCTAAAATAAAAAAGAAATTTTAATTAAACTTGAAAAAGTATTAACGATTACAAACGTATCTTAGTAACGTTGAATGAAACGAATTTAAACTTGTCCGGTTACAGGGAAAACGTGGGAGAAAAAAATGTGTAGTGACTTTGTGGGGCTAAGCTTTTCAATTTCATTAAGCTGTGTAGTGGAAAATGCAAATAATTTCTTGAGTGACCCAGAAAAGTCACGGATTTAAAATACACACAAGGGTGACCACCAGACTGGTGAGTACCAGATGATAAGTGTTTCTTTCTTCTTATTTTTCGCTGTTGTATGATGTATGATGTATGTGTTATTTTACGCTGATATGTTGTAAAAGGGTAATTCTTAACCGGCCGAGCCGACTCATTGCTTATATGAGTACAACCATAATACATCTGCAACATGTTTCTATCTCTGTCACAATAGGCTGGTTACATATATCGCGGATATGACAACCGTCGAAATGGATGTGTGTGGAAAAGACGCTTAGGTAAATGCAATATGGTACGCTCCCCGGTGACAGCAATCGGATACGTCAAGCCGAAGATGGGGCTAAGTGGCGCATCTAAGGAGTTAGAGTTAGAATCTATAGGAAAACCTTTGTTGTGCAGTGGACTGCCGCAGTCTGGTGATGATGTTGGCTCTACTTCGTGACGAATTTATAGAGAGACTTATACACTATTAACATAATTGAGTTTTAATTACGAAACAAGAAATGTTGTCTGAAATCAATTATTTCTACCGTTAAGACATGTAAGCCATAAGTATCATTATGCTTGTATAATTTAATCTTTGGTAAAGTTCAACATCTATAAACTGCGGATGAGCATAACACCAGTACAATGATATCGCCCTGGCTAACTAACCTAGCGCATAATTACCTTCCCAGCTGATCCTGATAGTAAATGGCGATGCAGCCGAAAATTGTGAAGTACAATGACTTAATACAAGCCTATTCACTTTTGCCTTGAAGACACTTACACATTGTAATTGGATGGAAAGACAGATGCTGGCAACTTATTGCACTCTTTTGCAGTACGCATGATGTCCGATGTAGGAAACTGGTTCGAACCAAACAGTTTAAGCCAACATGGTAACTCGACCACAAAAGAATGGAATTTGGCCGAGCGTCTAATTGTCCGATGGTGTAAGGGAGAGGGAGGAATTAAGTTATGCAATTCTTGCCCACAAATCCGAAATACATCCTGTATAGAACCGAAAAGCTAGCTACTTTGCCCCTGTGTTCGAAGCTGGTGAGTTTGGTTTTAAACCAGAAAGGGGTAATGAAGTAGCCTCTTAGCACGCTTTTCTATCAAATCGAAAGCTGCATAGTGGCATTTTACAGCACCAGCCTATATATGGCAGCAATAATTCATGCACGACTGGACTTGCCGTGTAGTGGTGGTTAAGGATATCCACTACCCCATATTTTCGGTCGGGTATCGTAAAGGGCGACAGAAGGAGATAAGCAGCAGATCCTGAACCCGCATTTTCCTGATAACATCAATCGTACAACAAAACAAACCGCGATTACCAACCCGCTCGCCAAGCGTGGTAATTACGGCAATATACCTCTCATGATGAGAGTTAGTAAGTACCGGCTGCCCCGCTATTCTTGGCTACAGTGGTGACCACGTTAACAGCGGGGCAGAGGATGCTAAGAATCTCCGCTGTAGGTTCGGTTGCCACCTAAGATGACTTGATCGGGCAACATTTCATGCACGTACCCTGAGGACTGACTAGATGATCGTGGTGCTGGAATAAAAGATGGACAAGTTGTGCTTGGATATTATAGGATTATCTGAGATCTGAAGGGAGGGGAAGGTCAAAGTAATCCTCGGGGATCCACCGGGAGGGCGAGCATCTGTCCCAAGGAGTTATCGGATTTAAGTCTCCCGTTAAAAATCTTGTGAAGACTGTGAGTATGCCGACGGGAATTTTTCTATAGAATAAGAGTGACAATGTTTAGATGGTATAGATGGATGGACAAAATCTTTCTTATAAATCTTTCTGTTTTTTTTTCACATAAAACTATTATATGAAAAAAAAAAACAGTAAAAACAATATCCTAGAAAATTTACAAAATTTGTCATTAAAAAAAGTTTAAATGTTTTATTAAAGAAAATTTTTATAATATCAAAGAATACATAAATGAAAATTACCCCTGGGAACGAGGTGATAGACACCATACTGGTTCTATAAAAATTCATTCAAAAATTATGCAAAATGAATGATTGTAAAGTGAAATATATTTTAAAAAAAGTCCCGAGCACACAGTCCACCTGATGGGAAGTGGATATTGTGGCCCATAGACATCTACGTCCATCTTCGATTACGAATAAAAATGCGGATGCGGTGTCACCCATGACCCTGTGAGGATTAAGATTGAATGCCTCTTTTCCAGTAAATAGGGTCTACAGTTTACGTTCGTTCGTACGTTCATCCAACGGCGGCGCCACAGAAAGTAGACCTGGTCGATCCCCGACAGTTTGACAAAAAATGAGATGGACCTCATCATTATATATATCGGCCAGAAGATAACTCTCCATTGATGCCTCAATGATCGTAAGGGTGAAAACTGGCAGCGATCACCGAATGGAGAGGGGCACACTGAACCTAAAAGTTAAGTTGGGGAGATCTCTTCCAATGAAGTCAACGCTCCGTCCCCCTGGTGCACTGATCCAGGGTCCCGAAAACTATCAGCTCAAATTACAAAGCCGTTTTCAGCGCCTAGAAGACTTCAATGAAGTGGACGATATGAATGAAAAATTCGTGGAGACTGACTATGCGGTGGGAGCTAAGTTCAGTAAAACCTATCGCAGAAGAACACAAAAACTCTCAAATCACACTAGTTCTTTCAAAAAGATATATTCAAAATAATATACGATGATATTCGAAAAATAAATTTAAAATAATATATGTAGGGGTAGTTAAATACATTGCCAGTTCCAATAGCCTATCAAAAATATGAGGACATTTATGTCGGCATTGATTTTGCGATCACTTCATCCCCATATAGTAGCGTTTTAGTAAACTTTAATAACTATGAAATACACATCAAAGCTCGTTATAATACATCAAAAAGGTCTAATAAAATGAAATACTATACAACATCCACGCCGGAAATTATGGAATATGTTTTACTACTACTTAAATGCAAGTTAACTTTTGGTATGATTAACGGTTATGTCACTTTAGAAAAAAATTACGTAATACACACAATTAGGAAGTTTCAGTGCAGTTTTATGCAAATTTTTTGGTTTTTAGGGTTGTTGGAAAGTACTTTCATAACAATTCATTGAAAATGAGTTCGCCCTCTCCTAATTAAGATTCGAAGATGCGTTTTAGTTTCTTCGATGAGGGTAAGTATATTATTATTAAATATTCAACTTTTATTTAAATGATATTTGCTGATGACAAAAAAAGATTTTTTCTATATTTTGTAGTACTTTGTAAAACGCCGATATATTAATTCTAACAGATTTCAGAACACGGCAGATTTTGTTGCTGCACAGAATACCAGCGTCAAGTAGAAGCTCTGATTCTGCGTTTCGTGTGGTGAGTGCGGGTGGTCAGAGACCCAATTCTTACCCTCCCATCAACATGGTAGCGGAATTAATTAACTACACCAGGAGGCTCCAGCACCCTGGACCTATCCATCCTTTGGCTACTCGTAGACAGCGACGATTATCTGGGCGTCTACGGGTACCTATATAGGTTCCATAGCGGTAATACTGACACAGACCGATTTATCGACAATGTCAAAAAGCTGCAGATTCCTTGCTACAGCAGATCCCATCTGCAGAGATCCTAATTCTTGACGATTTAAACGCCCATCATCCTGAATGGTTTGGATCACGTCTAACCGCTTATGGGAGATCTGTATACGTCTTTGCTTTGTCATATAGTCTGACACAGCTGGGTAATTTTAGGTAATTATTTCACACAGGTTGCAAGAGTGACAGAGGCCTGGCTGGGGACTGAGGGGTTAAGAGACGATGGCAAGAGACCTGGCGGTCTGACTTTGGTCTCTTGGGAGAGAGGTGCTACTTGCGTAGACACTTCGACAAGTTCTTATCTTAGGGATACCTCATTTAAAGTCGGGTTGTTATCTGAGGTAGGTGAAATAAGTAAGAGATCCAAATTTGAGTCTCTGAGAAATTACTATATATTTGTGTCATTTGCTATAAAGGCTACGCTGCTGGTGATAACAGGGCAGGTTCATTGGTTAAGATTGGTTAAGAGCATCGGCGCATGTAAATTAATTGATAGAAGTAAGTGATTTCTTTAAATTTTGTGCAACATTTCATCCGATTTTGAGCTTTGTTCAAAATTTCAAGTCACGAGCTTATTCAGAAGTTAGTTAAATTTGAATTTCAAGTTCCATCAGAAACGACAGACAGACAGAGAAATAACACAGCGACTCAATAAAAACGTGGTAATAGGAAAGATATTTTTAATTAATAATAATAATAATGTCCTCCAGATCGAATTTCGGCCACGGCGGCCTGCCTCAACAGAGGCTAGCCATCGGCGCAGGACAGGATTATAGTGCCCAAGTGTATGCGCAAGCACAGGCGCACTCTCTATTCCCTCACTCTCATAGTCCTATGGGACGGTAAACCGACATGACCGGAGAGAGATCAGGCGCAGGACCAACGGCTTTACGTGCTTTCCGAGGCACGGAAGTGAGACCGCCAACTTCCTGACTCCGGGGCAATTACTAAGAATTTGTTGACGTAAAAACTCAATAATTAATTTATTGACCCGGCCCGGGATTTGAACCCAGGACCTCATGATCAGCAGTCGCACTACTACAACCACTAGACCAACGAGGCAGTGACTATTCTTAATTAGTATAGAAACATACATATGAAAAATATGTTCCAATCAAATATGTCAACAGCGTTCCATAGTAAGTTTTAAAGTTAAACGTTAGATTGAAATTTATTATAGAAATTTGCTATCTTTTAAAACATTCAGTATGTGTTAGTCATTTTGAATAAATATTTTCTCTTCAATTTTGTGTAGTACAAGAGTCCTCACATAAAGTGGGCCGTCACTTCAAGCAAAACGTAATAAAATACGACGCATGAATTTCAGCAGAAGGTTCTACCAAAACTCGTAAAATAAAAAACATGTTTAGTGAGTGCTTGCAAGTTTTTCTTAAGGTCACCCGCAAAATATAAGTACTGTGTATGATGCTATATATAGCAGATGCCTATTAGTTGATTCACTGATGTACAGAGCCGAACGTTATGGCAGAGGCCGATCTAAACATGTTATCTGTATCCCGTATATACGGAAACGTCGATGATTTGCGTTAAATAAACTTTGTATGTAAGAGAAACTTCACTCATAATCAGGCTCGTACACTCTGCATCTTGTAGAGTTGCATAGTCGATTATCTTAATTTCTCCAATGTGTGTTATTGAACTTCACATGTCAACAAAACATTTTATTCTTCAGATATGCTCACTGCAATCAGCAGGTTTCTTCACAATGTTTTCCTTCACCGGTAAGCATGTGGGTAGGTAGCATTGAAAATTGTAATTAACAATTTCTTTGGTGCCGGTGGATATTGAACTTGTGTTGTGTATGTATGTATGTATAATTTACAAAGAGCGCTTGGACCTCGAGAGCTACAGCGGTTCATGACAGATACAATTAAATCAACGCCGTGCAATTAACGATTTTACTATTGAGATAATGTCATGGCTTGATAGATGCGAAGAATACAGAATGAATTAAATATTATTAACGGTGTGCTAGGTACTATATTTTTGTTGATTAGTGCAAGATTGATTGATGAATCGCGTATTCGGTCAAAGCAATTTACTTTCTCGTTTTTCATTCGAGGATCAAATGATCAAATTCGATGGCGGTTTTCGCTCAACGATGCAACTTGACTCGTTTTTAATACGATATAAATGATGAGGTTGAAGCTCTTGAATTGTTTTATGTTTATAAATACCTACTTAAAACCTTTCGGGTAAATATGTACGTTGATCGCATTTAATGAAGATCGAAATTATTATATGCCATGTGATAGCAGGCCTATGTTCAGCTGTGGGAAGTATATATAATGTAACTTCAATTTTACAAACGTATTTATATACTATTTTATTATTCCAAGTTTAAACAATTATATACAATTGTATGTATAACTCAACTCCAGTGGCTAGGAGACTTCAAAGTGGGTCTTTTCACCATTTAACTAAGTACTATATGTATAACAATATTTTTATCCCACAGTCTATTCGATTGGCGAGTGCAAAGCCGATCATACCACACACAGTCCATCACCTAATAGTAAGTGGATACTGTGACCCATAGACATCCACATCTATTCTCGATTAAGAATTAAAATGCAGATATATTGTCACCCCCAAGGACTGAGATGGGATGCCTCATTTCCAGTAAAAAGAATCTCCGGTTCTCTTTATTCACCATACGAAACACATCAGCATTAAGTCGCTATTTTGCACTGGTATTCTGTGAGAGCGTGGTCCATCCACGATCTACCCGAAGCTGTTTAAGCCTACTACAGCCCTACAACGGTAGGAAATGTTCCGTTCGGAAGTGAGTAGAGCCACTTGCCGAACAGGGTTAATAGCAGTTCTTATTATTTTGTGTATGAGCACAAGTTTAAGTCACTGAAATTATAGATTATAGTACTTTAAGAAAACACAAAATAAAGATTTAAAAGAGGCAAAATTTTTAAATAAAAATACCTACGCAGTTATTAATTTTTTGTTAAATGCTTTGAACTTTTAACGTGAGTAAATTTTAATGTGACATTTAATTTTCATTCCATATCGCTTTGTTGACTTGGATCGTTGAGCTTTGAGAATTCTGATCATACGTTATTGAAATGAAAGCTATTGAGGTAAAAACTTAGTAGATAAGTATGTAATTTATTAATATGGTGATAAAATATATTGAGAAGTCCACTAATATCGATATTTAATGTTTTTTGAAACTAAATAAATAGTATATACTTATTTTTTACATGTTATTAGAAAGAAAGATAAATTCATAATTCGAGTTTAAAGTGCGCAAAAATATCGCAGAAAAAAGTTCTCAAAAAAATCTATTAGTTAAAAAATATTTTGAAGACATGTAACACTGAAATACGTCGAGTAATTGGAATTACATTACACAGAAATTATTTAAGATATAATCGTAATAAACAAAAACATAAATAAATTAATAAATATAATTAATTATAATGGTTGCTTACACACCCAGAATAACTTTTCACTATCAATTTGTTAATTCAATTGTTTTGAAACGGAAACTAGAAATGATATGTTAGGAAACATTAAATGTTAAAATTGTATTTGTGATTGTATCTGTAAAAAGGTTGAACGCGGTATTTTGAATAGCTGTCTTTTTCTTCTTTTCATTTCGTCCTATAGGAATCGTTAAGTCAAATAAGGAACGTGCTAAGAAAATCATAAAAGAGTTGGATAGATATACAAAGTAACTATATCTATATATTTATTTCATGATTTAAATACGACGTAATGAATGACATAGTATTCTTTAAATAAATAAGGGTTACAAGCAGTAACTTATAAATAGTCACCTATATATTATAAATTCGACTAGGATGGAATACCTCTTTACGAGTAGGAAGAGACTCCGACTCTTGTTATACACTATACAGAACACAGCAGCATAAGCAGCTGCTTTATGATTGTATACTGTGCGAGTGGTGTCATTACATGGTCACGACTAACATATCGTGCCGCAGCCGAAAGTGTTGCATATTATATTGTATATTATTTACTTGAATTATTTGCGTATCATTATCATCAGTATAGCCTATCACTAGAGAACATAGGCTTCCTGCAAGGAATATAACAAGGTAATGTCTTGAGCCACCTGGATTCATCCCCTACAGAAGTGTGATTTCGAGCTATATGGTCAGGTTATTGCCACACCAATTTATTGATCTTTTAAGCTTTGTTGGTAGAGTAACTAACTGGTCCTAGATGGAGTATACTCATTACGAAGTCTACCATGCAGAAAAATCCCGAGCATAGCCCTCTCCACAGATAGCTCGTTCAAAAATGTACATCTAAATAAAACTAAACGCGGATAGCCATCGCAGTCTTCATGTAAAAACGCTTTAGCACTTCGATTGTATTTTTTATTATACTGTTTTTCGATAGTATTTTGTATATTGGGTAGAAGTGTTTCACTAAGCTACATTTTTCAGTCCTAAATCATATCATACTTTAAGTACAAGGTTTCATTTTATTAAAGTTCTATGGAACTCTGAAGTTACAAGATATTGGTAGATCTTGCTACTAGTAAAATTACTTTCGACAATTATTATTAATAATCAGTCTGTGTACAATTCAAATAACCCCATTTTAATCTTTTCTACGAAATTTTCGGGGTAGATCAGGGAGATAAGCGTTCGCCGTAAAATTCGCAGAACGTCAGCAACCTGGGTTCGATCCTCGCTGGCACCAATAAAATTATGAATTGTAATTTTGTAAGTGCTGATTTATCACATGCTCAACAGTGCAGTAAATCAGCATGAGGACGTTGCATGTCTGGCAATAAAATATCTTTCAGAAAAAAATACAAAAACAAAAAAAGTTTTCAATTAAAATTTTCTAATCAAACAAGATCTCTAGTCTCAAAAATTATTTTTCTTCTTAAAGTACAAAACTGTCCTTCATATTCAGTTTTCAAAATATTTAAAATTTTACAAGTAGTAGGCACACGGTTTTGATTATTAATTACTACCATCCTAGGGGAAAAGGGGAGCATAGCCAATTATAATGTGTCGCTCGTCATCAACATTTCTAACCAGGTGGGTTCTAAGTTGCTTGCGACTACGTGACTCTGTTTTTCACACAAATTCTCCGATACACTCCATATAGTGTCATTATCTCAACAGTGGAATATGCATAATAGCAGACGGATAGAAGACAATGAATACGGAAAGAAATTACTTTTAATAAAAAGCAAAAACCGACTTGAAAAACCAAAAAAGAATTTTTTAAAAGACAAATTTTTAAAAATTAATATTTTTTACCATTTTGAGTGAACTAAGCAATATCACAACCTCAAGGAGTAATAAGAATGTCATCCAGAAATATTTACAATAAAAGGTCGTCAATTATTTTTACTCGTGCCCCTTTTTGGTGCTAGCGAACTAGGCCGCGAGCCCCGAGTCCGATAAAGCTGTAAAAACCAATAGGCTAATGGCACTAACATCACAGAAACCCGGCGAAGACGATAAAAAATTAATTTTCTATTTCTCCACCCTTAGGGGTGGTATTTGTTTTTAACTCTATTTAATAAAAACAAAGATTTTTTATCGGTTCATCCCTTTCTGAGAAATAAGTGAACATAATATTAAAAACAAATGCATCAGTTATTACCCCCATTATCCATTATGCTTTTTTGAAGTGGATTGTAGTCAATAATTTTGAATAATGCATCATTATCATGAAATCATGTGTTATTATGTGTAGGAGTGTGCGCTGTTTCTGTCCAAAAGTTCCCATTCTACGTAACAACAAAAGTTTGATTTGTTATGTAGAACCAGCATTGCAACACATTTTAATTCATTACTCTGGGGTGACGACGAATCTGCATTTTAATATTAATTATGCCGCTATTTCATTGCATACGAACGTTTGGCTCTATAAGGTATATTACTTACATTCATCCTTATATTCTATACTTAATAATCATATTATTGATATTTATAGCAAATATTTTACATTATTTCGTATCTGTTGAACAGAGTGCAATGAAGCGTTAAAATAACTCTTTTACTTTATCCAGTGGAGTGTAAGAAAGCCATTCTTATGGATTGCTTCATCGCGTAACTAGCGTACCACACAAAAATTGTTAATAGTTTTTCATGTTATCTGTACTTATAGTATAAAATGAATAAAAAGTAAAACCAGGTCAATATAAAGGCTACTTTTATATTACTTTTTACTGATTATCTATACATATTTAAATTCTATTAATGGATTGTTGAAATTGATTGAAGAATATGGTACGGAACGTATATATATACATATATATATATATATATATATATATATATATTCCGTTTCTCATCACGATTACTCTTAGCTTAAAATGCCAATATAGAAGTGGTTCCAAATGTGGAATTTGAATTAACGACTTTCAAGGTTTATCTGTGTATAAATACCAACAATAGCTTTCTCAATTGAGTGGTAATGTTTGACTTAGTCTATTGATTTTTAAAAGTGTTTAACAAAATATTGCAGTTTTATTAATTACTTTAGTGTGACCGTCTGTCTGCTAGAGGCTATTACAGCGAATAAGCCAGCCGGCTATAGTATATACTGATTGTTACGGCCTATAGTTACCCCGACAAAGGTCGTTGAACTCGGGCCCACCAGGAGTCCAACTAAACGGGTAACAGGAGGTCGGGCCCCAAAATGGCCTATGGAATATTAAGATATGTCAGCTAACAAGGAAGGGAACAAAACTTACCTTTTCCGTCGAAGTAGGGTTAACCATAGGAAGACAAAACATTGCCCTTAGCATTTCGAGTGAAACACTATCATATCCGGCAGCCTTACCTGCTTTCATGCTTTTCATTGCTTTCATTATTTCATCTATACTTATCTCGCTACCTCTTTCCTCTTCTTTCGGAGTTTCTACTTCACTTAGTACACACGTTGTCTCCTCACTCATAAACACGCTTTCAAAATATTCCTTCAATCTCTTTAAACTCAAAACTTCATCATTCAGACTATAGCCATTCTCGTCTCTTATAACATTCATCATAGGCTGTTTTAAATGTCCCCTGGCAGTTCTTACAAGTTTCCAGAACATTTTAATATTTGCCTGGAAGTTATCCGATATTCTTCTATAATTCTTATCCGTTTTTTCTTGCTTTTTTTCTTTCAACTACTTCTTTTACTCTCTTATTAAGATGTTTAAAGACTGCCTTTTTTCTTTCAATATCGTCATTCGTACCACGAGAATTACCAGCCTTTTTTGCTAGTAAATCTAGCCATGCTCTCTTCTTTGCTTCAACTTCCATACGTATCTCATCATCCCACCATAACGTATTATTTTTCCTTTCATTCTTCCTCTTACTAACACCACAAAGGTTTAGTGGATGCAGCTACCGAAGTACGGTAGCTGCATCCACTAAACCTTTCTCATACATTCTCCAAAGCTAACTCCTTCGTACATAATTCATCCAAACCACTTATATTTTCTTTCAGTCTACATTTGAACCTATTTTTCTCACCTTCATCTTGTAACCTCTCTTCCTTTTTTCCTTGTTTTTCTCACCTTCATCTTGTAACCTTCTTATACGCTGTAACGCAGTAGTAGACACAGATGATCGATGGCGCCAACGCTTGAATAGACCATTAATTCGGCATAAAACAAAAAAATGATCCGTTCCTACGTTAGAACCCTTGTATCTACCACTGCGCCCCTCAATCTTTCATCCACAATTATGAAATCTATCATGCTTCTATCGTCACCGCTTTCCAAAGTATACATGTGAATCCTCTTGTGGCGAAAGCAAGTGTTCGTCACAAAAAGATTCTTTTCCATACATACGGTGGGGAGACTTTCACCATTCTCATTTATACTTTCATCACCAAACGTTTCCAATATTCTTTCATAACCAAGCCTCCTCACCCCAACCCTTCCATTAAAATCTCCTAGCATAATAATATTTTCATTTCCCTTATACTTCATTAACACCATCCTTACCATTTCCCAAAACTGCTCTCGGATATAAGTGGGCTTAGACATGTCTGGGGCGTAGACCCCTAACACAAACAACTTCTTTAAGCCCATTTTCATTCGTATCCATAGCAGTCTTGGGCTTACACATTCATACTCTTTCACGCATTGGCCCATTCTTTCTGAAAGGTGGTAGATGATACCCACTCCCTGGCATGCCCGCTCGATCTCGTCTACACCAGACCAGTATGCGGTATACATGCCATGTGTAGTGACATCCTTCCCCTTCCTTTTCGTCTCATTTACACATAACATATCTATTCCTCTATCATACATCATATCGCATACTTCATCCATTTTATCATTCATTGCCCCACATACATTCAACGTAGCCAGACGGGCCTCTGCAATCCACTTTTCGCCTCTCCGGGAGATAGAACGTGACGGGTGGCGAACCTCGTCGCCGAAAATCTTAGTTTGTATGGCTCAAAAATAGATTTTTGTTTTGTTGATTAGACAAAAAATCTAGAGATATAGGATATCTATATAAATTATTCAATAGTAGCTAGTGGTAGCCGTGATATTAGGGGTAAGGCATGAAAAAAAATATAAAAAAGGACAAATTCTCCGATACACTCCATATGGTGTCATTATCTCAACTGTGGAATATGCATGCTAGCAGACGGATAGAAGACAATGAATACGGAAAGAAATTACTTTTAATAAAAAGCAAAAATCGACTTCAAAAACCAAAAAAAATTTTTAAAAGACTTTTAAAAGTTATTTTTTTACCCTTTTGAGTGAACTAAGCAACATCACAACCTCAAGGAGTAATAAGAATGTCATCCAGAAATATTTACAATAAAAGGTCGTGAATTATTTTTACTCGTCCCCCTTTTTTGATGCTAGCGAACATTGAGAAGAGAACGATGAAGCTGTAAAAACCAATAGGCTAATGGCACTAACATCGCAGAAACCTGGAGAAGACAATAAAAATTTAATTTTCTATTTCTCCACCCTTAGGGGTGGCATTTGTTTTTAACTCTAGTTAATAAAAACAAAGATTTTTATCGGTTCATCCTTTTCTGAGAAATAGGTGAACATAATATTAAAAAGAAATGCGTCAATTATTACCTCCATTATCCATTATGCTTTTTGAAGTTGATTGTAGTCAATAATTTTGAATAATGCATCATTATCGCGAAATCGTGTGTTATTATGTGTATGAGTGTGCGCTGTTTCTGTCCAAAAGTTCCCATTCTACATAACAACAAAAGTTTGATTTGTTATGTAGAACCAGCACTGCAACGCATTTAAATTCAGTACTCTGGGGTGACAACGAATCTGCATATTAATTATGCCGCTATTTCATTGCATACGACCGTGTCTGTCCCGTCGAGCCAACCCATTCTTATAATACGCTACGGCTTGGCTCTATAATATACCTTATATTACTTACATACATCTTTACTCTATACTTAATAATCATATTATTGATATTTATAGCAAATATCAATAATATTTTACATTATTTCGTATCTGTTGAACAGAGTGCAATGAAGCGTTAAAATAACTCTTTTACTTTATACAGTGGAGTGTAAGAAAGCCGTTCTTATGGATTGCTTCATTGCGTAACTAGCGTACCACACAAAAATTGTAAGTAGTTTTTCATGTTATCTGTACTTATAGTATAAAATGAATTATATTAAAACCAGGTCAATATAAAGGCTACTTTTATATTACTTTTTACTGATTATCTATACATACTTAAATTCTATTAATGGATTGTTAAAATTGATTAAGGAATATGGTATGATGGAGCTGATTCGATGACGGATTCGGATGCTGAACTCAACAACGGCTACGAAATTTTCTTTTTAACTGAAGAATATTTGATCAATATTTACTTTTTGCCTAACGCACGAACAAGTATTTTTATGGCCCACAAATAATTGCTTATGATGTGGATGTTTGTGTCTGTAAAATTAACATAATATTATTTTTGAAAGCGCCTTGGTGTTACAGGATAAATATTTTGAGTATATATATTGTTGCGTGAACAAGTCAACGCCATACACTAGCGCCATCTAGTGCCAGGAACGAGAGCGAGGTGAGCTTTGCAGAAAATGACATCACAAATCTTTCAACTGACAGCGCCATCCGAAGAACTAAGTTTCTAGAAAATCTACACTCGAACACTCGTCGCTTTGCGCGCATTTACTTGAATATTCCGGATGCTTCAGTGCTAATTTGTATATATAGGCGCTGCAAGATGCGATCGGGGAAGTATTGGATTTGGGCGAGACAAGCGAAGCTTCGGAGCGGAATAAAGTGAATTAGTGTGTTTAATTATTAGTGTTTTTAACTTTAATTAGTGTAAAGTAAATTAAAGTGTTAATTTAGGTAATTTTATCGGCAATTTTTATTGTCACGAACCTCAAGCTCGTAACAATCGGTGTCAGAAGTGGGATAAAATCATGCCGATTTTACCTAAGGAGGAAACGGAGGGTGTCCGTACCCGAAGTCAACACCAGCAGGAGACGGACCAACGAAGATTTGGTGGTGCAACGCCGCAGACGTCGGAGGGCCAGCCACCGGCTGCAGGTCCGTTGGTAGCTCCTACATCTGCAGCACCTGACTTAGGTGCTCTGATGGTGATGCTGCAGGAGCAGGCTCGCCGATAGGAGGAGCAGGCCCGTCAGTTGAAAGAGCAGCTGCAGAGCGGACAAGAGTAACAGGCTCGCCGGCAGGAGGAACAGGCCCGTCGTTTAGAAGAGCAACTACAACGCGATAAGGAAGAGCAGATGCTCCTCATGAAGGACTTTCACGCTATCTTCGGAAAAGAGATACGGGAGGTGAAGGATAAGGTTGCTCAGCATGAAAACCGCCTGTAGGAAGCTGAAACCCGAATCGACCAAATGAAAAATCGGGTTGACAACGTAATGGCTGACATGAGAAAATCACTTGACGAACTCAAACTTGGGGATGGAACTACAGCTCCCGTACTAGCTACTACACCTTTCGCTACGTGGGTTCAAGGTACCACCATTCGACGGGACTTCTTCCTGGTCAGCCCACAAAATCCAGTTCGAAGCTGTTATGAAGGCGAACGGCTGGAATAAAAATCAGGCCATGACTTCTCTCACACTAGGCCTGCGTGACCAGGCCTTAACAGTTCTGGAAGCTCTCGGTAAGAAAGTGACTTATGAGCAACTCCTTGAGGTATTGGAGCCGAGATATGGCGATGTTCACCTGGAACACCTATTTCGTGCGCAGTTTAAAGATCGTGTGCAGCGCATCAACGAAAACCTGCAGCATTGGGCTCTAGAAGTGGAGAAGCTGGTGCGAAAAGCATACCGGTCTGTACCTGCACTCATTGAAGGGAACCTGGTGCAGACATTCATCGACGGCATCCGCGATCTGGAAGTCAGAGCTGCTGTGAGGCTCGGGCACCACGAGATACTTAAGGACGCCTTGGCCCATGCACTGGAGGTGGAAGCCGTGTGGCAGGATCTTCGCTCCCATCGCGTCAGGGAGGTTGTAGCAGCTACAGTTTGCGACCGCAACAGAGGATACAGCCCTAGGTGCTATGGTTGTGGAGAAAAGGGCCACCTTCGATCCAGCTGCCCTAAGCGAACCCTAGAAAGGGAAGGTGAACGATCTCAGAAGGGAAGTGCGGCTAACATCACCACCCAGCAGCAGCCGGGATACGACTTTACTATCAGACATCGCAGCGGGAAATCTCATGGCAACGCAGATGCATTGTCAAGAAGACCTTGTCGTGAAGATTGGAGACATTTTACTAGGCAAAAGAGTAAGGAAGTGGTATCCGTGAGGATGCTCAGGGCAGACCACCTCAGCGACGGGTGGAAAGACAGCTTACAACATGCACAGCAGGAAGATCCGGACATCAAGCCGATTCTGGAATGGATAAAGGCCAGTGCTCCCAAGCCTAAGTGGAGCAACGTCTCAGCAATGAGTTCGACCACTAAAAGCTATTGGGCCCAGTGGGACAGCTTGCTGCTTCAGGATGGAGTTCTATGCCGTAAATGGGAAAATGTTAGGGGAGACAGCTGTCATTTGCAAATGGTTGTCCCTAAAGCTAAAGTACCGGATGTTCTACAGCTGTACCATAATGATTATTCAGGAGGCCATCTGGGAGTTAAACGAACTCTACTGAAGATCCGAGAACGGTTTTACTGGGTCCACTGTCGAAACGATGTCGAGGACTGGTGTCGTAAATGTACAAGTCGTGCGGCTGTAAAGAGACCTCAGACTCGGAGTAGAGGTGCATTGAAGTTGTACAATGTTGGTGCACCATGGGAGAGAATAGCCATTGACGTGGCGGGGCCGTTTCCGGAGAGTGAAAGCGGTAACAAGTATTTCATGGTTGTGATGGATTACTTCACAAAGTGGCCAGAAGTTTTCGCCATTCCAAATCAAGAAGCTTCAACAGTTGCAGATAAACTAGTTCATGAAGTCTTCTGTCGTTTTGGAGTACCTTTAAAGATCCACAGCGATCAAGGAAGGAATTTTGAGTCTCAAATATTCCAGGAAACTTGCCGAGTTATGGGTACTCTTAAAACGAGAACGACTTCTTATCACACGCAATCTGATGGAATGGTGGAACGATTTAATCAGACATTGGAGAGGTACCTAGCAAAGGTTGTAGACAACCGGCAACGAGATTGGGACAAGCACATACAACCAATTTTGTTGTCATATCGAAGTTCTGTTCACGAAAGTACAGCAGTGACACCAGCTTTCGCAAACTTTGGAAGAGAATTTCGGCTGCCTGCAGACCTGATCACCGGGATACCACCTGATGCCCCACGTAGTATAACCGATTATGCAAATGACTTGCGGAACAAAATGAATGACATTTATGAGCACGTCAGACAATCGGGCCAGCAAATGTCTGAAAACCCGGTACGACCGCAAAATGAACAATAAAGGGTTCAACGAAGGTTCATTAGTGTGGTTGCACAATCCAGTCCGCATCAAAGGGAAATCTCCTAAGCTTCAAGCTAAATGGGACGGCCCGTAAAGGATTGTAACCAGGATCAACGATGTGACCTACCGGATACAGAAAGGTGCAAGCGGGACTCCTAAGATCGTCCATGTGGATCGCTTGGCGCGTTATTATGGGACCGATAATGCTCGGGACGAGCATGTCTTAGGAGGGGGCTGTGTTGCCTGAATAAGTCAACGCCATACACTAGCGCCATCTAGTGTCAGGAACGAGAGCGAGGGGAGCTTTGCAGAAAATGACATCACAAATCTTTCAACCGACAGCGCCATCCGAAGAACTAAGTTCCTAGAAAATCTACACTCGAACACTCGTCGCTTTGCGCGCATTTACTTGAATATTCCGGATGCTTCATTGCTAATTTGTATATATAGGCGCTGCAAGATGTGATCGGGGAAGTATTGGATTTGGGCGAGACAAGCGAAGCTTCGGAGCGGAATAAAGTGAATTAGTGTGTTTAATTATTAGTGTTTTTAACTTTAATTAGTGTAAAGTAAATTAAAGTGTTAATTTAGGTAATTTTATCGGCAATTTTTATTGTCACGAACCTCAAGCTCGTAACAATATATATTCCGTTTCTCGTCACGATTACTCTTAACTTAAAATGCCAGCATAGAGGTGGTTCCAAATGTGGAATTTGAATTAACGACTTTCAAGGCTTATCTGCGTATAAATAAAACTATAGCTTCCTCAATTGAGTGGTAATGTTTAACTTAGTCTATTGATTTTTAAGTGTTTAACAAAATATTGCAGTTTTATTAATTACTTTAGTGTGACCGTCTGTCTGCTAGAGGCTACTACAGCGAATAATCCAGCCGGCTATAGTATATACTGATATATACTAGTATATACATATGACAATACATCATCACCTCCTCTCAGTATTATGGCCTCTGACAGGTTGTGGTGACCAATTTATATTTTACTAGCGATCGGCCCCGACTTCCCACGGGTGATTTTAGAATCTCGACAACAGCACTGCTTACCGGGTCTAAACGTGAATCTAAACCATCTAGGGACCCAATCAAACAAACAAAAAAAAATCATCAAAATCAGTTGAGCCGTTTTCGAGTTTTAGCGAAACTAACGGAGAGCAATTGATTTTTATAAGAAGTCGCGTTTTTACTCGTGACAACTTCGAAATTTAATGATCGGTTCGAATGAATTAAAAATTATTTGACTGTTACATTAATACCCTTGATATAACTATTTATTTGAATAAGAATTAATACTACAATACGGATGTAAGCAACTATTCTACCGGTGATCTAATTAAATTTTAGAACACAAAGGCTACTATTGTGACTTAACTATGTTAGATATATTCCCTCACGGACAATTTTGTAGGTAACAATGAGTACTTTAATTATGTACTACACAATTTTTATGTATCATAAATTGGTGGAGCGGAAGTGGGCTAATTTTAAATCCGGCCCGAATGAACCACAAAATAGTGCGGCGGTTGTCCCGATTGTAATCCGGCTCGAAGAACCAGTAAACGGTGCAGCGACAGGATCTCGGGTTCGATTCCCGGGTCGAGCCAACATTTCTTAATCGAGATCAATTTTGTTGTGGACTTACGAGTATGCGTGGTTCTCTATAACCAAACAAGATGGCTGATGTGGCACGTGTCGGTCTTCGGCAATGCACTCGCCATTACCTAATCTATTATCTAGCCTGTGCCCTAATATTAGTATAGATATAGACTAGATGTAATACACAAAGATCGGTGACGGGAAGCGTTCAAGCGTATAATTACTGCAAAACCCTCCGTACTTAAAAAAAAGGCTTATACCAACAGTGGGATATACATGCTAGCAGACGGCAAATTTGGAAACAAAAAAGTATTTTACTTAAGTTTAAGCTTAATGAACGAAAATTACATTATACGGTTATAAAATTAAAAGAAAAAGACATCGTTCAGGAAATAAAGCCCAATCGTGCTTTTGTTCGTCAATTTAGAAAATGACGTTGCCGAATAAAACGATGAATCAAAGGACTCATTTATTATATGGGATTGAAACAAATTTCGTCAAGTTGACATGTTTAATAACCGCCTTATCTCTTTCGTAATGGTTATTATTATTTATTTTTATATTTTTTAAATACCATTATATATCTTCTTCTTCTTGATCAATAAGCCCCTTAAAAGCCCACTGTTGCACATAGATCGCCTCCTTTAAAGAGAGTACTTGCCTCATCGTTAAGCTTGAAAGGCGAATTATCGATCACACTACCCGTTCATAATAGATGGTAACCATTTACCTGTTTCGGATATTCGTGCTTGCTGTTTAGGTCTCCAGCTACACACTCCAGCAATATACACTGGGCTAAGATTTAGTAAATCTGAGATATCGGCCTCTGATAGTAGTTTAAATGGTGAAAGGTTCGTCGATACAACGGTAAACAGCGGATGGTCAGTCACAGCTATCTTATAAGTTGACATTTCTATGTTTGGGCGAAGCGTTGATCGGTACGGACTTTTTGTAGTAGATCAATGTGCCGCCTCTAGGGTTGATCAACCTATTATTTCTAACAAAGGCGTAGTTTGCGATATTTGCATCGCGATGGCTAGGTTTCAAAAAGGTCTTTTGCCGGTTTCGGTGATCTCCACCAAGCTATTTCTAATTTATCTTGTGTTGTTAATTGTAAACATGATTGTAAGCTATTATTGGAGAAAAAAATAGTCCCGCTGGATTTCTTGCCGGTTCTTCCCAGGACAGAAAATTTTTTTGCGAACCAGTGGTAAATTGAAAAGATGCCTTTCAATAAGTATTGCTATAATCTACATTGAATAAAAATGTTTCTGTTTCTGTTTCTGTTTCTGTTGCACTAGCATAACGTCTACGTCATGGTATAGACCTCGATCTTATCTTTTTGGTTACTGAGGCCGTTCTCGTTAAAGAACGCGACAGTCAGTGAGCGTGGTTTAGTTATACTTAACTGTTTCACTGCCATTATGTTATTATTTATAAGGTGGGTAAGCGCACTGGAAATATCTATCAGATATCAGAATGTGTCGATAAGTCCTATATGCTTAATCATAGCATTGAGTTTGTCCTGAGAGGTGGTAGCACCACGAAGCTTTCGATCCAAAAAAGATGATCTACAACGTTAATTTCAACGCGAATTGCCACTTCAGCCACCTTATCCAGTGGGCTTACTCTAATCTTGTGAAAATAATCTTATATATATATATATATATATATATATATATATATATATATATATATATATATATATATATATATATGTATATATATATATTTAGAATATTTCACTATATTAAAGAAATTTTAAATATATTTTTATATGTAACAATAAAGTTACGCACAATATTAAAAAAAAAACTATTACAAAGAAAAAGTAGAGTCCAACTCCCCATGATATCATGCCAAGAAGAAGAAGAAGAGAGGCTGCGTTTTCTCGCTGAACGGTTATACTTGGCTTTTGATCGTGAAAAGAACCAGCCCTCTTATCACCAGTAGCGACGACCAGTCGCAGATACAGTTCCATTAGGAACTTCACCGCAGGTTGACCCCACGGGCCGATAGTTTCTACAGCAAATGACACAATTATGTAGTTTTCTCCCGGAGACTCATATTTGTGCCATTTGCCCAGTTCAGCAGTTGCTGATACCATCCCGGGTTTAAACGGTACCCTTGAGATGAGAGGCCGCCAAAGCGTCTACCCAAGGGGTATTCCACACTGGGCCTTTTACCTCTCTTTCCCAAGGGTCCAAAGTCATATCGTCGGGTCTCTTGCCATCGTCTCTAAATATTGCCTTGTGCCCTCAAACCGAGGGATCATTTATAGAGAAAAGAGCTTTTCGGATAACTTTGTTGAAAACCCGTCACGGGAAAACTTACCTGCGCTTTTCTCACATGAAAGTCCGTAGAGCCCAAACTTGTCGACGTTGCTACCACAGGGGTATTGATGAGGTTGACAAATTGCCGTTCTTTCACGGATTCCTACGGTAATTTTTAAGCTTTTCCCATCAAGTAATGTGCCGAGATTACTTGATCGTACAGCGTGTAAACATTGACTAGATTCCATTATCGAAACAGCTAAATAGCGGGCCTGATCTTAGTCGAAATTATGAAACAAATTTTTCAAGTCCGCGCTGTGTCTTCTTGCAATACAAAATTATGTTAATAATTTAAAAAGATATCAAGTTCAAAAGAACATAGATTTTATTTGATAGATAGAATTTATTTGCTTAAAAACATGGTACATAAGATCATCAATGCCGTGGAACTCACATTTTTGCCATAATTGGCATACAAAAATGATATGAAATACAGCTAATTACACAAACCCAATGTTACATTTTAAAATTATTGCGTTGCTTAAAAGTTAGTTTCATTATTTTTTATTTTTTTATTATGTAAAATTAAATACATATAGAGCCGTGGTAGCTCAGTGGTTAACGCTCGCTGTAAATATAACAGAACGCGAGTAACCCGGGTTCGATCCCCGCCGGCACCAATGAAATTGTTAATTGCAATTTTAAGTGCTGATTTACCACGTACTCGGCGGTGAAGGAAAACATCGTGAGGAAACCTGCATGTCTGAGGAATAAGAAAAAAAAATATTTCGAAGACATGTGAAGTTCGTCAACACGCATTTGGGCAGCGCGGCGGACACTTCCTTGCCCTAAACCCTCTCAGAAATGAGGGGAGGCCTGAGCCCAGCAGTGGGACGTATATAGGCTGTAACTTTACTTTACTTTTAAATACATATACAGATCCACTTTATTTGAATTCATATACAGTAAATTCTTCATAAATTATTAATTGAATTATTACATTATTGTTACATAAATATATTAAATATTATATGAGATTAGTTAAGCTATAATTGTTTTTACAATTACACTACAGTATAAATTAATTCATAATTTTAATTACAATAAAATTATAATTTATCTTTTAATATATAAATTATAATTAATAATATATAAATTATAATTAATCTCAGGTTATTATGCAAATATTACCATTTAACTTATTTTACATTTTAATAAATAAATAATAAATTGAGTTACTAATCCTTTTCAGAAATAATAAGTTAATGTTCATTAATTCCTTAAACTAAACTTTTTGTTAATATAATAAATTTGAGGAATTTATAATTAATTATGTACATAGGTACTATGTTATCTCAAAAAAAATTCGTATTCCTAGAAGATGATGAATTGTGGTTTTTATCGTTGAAATCCCATATAGTTTTTTCTGATTCCAGCAGTTCTAAAAACTTTATTGTATTTTCACTATTCCACTTGTAAGGCATTTTGGTAGATCGTAATTATTTAATAACAAGACGGCACACACGTCCGTTCACCAGGCGCTTGGCGCGAAGTGAGCGATGGAGCTGAACGTGAACACTCACTGCCGCTCGCGCTGCCCGTCCTTTGACTTCCGCACGAAAAACGGACATTTGAGGGAGCGTAGGGCAGTGGCAGCGGCAGCGGCAGTGTCAGCGCGAGTAGCCTGTTTACATACTGGCCTGCCCACTGCCCTGCTAACTTCCCTGCCCAACAGGGCTGAATGTAAATGGGGGCATAATAACAGAGTGCTAAACAGAAAAGAAGTCCTACTATATTATATAATATAATTATTTAAAGATCCACATTATATAGATCCACATTTTTATAAAAGTTCTGAACTACTATATTTTTGAAAACAACGAAAGGTCTGTTTTCAATAACCACGTATTATATTTTCGTTTTTATGTTGAAAGATAATATCTTTAAAAATAAAATTGCGTTATATCTTCTTGCTTCCATTTACATTTGTGACAAACAAACTCACGTTACACTGCTTTGATTTTATCTAAGAAATAAAATACGTCTCACGAGAAGCGGAGATACAATTTCGATCATTCGTTGAACGTAAATAGCTATTCGACGGTAATATGTGTATGCCAAAAAGAATTATGGCTTTACTCCGAGCTACCTTGTACTACATCTCTGTCTTGTGTGACTTATGGGTTTGCTGCTATTTATTGGTTTTATTAGTAATAAATAATATTACTACCGTATTAAATGCAAAAAAAGACTTTACGGCACTAAGTCTCTGGTATTATATAAAAATAAAAAAGACGTGTGGCAGTAAATGAACAATAAAGGGTTCAACGAAGGTTCATTAGTGTGGTTGCACAATCCAGTCCGCATCAAAGGGAAATCTCCTAAACTTCAAGCTAAATGGGACGGCCCGTAAAGGATTGTAACCAGGATCAACGATGTGACCTACCGGATACAGAAAGGTGCAAGAGGGACTCCTAAGATCGTCCATGTGGATCGCTTGGCGCGTTATTATGGGACCGATAATGCTCGGGACGAGCATGTCTTAGGAGGGGGCTGTGTTGCCTGAATAAGTCAACGCCATACACTAGCGCCATCTAGTGTCAGGAACGAGAGCGAGGGGAGCTTTGCAGAAAATGACATCACAAATCTTTCAACCGACAGCGCCATCCGAAGAACTAAGTTTCTAGAAAATCTACACTCGAACACTCGTCGCTTTGCGCGCATTTACTTGAATATTCCGGATGCTTCATTGCTAATTTGTATATATAGGCGCTGCAAGATGTGATCGGGGAAGTATTGGATTTGGGCGAGACAAGCGAAGCTTCGGAGCGGAATAAAGTGAATTAGTGTGTTTAATTATTAGTGTTTTTAACTTTAATTAGTGTAAAGTAAATTAAAGTGTTAATTTAGGTAATTTTATCGGCAATTTTTATTGTCACGAACCTCAAGCTCGTAACAATATATATTCCGTTTCTCGTCACGATTACTCTTAACTTAAAATGCCAGCATAGAGGTGGTTCCAAATGTGGAATTTGAATTAACGACTTTCAAGGCTTATCTGCGTATAAATAAAACTATAGCTTCCTCAATTGAGTGGTAATGTTTAACTTAGTCTATTGATTTTTAAGTGTTTAACAAAATATTGCAGTTTTATTAATTACTTTAGTGTGACCGTCTGTCTGCTAGAGGCTACTACAGCGAATAATCCAGCCGGCTATAGTATATACTGATATATACTAGTATATACATATGACAATACATCATCACCTCCTCTCAGTATTATGGCCTCTGACAGGTTGTGGTGACCAATTTATATTTTACTAGCGATCGGCCCCGACTTCCCACGGGTGATTTTAGAATCTCGACAACAGCACTGCTTACCGGGTCTAAATGTGAATCTAAACCATCTAGGGACCCAATCAAACAAACAAAAAAAAAATCATCAAAATCAATTGAGCCGTTTTCGAGTTTTAGCGAAACTAACGGAGAGCAATTGATTTTTATAAGAAGTCGCGTTTTTACTCGTGACAACTTCGAAATTTAATGATCGGTTCGAATGAATTAAAAATTATTTGACTGTTACATTAATACCCTTGATATAACTATTTATTTGAATAGGAATTAATACTACAATACGGATGTAAGCAACTATTCTACCGGTGATCTAATTAAATTTTAGAACACAAAGGCTACTATTGTGACTTAACTATGTTAGATATATTCCCTCACGGACAATTTTGTAGGTAACAATGAGTACTTTAATTATGTACTACACAATTTTTATGTATCATAAATTGGTGGAGCGGAAGTGGGCTAATTTTAAATCCGGCCCGAATGAACCACAAAATAGTGCGGCGGTTGTCCCGATTGTAATCCGGCTCGAAGAACCAGTAAACGGTGCAGCGACAGGATCTCGGGTTCGATTCCCGGGTCGGGCCAACATTTCTTAATCGAGATCAATTTTGTTGTGGACTTACGAGTATGCGTGGTTCTCTATAACCAAACAAGATGGCTGATGTGGCACGTGTCGGTCTTCGGCAATGCACTCGCCATTACCTAATCTATTATCTAGCCTGTGCCCTAATATTAGTATAGATATAGACTAGATGTAACTAGACTAAGCGTTCAAGCGTATAATTACTGCAAAACCCTCCGTACTTAAAAAAGGCTTATACCAACAGTGGGATATACATGCTAGCAAACGGCAAATTTGGAAACAAAAAAGTATTTTACTTAAGTTTAAGCTTAATGTACGAAAATTACATAATACGGTTATAAAATTAAAAGAAAAAGACATCGTTCAGGAAATAAAGCCCAATCGTGCTTTTGTTCGTCAATTTAAAAAATGACGTTGCCGAATAAAACGATGAATCAAAGGACTCATTTATTATATGGGATTGAAACAAATTTCGTCAAGTTGACATGTTTAATAACCGCCTTATCTCTTTCGTAATGGTTATTATTATTTATTTTTATATTTTTTAAATACCATTATATATCTTCTTCTTCTTGATCAATAAGCCCCTTAAAAGCCCACTGTTGCACATAGATCGCCTCCTTTAAAGAGAGTACTTGCCTCATCGTTAAGCTTGAAAGGCGAATTATCGATCACACTACCCGTTCATAATAGATGGTAACCATTTACCTGTTTCGGATATTCGTGCTTGCTGTTTAGGTCTCCAGCTACACACTCCAGCAATATACACTGGGCTAAGATTTAGTAAATCTGAGATATCGGCCTCTGATAGTAGTTTAAATGGTGAAAGGTTCGTCGATACAACGGTAAACAGCGGATGGTCAGTCACAGCTATCTTATAAGTTGACATTTCTATGTTTGGGCGAAGCGTTGATCGGTACGGACTTTTTGTAGTAGATCAATGTGCCGCCTCTAGGGTTGATCAACCTATTATTTCTAACAAAGGTGTAGTTTGCGATATTTGCATCGCGATGGCTAGGTTTCAAAAAGGTCTTTTGCCGGTTTCGGTGATCTCCACCAAGCTATTTCTAATTTATCTTGTGTTGTTAATTGTAAACATGATTGTAAGCTATTATTGGAGAAAAAAATAGTCCCGCTGGATTTCTCGCCGGTTCTTCCCAGGACAGAAAATTTTTTTGCGAACCAGTGGTAAATTGAAAAGATGCCTTTCAATAAGTATTGCTATAATCTACATTGAATAAAAATGTTTCTGTTTCTGTTTCTGTTTCTGTTGCACTAGCATAACGTCTACGTCATGGTATAGACCTCGATCTTATCTTTTTGGTTACTGAGGCCGTTCCCGTTAAAGAACGCGACAGTCAGTGAGCGTGGTTTAGTTATACTTAACTGTTTTACTGCCATTATGTTATTATTTATAAGGTGGGTAAGCGCACTGGAAATATCTATCAGATATCAGAATGTGTCGATAAGTCCTATATGCTTAATCATAGCATTGAGTTTGTCCTGAGAGGTGGTAGCACCACGAAGCTTTCGATCCAAAAAAGATGATCTACAACGTTAATTTCAACGCGAATTGCCACTTCAGCCACCTTATCCAGTGGGCTTACTCTAATCTTGTGAAAATAATCTTATATATATATATATATATATATATATATATATATATATATATATATATATATATATATATATATATATATATATATATATATATTTAGAATATTTCACTATATTAAAGAAATTTTAAATATATTTTTATATGTAACAATAAAGTTACGCACAATATTAAAAAAAAAAACTATTACAAAGAAAAAGTAGAGTCCAACTCCCCATGATATCATGCCAAGAAGAAGAAGAAGAGAGGCTGCGTTTTCTCGCTGAACGGTTATACTTGGCTTTTGATCGTGAAAAGAACCAGCCCTCTTATCACCAGTAGCGACGACCAGTCGCAGATACAGTTCCATTAGGAACTTCACCGCAGGTTGACCCCACGGGCCGATAGTTTCTACAGCAAATGACACAATTATGTAGTTTTCTCCCGGAGACTCATATTTGTGCCATTTGCCCAGTTCAGCAGTTGCTGATACCATCCCGGGTTTAAACGGTACCCTTGAGATGAGAGGCCGCCAAAGCGTCTACCCAAGGGGTATTCCACACTGGGCCTTTTACCTCTCTTTCCCAAGGGTCCAAAGTCATATCGTCGGGTCTCTTGCCATCGTCTCTAAATATTGCCTTGTGCCCTCAAACCGAGGGATCATTTATAGAGAAAAGAGCTTTTCGGATAACTTTGTTGAAAACCCGTCACGGGAAAACTTACCTGCGCTTTTCTCACATGAAAGTCCGTAGAGCCCAAACTTGTCGACGTTGCTACCACAGGGGTATTGATGAGGTTGACAAATTGCCGTTCTTTCACGGATTCCTACGGTAATTTTTAAGCTTTTCCCATCAAGTAATGTGCCGAGATTACTTGATCGTACAGCGTGTAAACATTGACTAGATTCCATTATCGAAACAGCTAAATAGCGGGCCTGATCTTAGTCGAAATTATGAAACAAATTTTTCGCGTCCGCGCTGTGTCTTCTTGCAATACAAAATTATGTTAATAATTTAAAAAGATATCAAGTTCAAAAGAACATAGATTTTATTTGATAGATAGAATTTATTTGCTTAAAAACATGGTACATAAGATCATCAATGCCGTGGAACTCACATTTTTGCCATAATTGGCATACAAAAATGATATGAAATACAGCTAATTACACAAACCCAATGTTACATTTTAAAATTATTGCGTTGCTTAAAAGTTAGTTTCATTATTTTTTATTTTTTTATTATGTAAAATTAAATACATATAGAGCCGTGGTAGCTCAGTGGTTAACGCTCGCTGTAAATATAACAGAACGCGAGTAACCCGGGTTCGATCCCCGCCGGCACCAATGAAATTGTTAATTGCAATTTTAAGTGCTGATTTACCACGTACTCGGCGGTGAAGGAAAACATCGTGAGGAAACCTGCATGTCTGAGGAATAAGAAAAAAAAATATTTCGAAGACATGTGAAGTTCGTCAACACGCATTTGGGCAACGCGGCGGACACTTCCTTGCCCTAAACCCTCTCAGAAATGAGGGGAGGCCTGAGCCCAGCAGTGGGACGTATATAGGCTGTAACTTTACTTTACTTTTAAATACATATACAGATCCACTTTATTTGAATTCATATACAGTAAATTCTTCATAAATTATTAATTGAATTATTACATTATTGTTACATAAATATATTAAATATTATATGAGATTAGTTAAGCTATAATTGTTTTTACAATTACACTACAGTATAAATTAATTCATAATTTTAATTACAATAAAATTATAATTTATCTTATAATATATAAATTATAATTAATAATATATAAATTATAATTAATCTCAGGTTATTATGCAAATATTACCATTTAACTTATTTTACATTTTAATAAATAAATAATAAATTGAGTTACTAATCCTTTTCAGAAATAATAAGTTAATGTTCATTAATTCCTTAAACTAAACTTTTTGTTAATATAATAAATTTGAGGAATTTATAATTAATTATGTACATAGGTACTATGTTATCTCAAAAAAAATTCGTATTCCTAGAAGATGATGAATTGTGGTTTTTATCGTTGAAATCCCATATAGTTTTTTCTGATTCCAGCAGTTCTAAAAACTTTATTGTATTTTCACTATTCCACTTGTAAGGCATTTTGGTAGATCGTAATTATTTAATAACAAGACGGCACACACGTCCGTTCACCAGGCGCTTGGCGCGAAGTGAGCGATGGAGCTGAACGTGAACACTCACTGCCGCTCGCGCTGCCCGTCCTTTGACTTCCGCACGAAAAACGGACATTTGAGGGAGCGTAGGGCAGTGGCAGCGGCAGCGGCAGTGTCAGCGCGAGTAGCCTGTTTACATACTGGCCTGCCCACTGCCCTGCTAACTTCCCTGCCCAACAGGGCTGAATGTAAATGGGGGCATAATAACAGAGTGCTAAACAGAAAAGAAGTCCTACTATATTATATAATATAATTATTTAAAGATCCACATTATATAGATCCACATTATTATAAGAGTTCTGAACTACTATATTTTTGAAAACAACGAAAGGTCTGTTTTCAATAACCACGTATTATATTTTCGTTTTTATGTTGAAAGATAATATCTTTAAAAATAAAATTGCGTTATATCTTCTTGCTTCCATTTACATTTGTGACAAACAAACTCACGTTACACTGCTTTGATTTTATCTAAGAAATAAAATACGTCTCACGAGAAGCGGAGATACAATTTCGATCATTCGTTGAACGTAAATAGCTATTCGACGGTAATATGTGTATGCCAAAAAGAATTATGGCTTTACTCCGAGCTACCTTGTACTACATCTCTGTCTTGTGTGACTTATGGGTTTGCTGCTATTTATTGGTTTTATTAGTAATAAATAATATTACTACCGTATTAAATGCAAAAAAAGACTTTACGGTACTAAGTCTCTGGTATTATATAAAAATAAAAAAAGACGTGTGGCACTCGGGGACTGCCGCGGTAAAGCTATTGCATAGCCTTTTTATCAACTTATGCAATTATAATTAATTATTTATTTTATTTATGAAGTTAAGTCTTTGATATTAAATCAAGTTACACTTTTTGAGCGTGGTGACCGATAAGAAAACAATTTTTTTTTCTCTTATTGTATAAATGAGAAGTTAATATTGTTTAAAATATTTTTAATATCTTACAATACATGTAGGTTATTCAGGAATTTTTATCATTCAGTTAGCAGCTAGTGTACACGCATAAGACTAGTCGCACGCACACAAACACCGTGCCGAAGTCTGCCGAACTGAAACGACGTTAGACGATGCACGGCTTTCAACGCCACACGCCCGTGCCCGTCGGAGTTATATTTTCGGAGTTATTCATGTCAGCAACAATATGCCACGGTCTATTGTAGAAATTAACAACCCATTGGCAGTCATTGCAGTAAAACCTTATATTAAAATGAGTTTCTTCCCAAGGTCATATTAGGTCATTAGTCACAATATAAGAAAATGAACTTCTATTAAACCTAATGATTTCTTATATTTACGCGAACACTACACATGATTAAAACTACTTTTACGGATTTTATCGCGTTTATTTTTACTTTTTATTTTTAATTCCCGACGTTTGGGGCGCTTTCCAGCACCCATGGTCACGGGGGACGGGGGAGTCCCCCGTGACCATGGGTGCGTAAAAGTAGTTCTATTAAACCTGTCATTATCTACAATTAGTACTTATTTACAATAGTAAAATAAATGATAATATAGTCAATCTGTAATGTATCACGGCTGGGGAATCGTAGATATTTTTCGTATTTAGTAAACGAATAACTACTTGATAAATTAATCATGATATATATCTTTTTTTTTCGCCGGAGACTAAAATGATATTGTTTTTTTCCGAAACTGCAGATTCTGTGGATTTATTTCATTATTTTGAACAATATACGAAACTTAAGTGACTAAAATTAAATCTAATCTGAACCAGAATCATAAAAACTGTATTATTCGGGCTAAACGAATCTAATAAAGATCTGTTATTTTTGTCTCCTGCGAAAAAAACAGACTATAGGAATCTATCGAATACCTACATAAACAAAATATCACCTATAAATAAAATATTACGAAGCGGAATAACTAATAAGAGTGGCAACGTCGCACTATACAAAGGAATTGCGTTAAGACGACACCTCGAAGGGGCTATCGCCGGACTGATCCGAGTGAATGCATAATTTCTATAAAAACTTGAAAAAACGGCCTCATAAGGTCTAAAATAGCGTAGCGCCCGCGACGATTAAAAGCGCTTAGAAATTCTCAGAAACTTTAAAATATTTTTTTAAAGATTATTGATTTGAGTAATCAAAATAATGAGCAAGTAAATTATGAATATTAATGTTATGAATATATTTGAGTGATTTCGAAGCATATAGATTAAATAATTTCGTTGTAATTTCAACTATAGTTGTTTTTTAGAGGTGTTTTCGCAAATAATTATGATCGAGTCAAAATTATACTATCGTGTTTTTGAGCAATCAAATTCAAGATAAAGACATGAATTTACCTATATCAAAATTTCACTTCCCTTAGTGGTGTCATAGTCCTATCAATTATTTTATTATTATAATAGTACATGATATTCCCTTTAAAATGACACCAATATGAATAATATCTTATATCTATATCTACAAATAAATAAAATTGAAATGTCTGTTTGTAATGTTAAAATAACAGATTTTTATTAAATGCATATGAAAGTACTAGTAACAAAAACACAATTTTTAAATTTTTTGTCTGTTTGTCGGTCTGTCTGTCTGTCTGTCTGTTTGTTCCAGCTAATCTCCGAAACAGCTGATTATAATCAATAAACGATAATCGCGTATAGTGAATTTCGAGGTAAATTATTATATGTAAACGTTTTTGAATCGTCGTAATGAAACATATTTCCTAAAGAAAATATCTTCATAATTAATTTGATGTAAAATAACATTAGAAATAACGTATTGTTACGAGCTTGAGGTTCGTGACAATAAAAATTGCCGATAGAATTACCTAAATTAACACTTTAATTTACTTTATACAAATTAAAGTTAAAAACACTAATAATTAAACACACTAATTCACTTAATTCCGCTCCGAAGCTTCGCTTGTGTCGCCGAGTTCAACTCTGCTTCGATCGCATCTTGCAGCGCCTATTTATTTAAATTAGCAAAGAAACATCCCGAATATTCAGGTAAATGCGCGCAAAGGGACGAGTGTGTGAGTATAGACTTTCCAGAAACTTAGACTTCGGATGGCGCTGTCGGTTGAGAGATCTGTGATGTCATTCTCTGCAAAGCTCCCCTCGCTCTCGTTCCTGACACTAGATGGCGCTAGTTGACTTATTCACACAACACTGCCCCCTCCTAAGACATGCTCGTCCCGAGCATTATCGGTCCCATAATAACGCGCCAAGCGATCCACATGGACGATCTTAGGAGTCCCTCTTGCGCCTTTCTGTATCCGGTAGGTCACATCGTTGATCCTGGTTACAATCCGGTACGGGCCGTCCCATTTAGCTTGAAGCTTAGGAGATTTCCCTTTGCTGCGGACTGGATTGTGCAACCACACTAATGAAAGGTTCATTAAAGGTTCGTTGAACCCTTTATTGTTCATTTTGCGGTCATACCGGGTTTTCATTTTCTCAGACATTTGCTGGCCCGATTGTCTGACGTGCTCATAAATGTCATTCATTTTGTTCCGCAAGTCACATGCATAATCGGTTATACTGCGTGGGGCATCAGGTGGTATCCCAGTGATCAGGTCTGCAGGCAGCCGTAATTCTCTTCCAAAGTTTGCGAAAGCTGGTGTCATTGCTGTACTTTCGTGAACAGTACTTCGATATGACAATAAAAACGGTTGTATGTGCTTGTCCTAATCTCGTTGCCGATTGTCTACAACTTTTGCTAGGTACCTCTCCAATGTCTGATTAAATCGTTCCACTATTCCATCAGATTGCGGGTGATAAGAAGTCGTTCTTGTTTTATGAGTACCCATAACTCGGCAAGTTTCCTGGAATATTTGAGACTCAAAATTCCTTCCTTGATCGCTGTGAATCTCTAAAGGTACTCCAAAACGACAGAAGACTTCATGAACTAGTTTATCTGCAACTGTTGAAGCTTCTTGATTTGGAATGGCGAAGACTTCTGGCCACTTAGTGAAGTAATCCATCACAACCTTGAAATACTTGTTACCGCTTTCACTCTCCGGAAACGGCCCCGCCACGTCAATGGCTATTCTCTCCCATGGTGCACCAACATTGTACAACTTCAATGCACCTCTACTACGAGTCTGAGGTCCCTTTACAGCCGCACAACTTGTACATTTGCGACACCAGTCCTCGACATCGTTTCGACAGTGAACCCAGTAAAACCGTTCTCGGATCTTCAGTAGAGTTCGTTTAACTCCCAGATGGCCTCCTGAATAATCATTATGGTACAGCTGTAGAACATCCGGTACTTTAGCTTTAGGGACAACCATTTGTAAATGACAGCTGTCTCCCCGAACATTTTCCCATTTACGGCACAGAACTCCATCCTGAAGCAGCAAGCTGTCCCACTGGGCCCAATAGCTTTTAGTGGTCGAACTCATTGCTGAGACGTCGCTCCACTTAGGCTTGGGAGCACTGGCCTTTATCCATTCCAGAATCGGCTTGATGTCCGGATCTTCCTGCTGTGCATGTTGTAAGCTGTCCTTCCATTCGTTGCCGAGGTGGTCCGTCCTGAGCATCCTCACGGATACCTCTTCCTTACTCTCTTGCCTAGTACAATGGTTGCAATCTTCAGGACAAGGTCTTCTTGACAATGCATCTGCGTTGCCGTGAGATTTTCCGCTGCGATGTTCGATCTCAAAGTTGTATTCCTGCAGTAGTTCAATCCACCTCGCAACTTGTCCTTCTGGATTTTTAAACTGCAATAGCCATTTTAGTGCAGCATGGTCAGTTCTTAAGTGAAATTTTCGCCCCAGAAGATATTTGCTAAAATGCTGCAACGACTTTACCACAGCTAGCAATTCGCGTCTTGTGACACAGTAGTTCCTTTCCGGTTTTGACAACGACTTGCTGAAGTACGCTATCACGACCTCTTGGTCACCATTACGTTGAGACAACACACCGCCAAGTCCTATATCACTTGCGTCTGTGTCAACTATAAATTCTTTGCTTGCATCAGGGTATCCCAAAATAGGTGTTTTGCACAGACGGTCCTTGAGCTCCTGGAATGCAATATTGCAACTTTCATCCCAGCAGAAATGTCGCTTCTCCTCGGTTAGCTTGTGCAGTGGTTTGGCTATATCTGCAAAGTTTTTCACAAATCGCCGATAATAAGAGCACAAACCCAAAAATGCTCTAACCTGCGTCTGGTCTTTTGGAACGGGCCAACCCTTGACAGCGGCGATTTTCTACGGATCCGTACGGATACCTTCTTCCGACACTACATACCCTAAAAAGTTAACTTGTCGTTTGAATAGTGCACATTTCTTCGGACTCAACTTGAGGTTGGCACTCTGAATCTTCATGAGCACGCGTTCCAGGTTTTGAAGGTGTTCCTCAAACGTACGGCCCACGAAGATGATGTCATCCAAGTAGACCAGACAGGCATCGCCAATTAGCCCAGTAAGTACAAGCACCATCAGCCTTTCAAACGTTGCTGGAGCATTGCACAACCCAAACGGCATTATTTTAAATTGCCACAGACCCTTTCCCGTCGAGAACGCAGTTTCCTCCTTGTCCTTAGGGTCAATTTCAACTTGCCAGTAGCCACTTTTTAGATCCAGCGTGCTAAACCACTTTACTCCTGTAAGCATGTCCAGCGTGTCATCAATTCTTGGCAAGGGATAGCTGTCCTTCTTCGTAACGTCGTTCAGACGGCGGTATTCAACACAAAACCGCATGCTGCCATCCTTCTTCTTTACCAGCACCACTGGTGAACACCATGGACTAGAGGAAGGTTCAATAACACCATCCTTCACCATTCCTTCAATCATGGTTTCCACTTCCTTTTCACGTGCTACCGGCAATCTTCTTGGCCGCTGACGGATAGGCAATTCTTCTCCTGTGTTTATTTTGTGTTGAACTAAGCCAGTCTTTCCTATGTCAGCATCGTTTGATGAGAATACATCGGCGTACTTGAGTAACAACTTCTTCGCCTTGACCAATTCGTTCGGGGAGAGAACACTGCGACAGTCTTCCAAAAGTGTGGTCACTCTCGTTTCTGAAACCTTGCTGGGGGTCCCACTCGATATATATTGGCACCGACGTAACCAATCCACTTCCTCACAAGTGCCAACCAGTGTGCCTTTTTCTATAATCTGTTCCCGGTCGCAAAGGTTCAACACACGCATTCTTGAGATGTCAGTGGTTCTGACCAAGGTTCGAGCTACTTTCCATGGAAGGTCATTGTTTACCCTTTCCACAAGTACACAACGGTGAGCTTGCCCAGCGTTGCGGGGAAGACTAACCGGAACAATCGTTTCCGATCTCGGCGGAAGAACAATCTTCGTAATGCTGTACACGTTCCCTGGTAACGCACCTTCCATAAAAAGTTCCTCCTGTCCACATTTCAAAACACCTTGCTTAACGTCGATCTCACAACAATTATTCCTCATAAAGTCTAGGCCTAGGAAGCAGTCGTCCATTATATCAGCCACGATGACATTATGCAGGTAGATCACGTTGCCAAGCTTCAACTCCATCTCCTTCTCTCCACGGACGGGTATACGCTGACCGGTGGCCGTTACCAAATTAATGCGTTCTCGGTTGTATGCGGAGTCCCCAGGGAACTGACTTATAAGTTGGGAACTAACGACCGTACGAGAGGCTCCAGTGTCTATGGTCAGTTTACACGGCATTCCGTTGACCTCGCCCTTGATGATTAGACTGTTCCCATCATGGGTTTGTGAGATCGAGATCCTTGGGGCTCTTTTAACATCAGCCAGCACCCGCCCCGCAGTTCTGGCTTTTACTCGTTTCCCTGCTGCTGCTGGGCGGTGCTGTTGGCCGCACTACACTCCTGGGATCGTTAACCTTCCCTTTCTAGGGTTCGCTTAGGGCAGCTGGATCGAAGATGGCCCTTTTCCCCACAGCCATAGCACCTAGGGCTGTATCCTTTGTTGCGGTCGCGAACTGTAGCTGCTGCAAGCTCCCTGACGCGATGGGAACGATGATCCTGCCGCACGGCGTCTACCTCCAGTGCATGGGCCAAGGCGTCCTTAAGCGTCTCGTGGTGCCCGAGCCTCACAGCAGCTCTGACTTCCAGGTCGCGGATGCCGTCGATGAATGTTTGCACCAGGTTCCCTCCAATGGGCGCAGGTACAGACTGGTATGCTTTTCGAACCATCTTCTCCACCTCAAGGGCCCACTGCTGCAGGTTTTCGTTGCTGCGTTGCACGCGATCTTTAAGCTGCGCGCGAAAGACGTGTTCCAGGTGAGCGTCACCATATCTCGCCTCCAAGGCCTCAAGAAGCTGCTCATAGGTCACTTTCTTACCGAGAGCTTCCAACACAGTTAAGGCTTGGTCGCGCAAGCCTAGGGTGAGTGCAGTCATGGCTTGGCTTTTATTCCAGCCGTTCGCCTCCATGACGGCCTCAAACTGGATTTTGTAGGCCGACCAGGAAGAGGTCCCGTCGAACGGCGGCACTTTGAATCCACGTAGCGAAGGTGCTGCAGCTACTACGGGAGCTGTAGTTCCATCCACAAGTTTGAGGTCGTTTAGCGTTTTCTTCACGTCAGCCATCACGTTGTCAACCCGATTGTTTACATGGTTGATTCGGGTTTCATGTTCTTCGATTCGGGTTTCAGCTTCCGACAGGCGGTTGTCGTGTTGAGCAACCCTATCCTTCACCTGCCTTATCTCTTTCCCAAAGGTAGCGTGAAGGTCCTTCATGAGGAGCATCTGCTCTTCCGACCGACGAGCCTGTTCCGCCTGCTGACGGGCCTATTCCTCTTGTCCACTCTGCAGCTGCTCTTTCAACTGACGGACCTGTTCCTCCTGTCGGCGAGCCTGTTCATCCTGTCCGCCCCGCAGCTGCTCTTCCAACCGACGGACCTGTTCCTCCTGTCGGCGAGCCTGCTCCTGCAGCATCACCATCAGAGCACCTAAGTCAGGTGCGGCAGATGTAGGAGCTACCGACGGGCCTGCAGCCGGTGGCTGGCCCTCCGACGTCTGCGGCGTTGCACCACCAAATCTTCGTTGGTCCATCTCCTGCTGGCGTTGACTTCGGGTACGGACACCCTCCGTTTCCTCCTTAGGTAAAATCGGCATTATTTTATCCCACTTCTGACACCAATTGTTACGAGCTTGAGGTTCGTGACAATAAAAATTGCCGATAGAATTACCTAAATTAACACTTTAATTTACTTTATACAAATTAAAGTTAAAAACACTAATAATTAAACACACTAATTCACTTAATTCCGCTCCGAAGCTTCGCTTGTGTCGCCAAGTTCAACTCTGCTTCGATCGCATCTTGCAGCGCCTATTTATTTAAATTAGCAAAGAAACATTCCGAATATTCAGGTAAATGCGCGCAAAGGGACGAGTGTGTGAGTATAGACTTTCCAGAAACTTAGACTTCGGATGGCGCTGTCGGTTGAGTGATCTGTGATGTCATTCTCTGCAAAGCTCCCCTCGCTCTCGTTCCTGACACTAGATGGCGCTAGTTGACTTATTCACACAACAGTATAAAAACAGAAAAATTATCAAATTTTTGATCGAGTTCCTAACCAGTACACAAACAAAAATGGCGAAATATCATTTTCAGATTTTTTTCTATATTCTACATAGTTATTTGTTACAGAGTACACAGATAAAATTCACTCTCACAGATGACAAATTTCAAACACCACAATCTCTAATTTTTTACTCTGCTATCTTCAGCGCTGTACACGAACGGAACGATGTCGTTGAGAGCCGTGGTAGCTCACATGGTTAGCGCTCGTAATAGGTATCACAGTACGGGAGCAACCCGGGTTCGATCCCCACTGACACCAATGAAATTGTTGCGTGCTGATTTAGCTATCAGTTGGAAAGTCTGTTTTTCTGGGCCGTTTTGTTTTGTTACACTGACATCTCGCAAGTCACCTAGGGACCTAGGAGGTTGTCGGTTACTTATTTTTTATTTTTCTTTAAAATTTTCGTCGGTAAAATAACATATTTATAAAAGTAAAAAAGTAAAGTTACAGCCTATATACGTCCCACTGCTGGGCACAGGCCTCCTCTAATTTCTGAGAGGGTTTTAAGGCAAGGAAATGTCCGCCACGCTGCCTCAATGCGTGTTGACGAACTTCACATTTCTTCGAAATATATATTTTTTAATTTCTCAGACATGCGCTACCAGCATGCGACGACGCGGCCCGCGCCTTGCCGCCACTTGCGTTTGCCGCGCTTTGTCTCGTCACAGAGTGGCGAAATCACAGTAATATAGGTATTTTATAAACAGCACCTGTCTAATATTATGAAATATGTAGATAAAACTTAAAACTTACCTTGATAAAAGTATACCCTTTTGTTTGTAATATTTTTTTAGACCTCTCTTCAATCGTTTTTGCTTATTCCCCATGTTTTACAAACTAAACTTAAACATTAATAAAATTGTACAATTAATATAACTATAAAACACTACTATTAAACAAGAATCAGAAAAAACCTACTCCACTATTAACAAAATTAAATTTTTGCAGTAATTTTTTACGATTTTATTTCGTAGTGCTGAGCTCTCGCAACGCGGCGTACGTCGTACCTAGCAACACGATGCGCCCCGCACTGAATTCGTGGACGAATGCGGGGGTGATATAGACGCAGTATTTAATCGGGACGCATTTTTAATTTATTATCATAAAAATAATACATATTTCTAAAAAGTAACCAAACCAAATTATTTTATTTTGTATTGCAAAGCAGTAGATATTTTGTTATATTCCTTTGATAAACAATAAGGGAGTAAAGTGGTTTCATTTCAACGATTTGGAGGTGATTTGGGTATTTTTTTATTTATTATGTGACACCGATAGAAAAATTATGGCTAAACCAAATTACGTATCAGATCATATAGATTACTAGCTATTTTTTTCACATGTAATTTCTCTGTAAGTGTCGACGAAAAGTTGGTTCATCTGCACGCTTTTTTCAAGCTTTTTGCGAGAGAGCAGCCTTAATAATAAATGCACTTTGTTCATTCATATTCAAAATTTCAAAACTCTTCGACAAAGACAACAAAGACTGAGGAAAAGAAACGACGTTAGACCATCGTTAGATAATGCACGGCCTTCAAGCCACACCTCCGTGCCCGTCGGAGAGCGTGAGTTTTTTTTCATTACGAAATTTCTGGATTTTCCCGCACTCAAGGCCCGCGATAGAAGCTATGCAATAGCTTAATACAAGATTAAATTTTTATATACTGAATACAAAAAATAATCAAATCATCTATTTCGTTGGTCTAGTGGTCGTTAGACCACACCACTGCAGCCTGGTGCTTCTCGGTGGATCTTACGGCAAGACAACTCAAGTGGCTACCGAACACATTGCGCTTTGGCGCGGCAAATGGACGTCTGACTGGCTCACCACTGACTCACTATTCGCAACGAAAGCTGAGCATGTCACGCATATATCTATCTGGCTGAGACGACTTGATGACTGTTGCAATTTGTGTGATGTCGTTTGCAATGTATGATATTTTTATAGTTGGCTTTTTTATTTCTGCAATATGTGATAATTCGTGCAGTTGCCTCTTTATATTTGCAGCGCGTGAATTGGCTTATGCCTTTGCATGCAGTTGCCTTTAAACTAAGGGGACAATCTACACGTTAACGGTTTTGCAAAAATGAAGACGAACAATCTTCACTTGCTTGTAATCGACTGAACTATGGCTGCTATAAACTGCGACGGCTCGCTCGTGAGTGGAGCCCGACGGATCGCATGCGCGAGTGGAGTGCGTCAGCGTGAAATGAGACGTTTCGCTGTTGCAGTGCGGTGAGACGGCTCGATGGCGCGGATGCGCCGGGATGGCTCTCGAATGCGGGTGCAGCGCGGCGGCTTGATGTCGTGAGTATGGTTTAGCAGCTCGCTGGCAAGAACGCAGCGGAACTGTTCGCTGCAGCGCGTTAAGCTGGTTGGCTTGCGTCTTCAGTGTGTAGTACGATCTGTGCTGTGTGCGCAGTGTTTCTGGGGATTGGTTATCTGTGACGTGTGTTAATTCTTTGAAACGTTGTATATTAAAATCTGATTTGGACGATGTTTTCAATTCTATTAAAGCTTAGTCTGTATTTCTTGCTCAGAAAGGGCCGAGACGGGAAAGTTACATTAAGCCAGTAACGTAACTTTAGCCTTCACACGCGGACGTGTGAACTGTCAGGAGAGGTCGTGATAGCAATGAGGGTAACAAAAAAGGAAGTACGAAAAAATGAAGGTAGAACTGTAATTTTCCACGTGTTCTGCCAGTATAAAGTATCTCGCAGGCGACTAAGAGGGAGTCGGTGATTCTACGAGTCTCACTGTCGTTAATATGCCGGTTGGGTTATTCTACTAGTGTTGGCAAGGAAGATTGTGTTACTGCGAGAGCTGCCCTGTGTTACATTAGTAGCGTTGCTGTTTGTTTGCGTACTTTGGCGTTATCATGTAATTATGTTCTTCACGTTACACGAGTGTGTGATTGTAGCGGGGACATATTACGTTTGGTCGAATTGTATTTGTCCTATACATACTGAATGTGTAGTGCAGTACACTGTCTTATTCTTGATAATGATTATTTGCGTAAGCAAGAGAGCAAGTTGAACATCCGCTCTCACACTTTTATTATTTTAACAATTAACCTCTACAATAATCACTATTAGTAAAGAAAGTTTGCTACCGAGTAAAATTATTTTATTTAAAAAAATTGAAATTTATATCTAACATCAGAAATGGAATTTCTAATACCTGTATAATTGGGTCGGAAGAATTACTTGTTTACCCATGTATTCATATTAATGTCATGAAAGTCGAATGATACATTAAGGTTTTCATTTGCGAAAATATTATATGCTTGTTCAAGGGGTTAAATTGTATTTGATGTCCTATATTATATCTTAAATGGATAAATACGTGCGATGAAGCTAGGATTATGTAAACTTAATATGAAAGTTACATAAATCAAATTACAGTACAAAATGCAATAAGTGATGGCGATAGCGTGGTGGCATAAGGGTTAAGCATTCGCCAGAAATATTAAGGTACGCAAACAACTGGGTTTTGATCCCCGCCGGTGCCAATGAAAATGACAATTGTAATTTTACGTGCTGTTTTTACCACGTGCTTGACATTGAAGGAAAACATTGTGAGAAAACGGGGAATAAAATATTTCAAGCACATGTGAACCGGACACACTGGAGCAGCGTGGCCAACTAATTATAAAATAAAATCTACGTAATCCTCTAATGCTCTGGACCCACATAAAGGACAAATTATAATAAAAATATAAATATTTTTTTAATAATAAAAAAACAAATTATAATAAAAATAAAGTATAAAAAATGATTACAAAGTAGCTCTGCCCCCTATTTCAAGCAATCCTAAGAATATAAACCGTAATTTTATAAATGTACCAGACCCGGGCGTTGCTTCACAGTCCACCATAAACTACTACAAAACGAACAAATTTAGCTTTGCAATATTTGACCTTTTTCAAACAGACAATAACACTGTTTTAAAAATACTTCACTACTTAAAATCCAATGATATAGGTGTGGATCGTATCTCATTGGATATACTATTGTCGAGTCTCCTTTATTTCTTAGGTGCTATTACAAAGATTATAAACACATATCTCATTAATAAGTTTTCCACTCTATGGTAAATGGCTTTAGTACGAAAAATTCCAAAAAAAAAAACATTACAGACTTCAAGGATTTGCAGCCAATAAGCATACTTCCGTGTATATCTAAAATTTTATAAAAAAATTGTCTCTGATCAACTGACACATAACTTGGACTTGAATAAAATCCTACCAAGCGTTCAATCCGGTTTTAGGAAACGGCATAGTACAAAAACAGCCTTAGCCGATAATGTTGATAATAATTTAAAAGCGCAAGACTCTGGTTTTTTAGTACTGTTGGACTATTCCCGCGCATTTGATACCGTAAATAGACAACCAAAATACATGCTACTCGGTACTAAAGCATAAATCAGCAAAGTTGTAGCTGTTCACCCAATGGTAAAAATAAAAAAAAATGTTAAAGTTGATCGTGTAAACGAGGCGAGAAACGTAGGAATTGTAATAGATGAAAAGCTAAGGTTTGAAAAACAGATAATTAATACAGCTAAGAACTGCTTTTACCGGTTAAAAGTTCTGTACCAAATCAGAAATGTTTTATGCACTGAGGTGCGTAAGAAATTATGTGAATCATTAGTACTATCTAAATTTAACTACGCTGACGCAGTGTTAGGGCCTAGACTTCTCGTGCGAACAAGGAAACTCATCCAGCGTATTTAAAATTCCTGTGCCCTTTTCTATTATAAAATACCTCCACGTGCCCATGTAACATCTTACATTAAAAACGCAAGAATGCTTAAATTGGATTGCTGTTGGTTTTTAGTTACCTTTTTGCTGTTTATATTTATTTTGTAGCGATCTGCATTTTCCTGCCGTAACGATTTATTTTTTACTTGTAAGTATATAATTAAGTGTTATAAGTTAATATATTATAGTTAAGAAATGTCTCTTTCTTTCTTTCTTTCACTCGGAAAAGAAAGAAGGTTAGTGACCAGACGTGACTTCTGACGGTATTTTATTTATTTATTAAGGACAGCCAAGAAATATTACACCAAAAACATTAAATTCTTAAGCTATTATATAATATTTAAGTGCAAATTCAATTACAGGCTGCCACGACATGCAAATGTAAATGTTTAATGCTTATTTAAAAAGTAATTTTTATTACTTTTTAAATATTACTTATTCCTTATTATATTTATATAACAACAACTAAACAATCCTAAACTATTCCGTACTCAAACTTGTACCTAGAAGTATTTTTTTGAATTTAGAGAGGCTATTTGAAAAAATGTCTACGTCCGTTTTTTCTGGAGCTCATTGTTGTCAACAATGACAGTATAAAACATGAAGATTTTCTATCGCATAAAATGTGGATTACTGTTATTTTACTGTGATATCATTATTATAATATCTTTATGCTTCCTTCTCTATAGTTCGCCAAGCGGCTTTAAGCTTCCTTATACGGCCAGCAGTGAAGGATATGCCACTGTTCCATAAGTCCGTATAAAGGCTACTTTCTATTTTTTTACAATGATTTGCTCGATAGTAGTAAACCGAAATTTGGTCTAGAGTGCCATACTAAGGATAGATTTTGATAGTTATCGTAGTAAGTGATGAAGTGTAAGATAAATTATCATGTTTTATCAACCCCTTTTCGTGTGTGTTGTCGTAAATGATGTCAGAATATTGTTAATTACTTTAATTTCTATGATTTCTTTACTCATATGTATTATAGATCAAACGTTGCCAAAATGTTCTTTTTTGTATTCATCGTATGTCAGAGACAAATAAAAACGTGTTAGCAATTTTCGTAAATCTCTTACTAAGTGGGTTTCTGTCGAGCTTCAGTCGCTGGATTAAGTTAAGCTCTGAGAGCTGCTTTCGTTGTATTACATATTTTTATAAAGTGAAATGGAAAGAAATGATAAAACATTAATGTTTGAATTAAAAAAAAAAACACAAAAATTTGGTTTTATATTTTTAAAACCGGAAAAGCTCATTAATGCATAATGTTATAAACTTAGTCGAGTAAATGTTACTCGACTAATCATTTTAAAATTAAGTAAATAGTTAAAAAAAATACGAGAAGGTTCTCTTCTACGTTCGACGCTGAAGTTTTTATTTTATCAGTTCACGGATTTCTCGGAAATGCTTAAACTGATTTAAATTACTCTTTTCTCTATGAATAGGCTACAACCATAATATAGCTGCAACGTGGTGGTAATAATATAATTTCACTTGACAGCAAGTAGATGATATAAACTAAGACTCCACTAATCTACTTACCGTCAAGTGGAATTCTTGCTCGTTTGTTACCTTCACACTATTAAAAACGTAAGTGTAAGGTATAACACTGCGGGAGACACTAGATATTGCAGACTCTACTTGTGGCTAGTGCCAAGCGTTGATATAAAGGAAAACCTAAGGACGAGGCACATGTCCTGCTGTAGCATGTTTAATTGATTAGCACCTGTTCAAAGACAGGGTACTATGCATTTCTTTTACTTTATTTTTTATCTATTTTGGATCAAATTTTAAGAAGTATAAACAAAGAGGCCAATAGGCGAAGCCCGGGAAACCCCATATTTTAAGTGCGTAAGGGAAGAAAATGCGGGATTATGAATTAAGATGCTTCTCGTTTTCAAGGCAGAACCATGTACCTACATATTATGTCAGCAGAATTTCTTGCAGTTTTCTTATTGCTCGATGCAGGAGGGTTTTCTTCTTTAATACACACTTTTGATTTGGAATTGTACTAAGAGTTAGCGTATTATATTTGAGTTTCACGCGAGATTATTAATTTTAATTATTTATTTTAGCGTGAGTGGAGTTTACTAGTTATTTACATTGTTTCTAGCGTTGCACTGGTGTTGATTCTCTTTCTATCGTACGTTTGTTCGTTGGAGACGGGAATGACAGAAATTAATAGGTTAAGGATATGTAGAAATATATATACTTTGGGTGAGGACATTGAAAATAAGGAGATATGCACCATTTTAATGTAAAGAAATCATAGCATTTTAGTGGCAATAGGTATAGTATAAATAAAACTCTCAGTCTTTTTACTTTTAATTTTTTGTATATTTAATAATCATCTTTGGAAAATAATAGTGAAAGTTAAAAAAAGATTTCTTTGATATTTATGAGCATTAAGAAACAGTATCAATTACGTAAGTATCAAAACGTTAAGGGCAAAAAGGATATGTTAAATTAGTTTAGATCATTCTTCGCATTCATCATAGAAGTAGCTGCCGACTCCTGCCTATGAAGTGCAGTCTTCATGCACACAGATTTTTGAACTGATTACATTGAATCCAGTCTTCCACCGGCGGTTAAGTGCAAACTAAACATTAAAAGTCAATTTTTCGGGTTTCGGTTTGTTGTTTTGCTAAAGATCTTTTAGTTTTAGTTTTTTGAGCCTGCCAACTCAGAAATATTTGTCTTGTTAATATTTTCCTTCTCAAATTTAAACGCTTGCTCATCTTTGATAGGAGGTGACGTCATCACCTCTGATTTTTGCCTATTGTGTTTGCCTTCTATTGTGCCCATACCTTATTTACCCAACATGACAATATTAGAAACGAGTTAAAATTTTATATACTATTAGTAAATAAGCAAAAAGTAACACTCACAAATAATACCTAAGGAATCGTGATAAACAAAACAAACTCAAATGTAACCGAGGAGTATTAAAAAAAATGGTGTACAAACCCTTACAAAAATCTTAACAAAACAACGAAAATCCTTTTTCCCCTCTCCGCAATCAATTCAATCGGGTATTGTTTTGTTTGAATCATCACGGCGTCGCCGACGTGTCACGAGTCACGTGTCATGAGTCACTACTTGAGAAAGTGTTATTAACACTATCAAACACAACGAAAATGTCGTCTAAGTATGTAGTTATATTACAAACTTCATCTCATTTAGGTTAAGATTTTTTTTACAAATTTATATTGGATTATTTCTTGTAAATATGTAATGTCTAGAATGACGGTGAATCATACTAGAATGGTCTATACTCGAGAAATATAGAAGTCAATATCTCTAGTTTTTTTTTCTAATATATACCAAATCGTTGTCAAATTGACGTAAAATGTGCATTTTTTGTGCAAGAGTTAAGTTTTTTGTCGATTATATTCTCATATTTAATTAGGTTTTGAAACGAGTTTGTATAATTTGATAGGTAAGGTAATATAGGTAATATAAGGTAATATATATAAAGGTATAGGTAGGTAATGTCTATTAACGACGTTTTATTTACTCGATGAGCTCTACAGTCTTCTTGCCCGAGGTATTTGGGCACGTGAATGACTGCATCAAAAATCCAATCCGCGAGACTGAAATAGAAATTTTATAGTATACCTTCCAAAAATAACTTATACCTATATTGTTTGTGCAAAATACTTCCTCTTGAAACAGATCTATGCAATGTTGTAATTTTGTCCTTTTCTAGTTAAAACGACAAAGTTATTTGTGCTAAAGAGTTTTATAAATATTTTACAGTGTAGTAAAACAATATATGAAACATGAAATCACTCCTGTAGTAAATAATTGACAAAGATATCATGTAACTCACATAAACAAAATAAAATTGGCCAATTACGTGTCGGGCCACCCACAATGTAAGGTTCCGTACTTGGCCGTTACAATACGTGAACTAAGAAGGGGCCGTCTTGATATTATGAACATATTATTAAGTAAGTCCTTATGGGGATGATAATAGATTTAAAAACATCGACTTTGAAAATAAGGCAATCTTTATTAAATCATTCACAAGCCGAGTCCGTACAAAAATGGTCAAAATACGAGTAAGAGAAAGAACTACTGCTAACGACATATACTTAGATAGATAAGAAGTCAGGATCGGTTTCTTGGCGATGGAAATTTTTGGTCGAAATTTATATGGGGCCATCCCTTAAGGAGATATTATTTATTAAAAAAAATACCAAAATCGGTTCACAATTGATAAATATATCGCGTAATGTATGTACATACAGAAAACATACAGTTGAATTGTTAACGCTCTTTTTTTTTAAAGTCGGCTTAAAGAAAAAGAAGTAAAAGTTAACTTCACAAAGGGAAATATGTTCTGTATAATTTGGCGTAAACATATTATGTAGGTTTAATACTAGCTGGCCTGTCAGATGTTATTTTGTCCTTACAAGAATTTGGCGCAATGAGTTTCATTTCAAAATTTTATTTTAAATTTTATATCAACCATGAAAAAGGACTTTTTCATGGTCAATATAAAATTTATTAATAATCCGACCGTAGTATATCCTATCGGATCCAAGCAAAGCAAAGCAAACATATGGTTTAAATATGAACTCAATCAGTCAAGGCGTTCAAATGTTACGATTACTAATACCAATGATTATAAATTACATTAAAATTAGCGATCTGCCCCCGCACCAGTGATTTCTGGATTTCAATAACAGCGCCACCTACCGGGTCCAAATGTGAATCTTAACCATTCTCGGATCGGAAGAATTATATTTTATATATAAAAATACAATAATTGATCTCAACGGAGAATCTCAAATACTACAAAAAATCCATCGAAAATGGATCGACCTATTTCGATGGATTTTTGTAGTATTTAAGTGGGATGGTTTCTAGAGAAACTCCATTAGATCCGGTAGATAGCGCTGTTGTTGAGATACAGAAGCACCCGCGTGAAGCCGGGGTGAATCGCTAGTATTATAAAAATATAAACCGACAAAAGTAATAAATAAATGGTTTGTGAGTATTCTATATTGGTTATTAATGAAAGTATCAAGTCATCATATTTTAGATATAGTTTAAAGAAGAACTATGAGATACCTTATTATATCGTTAACTAAATGAGGCCTCAAGTCGTTAAGGTGAAATTTACGAAAGTGCCGAATTTCACGCTATTCAGGACAAAATTATTACGTGCTTGTTACTAATAAGGCTTACTGCGATACAAACTTCAGGCAAATGTTTGGTTTGTTCAAACTTTAGGTACGTTTTTCCGTTATTAACTATTTTTTTTCTTATTACATGCGCCTTCATAGCCATATATTTTTGTTCAAAGAAACTAGGTATTCTAACTAGGTAAACTAGGTCTCATTAAAAATATATTATTCTGAATTTGCTTACTTGTTTTTTCTTTCTTAAAACTACAACTAAGTATTAAGAAAATATATAGCGACACCTCGTCCAGAAGACTGAGTAAAAGATCATATTATTTCAATATAAGTTATCAAAAGTGAGACACACCGGCAGTTTGTATATTTTTGGAGCCCATATAACTCGAATGCTATTAAAGGTACACATAAAGTTATTTTACAGGTCTAATAATAAATTGCTTGATCCACTTTTTCGCATTTATCGTATGTTTTTGGTGGGGTAAGTGTAAGTTTCCGTATTCCTAATGTAAAATAAATTGTTTAAAGAACCTACTAGACTTAAACAAAATAGATATGAGGCTTAAAATGGGTTTTGCGTTTATAATCCAAGCTTTTATTTTACGATGGTATGCGGACTGCAGTCGTCAACGAACACGAACGTTCCAGTAATTAAGCTATTCCAATAACTGCGGACTTCATTTAAGCGATTAGTGGATGGGTATAATTGGTACTGTGAATAATTGGACTATGAGAATATACATCTGCGTACGTAATTGAAAGCTTTTGCAATATGTCGCTGACGAACATTTTCACGAAATAAATAATTTGTAAAGTTCTAATATTAGCATACGTGATTTTTATTAACAAGTTCTCTTCTGGTTCGCATATATTATATTTATTCATTAGATACAGCCTATCAAAATTCCACAATTAAATATAAGCAACCTCAATGATTACCTCATATTGTCTTGCTTGGCTAGTTGGGATCCTATATATTAACACATGAAGATAAGACTTTGTGCCACTTTTAAAGCATATTGCACGCACAGAGGAATGTGAGATTGGTCAAGTAAATTTTTTATGAAGAAGATGTGAAAAAAGCTAAAATTTACATATTATATAAGTAAATTTAGCTTTTTGCAGTATTTGTATTACAAATACACATTCTATAGATTTAGTATAAACTAACGTTGGAATATTGGTTGTGCAAAATAGAAAAAGCATAGAATACGCGTATGTTAAGTCGAGAATGGTAGGTTAGACCAGTGGTTCCTAAAGTTAACTGGGATCCGACCTATTTAACATAAACTGACGAATTCGGGACCTAACTCTTGGCTGATTTAAAGAGAGGACATAAATATCGGTAATGCTCGGATTCTCTAGTCGCGGAGCAACTTACTGGTGTCTTAATTATTTGAGGTGTTTATTTTATTTGTTTTATTGTTATTTTTTTCGTTTGAAACTACTTTGTCATAATAGACAACATATATTGCACTTTAGTTCACAAATAAACACAATGGAAATTTAAGAGACACCAGTATGAATGAACGACTTTTTTATTACTTTAGTACATACAGGGACTATTATTTCAATGAGAAGGATGTATTTGTTTTCTATTTTTGTCATTACAGCTTTTGGTATTAACTTCAATTTTAGTTACTTTTAATCGCAGTGAGTTTGATAAGTCCAATTCATTTCAGTGTTTAGCCTCAATGCTGATCATGGCCAAAAATCTGACCTCAAATAAATATGAGGCCCTGAAAGGAAGGAAGACTTATATAACTTTCAAATCAAATAGGCAGGGATAGTTACCAGCAACTCAGAGTGAGAATTTCGGTAACTGCTTGCGATTGAAACTAGTTTTCGGTGACGTATCTTCTGATGAACCAATAAGTTTTTCACTTTCTTTTGTAGATATACTTCTGGGTGGTGGTCTTTAAATGGGTTACAAATCCAATTTAACGACGTGTTTTTCATATCTTTCACAAAATATACATCAAAGTTATTTTTTAGTAATGATAATTGAGTGAAAACTGCAGACAGTAAGGTTTTCTTTGGCTACACTTGGTTTTCTATACTAAAAGTTTCAAATGTTACGAAAAAATCTTAATTGCCATTCTCAAAACAACTTTCCAACAACATAAGATTTTTCATGAACGCTCGAATTCGTATGAATCTTGAATTGCAAAAATGTCTGATTCGTTTGCACCTTGCATATATAAATTGATATAAATTGATTTCTTATATTTACGTGAACATTATGCATTAAATGAAACTAATTTTTACGGATTTTATCGTGTTTAATATAACTTGTTAATTCCCGACGTTCTGGTGTTTTACAGAATCCAAAACGTTGACGCGATAAAATCCGTAAAAAATAGTTTCATTTAATACTAATTGAGTTCGTGTAAATTCAGAAAAATATCCGCCAAGTATGTGAGTTTAAGAATGAAGTCTTCGTCCAGGAGAGATTCAATATATTAAATTTTTTCTTTGATGTAAATTGCAACTTCATTTCGTACTAATCGTGTCAGTTCTTGACCGCGGGACAACCAACGTACTTTCTTCTAGTCACAGACCGCGTGCGCCTGTGTCAGTCAGTGGCTGTTCGGCTGTTAGCACGATTATTCGAAATATCGTCTTACAATTTAGGGCCCCCTCAATATTCCTTCGTGACCCACGGGTGGGTCGCAACCCATTTGATAGGAAAAATGATCATATTTTATAACAATAATCATTTAAATGCAAATCAAATAAATTTAAAATAATAATTTTAACAAATTATTAATTTTAACAAAGCACCGACCGATGGAAGATGACATGTTTAAGTGAATCATCAGGTTCACTTAAGCATGTTGTCTTCAGGCTCGACAGATTTCGACGGTGTTTTCTTTTAGAATGTACTCACATCTCCGATAACTCTTGTTCTTAATAATCTGACGGAGCATCGTACAGACGAAACCATTTGTTTATCCAAAGATAAAGCCGAACCGCAGTCAGTGGAAGACGAGGTGATTTCGATCACCGGCGCGTGTAAAACATTGTGGAACTTCCCGTGGAGATCTTTCTCTTTCCATACCACCTTCTGGCCATTGCTCGTTGGCTAAGGATAGAGGAGTCAGAACTTTATTACAAATAAGAACGTCCTTATAGAATAATCCTTTCTATTACGTCGAGATGTAAATACGGTGGCTTCACACTTCGCGACTGTGCAAGGTGAGGACACTTATAAAGCGAAGCCCATCATTTATAGCCTCCGAACGACGATCGTTTACGATTATTTAGTCCTAGTGTGATATATTAGATGAAATATTATTTGGTATTATATATAAGGTTTTAGATTAAGGTACGTGGTAGTCAAGCTGTAGCTAAATTATGTCTACAGACTAAACGGGTCGGCTCGATCGGGGTGGGACCACGCTCTCACAGTATACCAGTCACGCAAGAGCAATAGGTTATTTTACATTTTAATTTTAAGATTTATTTCGTCTGTGTCTCAAATCTGCCAAACGCTATCCGCCATATTTGTTAATGACGTGATGGTACTGATCCCGATTAAGGGTATTAGTGTTCTGTGTCACTGATTAAGATATCTAGCTAATGTGCAGTGTTATTTCGAAAATTTTCAAGTTATAATTTCGATTATTGAGTTTTATTCCGAATTTTACTGAAAAGGCATCATGGAAGCCGAATTTGTAAAAGCAGAAAGTACTAATCTACAAAGGATAAATAAATCGATGGTGGCAAAATTTTTTGCATGGACTCCCAATTTTTGTTCTCCTGAGTTGAGGAATGTAATTAATGTAAGTACCTATTACCAACTTTTAATTATAAAAAAAAAACAATACCAGGTCAGAGTGTATTCTGACAAAACATAGTTTATTAGCTATCATAGTTTAGTTCATCTATAATTACAATCATTAGCAATCATTAATTATAATACTTAATAGAACGTAATTTATTACAAAAGTTGACTTCAGTGACCATTCACATCAAGATGTTTTGTTTTTTATAAACGATAGTTAAATAAAAGTCATTTCGAAAATCGTTAAAATATAGTTGTATCTCATATAAAATATTTTTGCAATTAAAAATTCAGTTTGAAAATCGGTCTTCAAGTATAATTTACTTTTTTCTGCAATGTTAAGTATTTCCTTCAATTCAGATTTGCTTTTAATTCCCGAAACGAATGACTTACTTATCTATATAGATAGTTAAGTTTACACGGTATTCCCATTATTTCCGTACTATTCGCATTCTTTTAATACATATCTCTTGAGCAAAAAATCATAATCATCAGAAGACATCCGCAGTAAGCTGAAGTGGCGTTGGGGCAGCCTCTGTAGCTCAAAGAGCCGACAATCGATATGAAAGAAAGGTTCTCGAGTAGAAGCTTTTAACCGGTAAACAAAGTGTAGGGCGGCCACCTTCTAGATGGTTAAATCTGGTAAGAGATGCAGGAAGTTGATGGATACAGGTGGCTTAGGACCACGTTTATGGCGTTCCTTGGGAGAAGCCTATGTTTTGTAGTGGACTTTTGATGATGATGATAATTTTACCCGATATCCGAAAACTGAGTGTCTGAGTAACATTAAGAAAAATTCACCCAAACGGTAAAATTTTCTAACAACAATTATTCAAAGGCTATATACATGGATTATTCCGTACGGGATTAGAAAAAGTGGCCTCGCCACGCCACGAAAATAAACAGTAACTTTCGCTAACAAACATTGCACTACAGAGTCGTCAACTACAACACATTTTATAGTCAAGTTATATTGTAAGCTTATCTTCAGGAACAGGCTGTCCTTTATGAGCATACAAAACATCTTTGTAAGATAATTTCTATGATATATCGTTTAAAAAAACCGTAACAATGTTGGCAGCCTTTAGAAACAGGTGAATATGAATAATGGCTGCGTAACATTGTATATAAAGAAAAGAAGGCATGATAAACATGGCGTAGAAAAATTATGATGACAGAAAAAAGAAAACATTCATTCATTCATCCATCCATTACAGTCTTTAAAAGCCTCCTGCTGAATGTAGGCCTCTCCCATATATTGCCTGCGGTAGATTGTACAGAAGAACGAAGAGTACAATCCATCACTTTGCCTGGCGTATGTGGACTATAAGAAAGCCTTTGATTTCCCCGAAATTTGGGCGGTGCTACAGTCCCTTCAGCATTGCCAAGTTGAATGTCGGTATATCGAAGTGCTGAAGTGTTTGTACAGTAGGGCTACGATGACTATCTGAGTACAGAACCGGAATTCGAAACCTATTCAACTGTAGAGAGGTGTAAGACAGGGTGATGTTATATCCCAGAAACTCTTCACCGCTGTATTGGAAAACGTTTTGGAGCTACTGGACTAGAAAAGATACGGTATTAACATCATTGGCGAGTACATCACTCACCCTCGCTTTGCCGACGATATAGTTCTTATGGCAAAATCGCTGGAGGACCTAAGCACTATGCTCAATGACCTCAATAGTGCCTCCTAATTGATAGGTCTTAAGATGAACATGGATAAAACAAAAATGAAAAAAACCTAAGCTGATAGTTGTTGGGAGCACTAAGCTCGAAGTTGTTAATGAGTAAGTTTACCAAGGACAAATAGTACGATTAGGTAAGTCCAACTTCGACCGAGAGGTCAATCGACGGATTCAATTCGGCGGCAGCGTTCGGGAAATTAAGACACGTCTTCTCGTTCGGTATACCTCAAAACCTGAAAACTAGATTATACAACCAGTGCGTGTTGCCAGTGATGACTTATGGATATGAGACATGATCCTTCACTGCTGGCCGTACGAGGACGCTCAAAGTTGCTCAGCGAGCTATGGAAAGGGCTATGCTCGGGGTTTCTATGCGTGATAAACTCAGAAATGACAATATCCGCAGTAGAACCAGTGTGACCGACACAGCTCAACGGGTTAGTAAGCTGATTTGGCAATGGGCCGGTCATATAGCTCAAAGAACTGACAAACGATGGGGAAAAAGGCTCTTGAGTGGCAGCCTCGTACCAGTAGGTGAAGTGTAGGGTGATCCCTCACTAGATGGAGTGACGACCTGGAAAGACGTAAAGGAATTCGATGGATGCAGGTGTTTGATGACTGTTCTTTGTGGCATTCCTTAGGGGAGGCCTAAAATCAGCAGTTGACTTTTGAAGGGCTGTAATGATGACGATATCAAACTGAGGAAGAAAATTGTTACCAATTAAATTTATTTTAGGTTTAAAAATAGAGAAGATTTTATGGATTTGATCTGTAGTGTTTTCTTAGCTCGTAAAATCGAAAATCGATGCAAAAGCGTCTCGACATCAGACACAGCTATATCGGCAAGAGCATAAAGCAGGGTTTACACTGGTCACCATTGCCTCACCAAGCCGCATCGCTAGACCATTTACACTGGTTACTAAAATCGCATGCGGCTCTGTCATTTCCATCGAAAATGTTGAGCAGAATAGCCGTTTGTGCCGGAATTGAAATAATTAATTATTCAATTATTCAACAATTGCTTAAAGAACAAAGAGTGAAGAAAAAACAAAAGGAAAGAAGAAAACGTAATGTTTGGGTACGTGGATGGATTTCTCGACGTAAAGACTTGGGTGCTTCGGATACTTTATTGGTTGAGTGGAGTTTAGAAGATCCTGATTATTTTAAAAAACGATTAAGAATGACTACTGATCAGTTTAATACTTTACTACATAAGGTTACTCCGCTTATACAAAAATGCGATACCAATATGCGAGTAGCACTTTCTCCGAAAATTAAATTAGAAATAATCCTGAAGTTCTTGGCTGCCGGTGATAACTATTCAAGTCTTGCAGAGTCATTTAGAGTTCCAGAATGAACAATTTCCTTGTTTTTGAAGGATGTTTTGGATGCTATATGCAATGTTTTACAGGAGTTCATTATGGTAAGTGAAACTAGTAATTAATTATAAACGATTTATTTATAAATTTTCCATTGTGTTTTCATCTAAGCATGACCTAACAGCTTGAGATAGAATATCGTCGTTCACTCCGTATTGTTGCCCAGTATTTTCTTGTGTAAGTAAACAGCTGGCAAAATAGTCTTCTTCATAATCGAAATGCCTTCTAGAAGTGGAAGCTTCGGGAGTCGAAGTTTCACGCTGGTTTTGAAAAGCTTGGTTTCGGGAAGTAGTAGCTTCGGCTTCTGGAGTCGAAGTATAGCGTGTATACTCTGAGAGTGAACTCGTAGGTCTAGCAATTGGAAAATGTTGTGTATTTAAGGTTTTCAGTCTTTCTTGTGACAAATAATTATTGATGAAATTTTGACAAACAATAGCATTTCTTAATGGCAAACTACGTAATTGGCTTGCCACATGTACTCTGAATGTATCAAATTCATCTTGACGGATAGTTTGAGCCAAAGTTTCTAATCTATTGACTGCTTGTAAAACAGGTGGGTCCATTTTAGTTGCGTCCATTAGAGCACGCTCCGCCTTTTTCTTTGGAGACAATTTTTTTTTCTTTTGTAAGGGCGCAATATTATCTTCTTGTTCCAATTCATCAAAATATGAAGACGCGTCGCTGTTTGTGTTCATCGCTGAATCTTTTCCCTGTAATCATACACTAATATAAGTTTATTTCTTTTAGGTGCCATCCACCACAGATCAATGGAAGAAAATACAAAAGGATTTTTTAGATCGCTGGCAATTTCCTTTTTGCTGTGGGGCTATTGACGGGAAACACGTATTATTCGAAAATCCACCACACGGAGCATCAGACTATTATAATTACAAAGGCACTTATAGTGTGGTGTTGTTTGCTATAGTGGATGCACATTACCGTTTTATATATATAGATTTCGGAACTAATGGACGCATGAATGATTCGCATATTTGGAAAAAAAACAAAGTTCTATAGTGCTCTTGAAAGAAATAATTTAAAACTACCTAATAAGGCAGTTTTCGTTGGTGATGATGCTTTCCCTTTGGCAACCTATTTAATGAAACCGTATTCAAGACATGAAGGTTTGGAACACAAACAAAAAAAATCTTTAATTACAGACTATCAAGAGCACGCCTAATCGTAGAGAATGCCTTTGGCATAATGGCTTCACGGTTCAGAGTATACAGAAAACCTATATCTGATTCTGATAAAACTGATTCTATTATTAAAGCGACCTGTGCGCTGCATAACTGGCTTCGGACTAATCTCATATACATGAATTCTCCCGAGTTAGTAGACGGTGAAGACTTCAGTTCAGGGACAATCACAAACGGAAGTTGGAGAAGCATTCCTACGGCAGGAGTAGACGAATTAATGACACCGCTATCTTCTAACAACTATTCACGAAATGCAAAAGATCTGCGCGATAGATATGCTGACTATTTTGTCGGACCAGGAAAAGTTTCATGGCAAGATAGAATGATTGCGTAAATATTGTATGTTTATTTAAGTAATATTATAAAAATGGCTCTGTTCACGATTTACCTATTATAATTTATAATATGCGAACAAGAATAACTTTTTAATAAATAATAATAAATAAGACTTACCATGTTATCTTTACTGTTTCTTCCTTCTATCACTGGCTTTAAAAAGCGGTCAGCTACGGAAAACCAAATTCATTGAGGTCTGTATCTGTATATATCATCCTTTCCCGCGCCACTCTTCTTTGACTTTGCTACCTTACTGGCCTCTCTATTATACGTGGTTCGTATATTTTTTATCTTCAATTAAAGCTCTTCAACTGTTATGGACAAACGCATTTCTTGAATAATAGATTTAAGAGCCGCTAAACGTACATTATTGTTCCTGTAATCTTGTTCTCTTGGGTTCCATAAGCATGGATCCATTTCATAGCATTCCAAAAACTGTATGGTGTTATTTTTATTCATGGTTGTTACGATACATGTACACAGAACCGCTGTAGTAAATAAATACACGTGCGTGCGTGAAACACCTTCATGCGGCGGGCGATCGTCTGCAACTGATCGTTTACACGGTCGATTTTAGTCACCAGCCGTATGCGGCCGGTCGCCGCGCGGCCAAAGTCGGATGCTACCCAACTTTGGGGCTTGCGGCTTAAGTCACTTGCGACTTAGCCGAATTGCCATTTAGATGGTCGATTTACGCCGCGCGGCAAAAATCGTGCGGCTTTAGTCACCCGTGTAACCCTATTACAGAACAGAGAGTGCTATAAATCATTATGCTATTTTAATTATAATAATCGAAACAGAACCTTTTTTATTCGATATAGATTGTAAATAATACTTATTGAAAGTCACTCTATTGCTTAATTTTCCACTAGCTCGAAAGAAACCTCTGTCATTCGAAGAACCAGCAATGAACCCTGCGGTACTTAAAAAAAACATAAGGAGAGGCTTATAGCGAGTGTATGCGCAACCACAGGTGCGCCTTATATTGCTTCACTTTAGTACTCCGATAGAATAGCAATCTGACACAACCGGAGAGATCAAGCCGGGTAAACGGCCTTACAAGTTTCTACGACATGGGGTAAATGACCGTCAAATTCCCGAATCCGGGTTGCTGTTGAAAATTTCTCAACAGAAAAACCCGATATCTGATTTTGGCCTAACCTGGGATTCGAACTCTGGATCTCATGATCAGCAACCGCGGTAGCAATAACTAGACTAAGGAGATATTTATTATTATTATTTTGGGGTATATATATATATATATATATATATATATATACATATATATATATATATATATATATATATATATATATATATATATATATATATATATATATATATATATATATATATATATATATATATATATATATATAGTTTTCTCATATGGTTGGGTTCTATAAATATATAATTATAAGATAAATAAACATAAATATCAATAAAATAAAATAAAAATACATAAATAAATAAAGATCCAACCAGGTGGAAGCCCTCGGCAGGGAAGACCAGACGGCCGAGGGTTAGGAGGAAAGGTAAAGAAACCGGCGGACGCTGCGGACGATATCGAGGAGCACTGCCTTCTGCGGAGCGGTCCGTCACGGAGTCCCAGTCGCCTCAGATGACCCGAGAGTCTGACTGGGATTAGCCCATTCGCAGAGACGACTATAGGAATAATTTCGGCCGGTAGACCACCCCACATGTCAGTCACCTCGTGAGCCTGTATCTGTTTTGGCTTTCACGAGGTTCTCGTCATACGGAATGGTAATGTCGACCAAAAATATCCTTGACTGTGCCCAGTTGAACTGTGCCAGCACAATATCACAGCAATAAACCCCGCAGGCTTATTCGCATGAATAGTCCTGTCTGTGATGATGGCCCAGTCCCAGTAGAGCCTGGCGCGGTCATTTTCGAGCACGGCTTCCGGCAAGTACTTGTAATACGGCAATTTCCGGTCCAAGAGACCGTATTTGAGAGCGAGCTCCTGATGTAGAATTCTGGCTACTAGGTTGTGTCTGTGCAAGTACTCAGAGTTAGAAAGCGCCGAACAACCGGAGATGACATGCGACGACTAAGCGACTCACCGGGATGGCAACAAGCTCGACAGACGTCGACAGTGCCATCCTTTAGGATGTATCTCCGATAGTTGTTGGTCTTAATAATCTGATCTTGTATTGCACAGACAAAAACCCTCGGTTTCCCCGAAGAGGTCACCGAAACGTAGCCAGTTGAGGGAGGCGACTGTATCTACGAAGGACTTATGTAGAGCCCTGTAGTACCTCCCGTGGAGCTCCTTCTCCTTCCATACGACCTCTCGGTCGGAAATGATAAGCGCTGCTGGGTCTTGCAATTGGTCGTTGGCCAAGGATAGAGGGGTAAGCCCTTTATCACTAGAAATCACGTCATTATAGAATGAATCATCCGATATTGCCAGGAAGTAATGACGGAGGCTGTACACTTCCCGATTATGCATGGTGAGTGCGCTAGCACTTTGGTCAAGCGTGCATAAAACACGTCGCAAACTGACTGTTTCATACCAGCCTCATCGACACCGATGTTCTGTGACATACTCAGGTATCGGTATGTTTCAGCCTCGGAAAGGGTCCTTAAGTTGACGGGTATAGATAAATCTATGTCCTCAGAGTTAGCAACCCTTCCCCTTTAAACATGGAGGACCGCAGACTTATCCGTCCCCAGCTCTATTCCAATGGAATTGCTAAATTCACTAGTGATGTTTAGCAATTCCATAAGATGGGAGCGACTGGAGGCGAATAACTTGAGGTCGACTATATAGAAAAGGTGGATCACTTTTGTCTCTCCTCTCCGAAGCTGCAATCCCCTTCCGGATCCCTCCAGTTAGGTACTGAGAGGGTTCAAAGAGAGGCAGAACCAGATTGGACTCAGACAATCGCCCTGGAAGATACTTCTTCTTATCCTTATGTGGTTCTAAGCAGCTATCATCCGCTCGCCCAGATGACAAAGGATCGTACTCCACTGCCCCATACACTGCTCGAGGAAGTCTCTCACTGTACAGTCTATCTTGTACAGCTCGAGGACTCTCTTTAGCCATGTATGGGGCACCGAGTCGAATGCCTTTCTGTAGTCTATCTAGGCGGTGGAGAAGTTCCGACGGTTGCGTTTCACCACTTTGCCAATGACCGCGTCAATGAGGAGTTGTTCCTTAGTTCCACGACCACCGCCCCGACATCCATTTTGAGCGCGTGACATCACCTGATTTAGCTCCAGGTGGTGAGTGATTCTCGCGCTCAAAATGGATGTCAGTGTCTTATATATGGTGGGTAGACACGTAATGGGGCGGTATTTTCTCGGGTCTGTGATAACCTGGTCTTTGGGAACCAAATGAGTGATCCCAGTAGTGAAGAGGCTAGGGAGTGACTTCTAGTTGAGAGCCTCTTGAAACTGACGGGCGAGCACAGCGTGACATACCATGAACCCTTTTAGCCAGTAGTGATACAGCCCGTCGAGTCCCGGACTTTTCCAGTTCGGGGCTCTACGGACCGCCTTAGCTACGTCATCCGGCGTTATGATGACGGGGTCTATGGGCGTAACTCGCCTCACTCGACTCGCCAGAACTTCCGTCCAAGGGCACTCGCTGTGGTTTACGGGCTCTGACCACAGGCCACGCCAAAATGCGACAGTGTTATCCTGATCCGGTCCTGGGCCCGCTTCACATACCTCTGGTCGCTCCAATGATTTATAGAGCCTCTTCTGATCACTCTGGAAGAGACGATTCTGGTTGAACCGCCTTGATCCCTCGGTAAATCGGCTAATCCGCTTCCCCCAAGCAGCGATCTTTTGCTTCAGGTTGTCTATGCGCTCCGTTAGTTTCTGCGTGATATTCGGCTGGGACAAACTGATATTTGTACCAGCAAACGCCATTCTAACGGTGCGCATAACCTTCGTTCTATTATTACCCGTTCTGAAGCTTGTCAGTCTGCCGATAAGGGCCCTTGCCTTTGCGATACGGTCCTCAATTCGTTTTCTCCAGGCTGGGATGGCGCTACTTTGTTTATTAGTGCGTCCAGCCATGGGAAGTTTGGCGCCAATAATACGGCAAGCGCCACTGCAGCGCCAAAAAGAACTGAGTCCGTCTCGAAAAGGTCCCGGCTGGCTTCCAAATAGGTTACCAGCATTGGGTTAAGAGCCCTTACGACAGCCCAAATTTCGCTTGCTTAGGGGGATGCGGGGAAGTTGCGGTCGATTTTCGAGAGGCATGCTGCGCGTTTCCAAAATCGCCTCTTCCAATATACTCCTCATCTGCTCGAGTTCGTGGGAGAACATTTCATTATCGTCCGAATCAACCACAACTGGAAGATCCATGGCGGCTTCTACTCGTGGAGGCTGATCTATCGCCTGAGGAGCCGTACCCCAAGCCGTAGCCAATTCATTCGATGAGGGAATGGCCTCACGTCGTAGTCGTTCGAGCTCGGCATTATCAAATATTTTCGAGCGCATGATGTACCGAACTCGGTCTGCCAGTTTTTGTTCCGTGATGGAAATAGACGGCTCCATCTCAGCAAAAAAGCAATGCATCCGAGCCCGATACGCTATCCCTGCAGTTTCTTCCCCTTTCGCTATATAGTACGCACGCAATGCGTTTGCGTTCATATCCCTTGTCCAACGCATGTGGCGCACTCCACCAGCGGCGGGAGTCCGAGAGGACCCTGCCGACATCAAGCCGTCCGGTGGGGATGATCGATGCAGGAGGCTGCTAGGTGATCTTGCAGCTCCTCGCGCTCGGCTGCCGGCCCGCATGCTGCCGCGTCCAGCGCCAGCTCCAGACGCACCCCGGCGACCCCCAGGCAGCGGACCTATACGCTTTCTATTACAATCCATCATCAAATTTTGGGCGCCAATTAACGGGAGACGCCCAGGCCCAGCACCGTTTCATTGTATTATTGTACGGCCGTAAGTACAAACGGGCCTTTGCACCTGAGTACTGCCGAGGTACGGCGCTCACACCTCTTGGCAAGGCGTTGACTGACTGCACCGACGTAGCAGTTTCGTCACTTAACTGTTTCATCAGCGGGCGATGGGGTCGTCACTTCCCTACGCCTTTTTATTTCTTTCTTTTATCTTTATTATTATTGTTATTGATTTTTTTGCGTATTAATAAGAGTAGAGCTCTTATTTACATTAATATTTTAAGCCTATATAAATATTAAATTGTTTTACTTCAGTTAAATTTACAATTTTGTAAAGTTGCTTAAAAACTTGACATTGCACAATTTTCAAACTGTTTGCAGTGCTATTATTTAAAAAACCTGGATAAAAATGCACTAGGGTTTTTCTATTCAGATATTGCAAACATAAAACGTCTCATTGTAACATTTTATTTATCACGGGCGGTGGCGACAAATTGTTATAACTGTTTTCAATGAAAAAGCCCCGGCTCAAGGCAAAACTTTAAAGAAATATTTAATAATTTTAAAGACAATATTTGGATAAGTTTTTTTCTCTGTTTGAATATTTATAAAAGTGAAATGAAAATTGAAATAAAGTTTATTAGCAAACAATTCAATAAAATTTTAATCAATTTACTAAAATTAAAAAAATATGTAGCATTTATTGGGTACTCAGAATTATGTATCAAGTCATTCGTAGATGTTTAAAAATAATATATCAATATATTATTTTTGGTGGCGTAAAGCTATAGCTTAGATAAAATATACATAATCCTTCTTCATTGCCGCCACTACATGGTTTGTGTTCGTAAATCTCACAAAGTAATCATAATGTATAAATGCAATGTATAAAATTAATATAACACACCATATTTTATTTGTAATAGATAGTGTGATTAAAGAAAAAAACATTAAATTGACTACAAACATAGTACATGTACAACATGTAAAAAGTGACGTCCTGAAATATCTTTTCCAGTTTGGAGTCTCCCACAGTATAACATTGAGCCGTAATACTTTGATATCATGTACAATAGTTACATAATATTGTGGTGAGAAGTAAAAACATCAGTATAAGTTTAGATAGAAAGCAACAAAAGGAGGGATCAAGACTATATTATTTTATCCAGAAATATTAAGATTTTTTAAATAAAACATAATGTATTACGCAGGAGTATTAATCTTTTTCTCGATAACTTCCTATATTTGGGTGAATATTTAATTATTATTTTATGGGTTATATTAATTTATTTTATGGGTTATAATATATTAATAATATATATTACTTTCTATTTCGATTATTGCTGCACCGCCTCCTAAATATCTATCTCTGTTTAGCCTAATGGTTGACTAGGAGAGAATGCCCTATGGCATTAAGTCCGCCATGTGTACTACTTTGTGCATTTAATGCACAAAGTAGTACATATGGCGGACTTATTGACTAATGAATAAATTAATAATGTTAAAATAATAATGTCCATCTGAAATTGCAAGTGGATGCTGTAGCCCATGGACACCCACATCTATGTATCTATATAAAAATGTTGATGCGTTTGTCACCCCTTTGTAATAACATAAAATATCTTATTACTAGTGAAAAGAGTCTCAGGTGCTCGTTACTTAAAACACGAAACAGTGGTACATACATACATAAACACTCACGCCTGTCACCCAGAGGGGTAGGCAGAGACTACAGACTTCCATTTGGCATGATCCTGACACACCTTTCTCGCCTCCTTCACATCCATACACCTACGCATACATGCTCGTCGGTTAAGGGTACTCCTAATTTGGCCCGTTTCCAATAAATCGCCAATTTGGTCGATAAATTTCCGCCTAGGACGTCCCTTTCCGACTCTGCCATTCACTTCTGCAACATAAATTTTCTTTGTCACTCTTTCCTCGTTCATTCTTTCCACATGACCAAACCACCGAAGCATTCCTTTCTTAATCCTGGTCACAACATCATCTTGCAAACCACACTCTTCTCTTATTACACAATTTCTTACCCTGTCATTCAGATTCAGCCCTAACATACTCCTTAACGACCGCATTTCTACTGCGTTAATTCTACTCTCGTGCTTCTTCTGCCACACCCAACTTTCACTACCATACGTTAAAGTAGGGACCAACACAGCATTGTGAATTGCCATACGTGCCTTTTTCGACACATTCTGACTCTTCACAATAGAGTGCAAGGCCCCATTTACTCTAATTCAACAGTGGTATTTTGCAACTATTTTACACTGCATCCATGGACCACAGTATTCACTTATCATCAGGTGGACTCTGTGAAATTTTTCATGATTATTCTATAAAAAATGATAATTGAAATATCGTTGAACATTACATGGAAAAGAAACATTTTAGTTATGTCATCGTCAAAACTAAAAATAATGGAGTAAGATTTTATTATTTCTGAAACGATTAAAGGGGAACAAGATTTTGCGTTAATGGTGAGCTTCTAGAAACATGCTTCAGGTTGACAGATCCTAAGTGTTTTAATCCGAACAAGCTCCAGTGGGGATACAATTAAGTAGGCGGAGTTTATTCTTGAGAACTCTTTCAAATACTGTTAAAAGTTTTTGCATTGAACGTAGTCTTATTTTGACATTTTTCCGCAATATTAATCTGAATACAAAATCCAAATTCATGTCGCTGATCTGTAGATCGAATTGAAGTATAAGGGTGACAGACGAGCACACAGTTCACTTGATGGTAAGTGGCTCATAGACATCATCATCTATCCTCGATTAATAATCAAAATGTAGATGCATTGTCATCCTTGAGGACTAAGATGGAATACCCCGTTTCCAGTAAATGGGTCCCGGTTCTCTACACTCACCATACGAAACGATTAAGCTGCTATTTTACGCTGGTACTCTGTGAGACCGTGGTTCAATCCCAGCTGAACCGACCGTATTCGTATTTCAAATCAACAAATCTTCTAACATATTTTCTTAATTTTTCATAGAATAAAGGTGATAAACGACCACACTCAGATATCGTACACAAAGACACATTTATCCTCAATTACGAAATAACTAGTTCAATATAATTCACAGCGGACAAGGAGGAGCACCAAGGGCTGATACTGCGTTCAATAATTCGCTCACCAAGGCCGCCAAATGACGATTTCGCAAATAATGGGAGAGGACTATGTCCAGCCATGAACTGTTACTAGACAAAGCAAGAAAAAGTAAGGTGTTAAAATTATTCTTAAAATGACGACACGTTATTTGTTGGTTCAAGTGTTTTACGATCGGATATACACTGAATGGATTTAAGATAACAATAATATCGTGGCACAATAATGTAAAAAAAAAGTAAAGTTACAGCCTATATACGTCCCACTGCTGGGCTCAGGCCTCCCCTCATTTCTGAGAGGGTTTAGGGCAAGGAAGTGTCCGCCGAGCTGCCCAAATGCGTGTTGACGAACTTCACATGTCTTCGAAATATTTTTTTTCTTATTCCTCAGACATGCAGGTTTCCTCATGATGTTTTCCTCCACCGCCGAGCACGTGGTAAATCAGCATTTAAAATTGCAATTAACAATTTCATTGGTGCCGGCGGGGATCGAACCCGAGTTACTCGCGTTCTGTTATATTTAAAGCGAGCTTTAACCACTGAGCTACCACGGCTCACTGAGCTACCACAATAATGTATTCAATGTAATTTTGTAGCAAAGGGAACTATTCGGAAGTTGACGGTAGTTAAAATCAGTCGTCGCAGAAATAATAATAATAATTATTTATTTATTTTATAGCGCAACCTTTTAACATAAAATCATTTATACATAAAATAGAAAGGAATATTTTTTTATTTAAATAGCACAAGCTGCCTCGGTAGATATTGTTATTGTCTTTCTGGTAGGTGGCGCGATGAGTTTCACTCCGTATGCACTTTGGACTCTTATCAATATTAATTTTATTAATAACTCCACGTCAGCGGTACTTAATAGACCCGAATATTGTGAGTTTCTTTTTGGCACCAAACCGATGTAATATATCGCGAGTAAAAATATTCTAGGTCCATAAATACATATTTTAAAATTAACTTGACTTCAACGCCGCCTATAGAAGCTTTGCAGGAATGTATCAACGCATAAAGATAATTTATGCAATATTTATAAGAACGAACATGAATATAACAAAACTTCACACTTTCTGCAAATTTTATTCTGTTACGATAATAAAACAATACTTTTCATTATATTTCATACATAAGCTTTTCCTTCATTTAATGTTATCGTAAGAGGGATATTATAAAATGGAATGCACATTTTCAGTTTTAGAATTTCGAGTGAATTATCCAGACTCCGTTTTTGGTTGGAGCTCATGAGGAGTGCATTCATGAATGAAATCAAATCATTCACACCACTTGTTTTAAGGTTTATTTATTTAAAAATTTATTCAGGGATTCAATAGAAACTAAAAAATTCTAGGGTTCCGTATTCAAAGGGTAAAACGGAGTCATATTAATGTTGTTCTGCTATTTGGCTGTTTGTCTACCCATCCGATAATTTCGGATCTCTGGCTCGTAGACATAATTAATTACAAACCTGAAAAGATATTTGATATAATGAATAAGGATGTTTGGTGGAGTTGACAAAAGCTAAATTAAAAATTCAAGATAATTATTTTGCATTCAAAAGTTCCTTTTAGCTTCAAATAAAGGAGAAAGCTGTCAAAGTTATCAGTTTTGTTCTATTTTTGTTACAGAGTCTACCTCAAAAACCAAACTTGTTGGATATTCGAAATTTCTGTATATTATGTACCATATTTATTTGAATAGTAAATACTGAAAATATCAATTCATAATGTGGTTTATAAGTAACCAAAGCAAACGAACACATTTTATTTTTTAGGGGAAATGTTAATTGGTCACATTATGTACGAACCCTAACATAGCGGGAAAAGATTCCGTAAGGGTGGCCTAAGGCCTTCCATAGGGCCGATTTTTATGCTTAAGTTTTCCAAAATGCATTTTATGATTCTCGCATTTTATAAAATGGATAGATTAAGATTGATGTAGTATTTGTTGATACATTGTTATGCAATAATGCGGTCAGACTACACATTACAATGTGTTACGTACGTACAACACCCTTTTCAAGTCTACACAATACACAGCTCATAGATTTGTATGGTTTTAGGATTATTATAGTTGTATCACAAATGGGAAGCCTCGACCGGGGTAGGACCACGCTCTCACAAAGAGTCCATTGTCCTCAGAGGTGATAACGCATCCACTTTCTATCAGGTAGACTGTGCGCTCGTTTGTTAACCTTATTCTTTAAAAAAGAAAACAGAGCTTCTTTTCTAAGATTGGCTCATACTCAACACGCAGGGCAGGCATGTTGTATAAATGGATGAAATATTCGTTATTGTACACTAAAAAAAAAAACAAAAAAACAAAAAACAAAAAGAACATAAATTATAATCTCTTCCAGCTCTCATCTGGTTGCATTGCAGAGGATTTATGAGACGTGAGAAAAAATATAATATTTACGATGATATACATATTACATACATATACGAGTATACACCTAGAGCACGAGCCCCGAGGGGCAAGGTATATAGCGCGAGGAGCCGCCAACGTTCCGTGTGGTTTTTCTATATAGACCTCGGTACTTTAGAACTTTGATAGCGTGATTAAGACTTCCTTGTGTTTCGCTGGTGGCGCGACAACAGGGCCGCCACATCCCCCCCCCCCCCTTGCTTAGACCGGAGGTCGATATTGCTGTCCGTTTTCCGGTATGTCGTTAATGCAGGTGGGAAATGTATGCTGTGTACGTAAAGGCAAGTGACTTTGGTGCGAACGATATGCCGTTGTGTAATACATGCCGTACTACGCACTTCCATGTGATGCCGGTGAGAACTATAGGCCGAAGTAGAGCTGCAGAGTGCCAGAAGTCTACCTTTTAAAGCTGCGGTGAGTCGATATGAAGACAAGTTGGAATGACTTGCAGGAGTTGAAGACTGCAGAAAACAAAAAAGAGTGAATGTTAGAGGTTCTAGAGAATGGCTTAAAGTTGTAGTTTTCGAATGTTGCAATTTGTTAACATTACGTCAGGGCCACCAATTTGGCCGTGGTAGGGAAAAAAGAAGATCTGCCACCGACAAAGTGTTCGGTCTGGAGAACGGCAAACATTCCGTATGCTAGTACAGACATTTTTTTATCTAGTTGCTTGCCGTCCTACACTTTGTTTACTGTTACGAGTCTGCCAATCCTCTAATCCTTGTTGGTTCATCAGCTTATATAATAATTTAATAATAATAATTTTATTTCATTATTCAGGTAAGTACACCCATTTTGTTAGTACACTTAAAACTTAAAAACTAGGGGTTAGTAAATTCACAAAATACATAAATTATAACTACACAAAAATTATTATTTATTATTAAACATATTGGGTTTGGAACCCATATACACTGTGTTCCTGTACCTCATTACCGGACAATCTTGCCTTCCATATATGGAAGCTATGAGGCCGTTGGTGCTGTGCTGTCTCGCACGAGACGCATTATGGATGCTATTCTTTTGCGTAATATTGCTGCAAAACTGTCCACGCGTGCCTCAGAAAACATACGCGATGCGCTGCAAAAGCGTGGCAGCCCCAACAACATCCTGAATCCATTGTTGTACTGAACACGTAGCGCATTGAGAATTCGGCCAGTACACTTCGTCGACAGGCTACAAGTGTAGAATGTCTGACAGCAAGCTTTGTATACGTTATCTTAACTTCATTCGTACACCTAGCAAACCTGCGGGCAAGCATATTACACCTCACTGCCAACGCTCTACGTTCCCGTTCAACTTCTAAATTGTCAGAAAGATCCTCGGCGACCCAGCCAATACATATATATATATATATATATATATATATATATATATATATATATATATATATATATATATATATATATATAAGGCCATATATATATATGGCCTGTCCATTGCCCTTTCATCTTACTGATCCGTTTTTTAAAAATGGTAATGATTTTACTATTAACAAGAGAATGAAAATTAATTTCTTATGCTGTAACTAAGCGTAGACTATGTATGAGATTGCAGCGTGTCTGGGCAAATTTTGTGTTATGACAAATACACAATTTTGTATTACAGTGATCATAATGACGGCCACTCGAGTTATTTACCTCACTTACAGACAAATTATACACTGACTGCCAAAAGTTTTTCAATCAGACCATACGTTAAGTCAAATATAGAAATGGGATCTCATTGTACAACAGTATTATTTGTGAGAAAGGGACTGAATATTTGATTACGTATCCAATCTCTTTAACTGAGAAGTCAGGCAAGCTATCTAAACTTACCGCTACAGTAAAAAAATGTGCGTTTTTCTTTGTAAATTATTAAAATAACACAATATTCTAAATTTGCCGTGTAGTGGCGTTGTAACTATACTCACTACCCCACATCTTCCCGAGGGTGCTGTAAGAAGCGACAGAGGGAAGCTGAGGCAGGAGATGAGTAGCAATATTTTTCTGATAACATCATATTTACAATAAAAACCATAAACAACGACACAAATATACTGAGACTAGTACCCAGTGACCCCGCTATTTTGACAACGGTTGCAACTGTGGTTGCGGCGGGGTAGGTTGTGCTAAGGTTCGGTTGCCATCTAAGAGGACCGAACTGGCAACATTTGGCGCGCACCCTGAAGACCGACTGGTAGATTCTAGAGCTGAAAAAAGAGATAGAAAAGTTGCGCTAGGATATTATATGAATATTTACGGTGCGAAAAGAGAAAGAGGATACGATAGTACTCGAATCTGGAAATTTGTTGCATCAACGGGAGGCGTCTCTTATTAAAAACTTGTTGATGGTGCGACTCAATGCGCCGGATGGGTGCGCGGGGCGCCGGCGGCGGCCGTCGTTGCTGGCGGTGCCGCGCGTGCGAACCGCACTGATGCAGCAAGCGACGATCGCGCACGCACTGCGTTAGATCAACGTCATGTCGGTGCGAACTGATTTATTTTCATGTTCGTTGAGTGCGCTCAGTAGAGTGGCATATGGTATTGTATCCTTGGCTACTGGTCTGGTACTGGTTGGTACTGGTCAAATCTAATGAAATGTGCGTTGTAAAAAAGTATCAAATTCAATTGTATTTTGGATATAATGGCTTCCACCTAAAAGATAGATATATGCTGTTGCGGAATTTTATTTCGAACTACTTAAGATAAATAATCCCACGGTATATTATCTTCGTGTAACTCCAACGGTTTAGGCAGCGTACGCCAAGATAGCTCTCAGAGGGCAGGAAGTTTTTTGACTTACTTGATACTTATCGTAATATTATGGCCAAATTACACAAAATCTTTATAAATTGTAGCCTATAAATTATTCTGATGTATAAACTATATTACTACAACATTTCATCTAAATCCGTTTCGTAGGTTTTACGTGAAAGAGTAACAAATCCATCCATCCATACTTACAAACTTTCGCGTTTATAATATTAGTAGGATCTGCAATGGATCTATTTTTTATTTATTTCATTCTTATTCTATTGATATTAAAATACAATATTACAAAGTAAAAATTCTTATATTAAAAAAAATCCCCGGCAAAACATCTTTAGAAAAATCTGCTACGGCGAAATTAATTTTTATATAGCTTTTCCCTCGCATTGGTGAAAACAGAATTGCCCCACATGGTAATTTTTCTGCAGTTACTTATTTATTTTTCTATTAAATATGATATATTGGTAAATATGAAATAAATTGATTTTAGAAACTTCTATTTGTGTGCCAAATTTCATTTAAAACTGTATAAAATGTAGGTTGGTATACGTGATTGAACAAATAAAATATTCCTTGTCACGGAAGGGTCTTGGAAAAGTGAATACAAAAATAATATCATATATTTTCGGCGTAGTTCAATTTATTACGCAACGGTTAAAACCAATTTTGGGTTTTATTTATAAATATTTTATTTATTTAAATAAAACACATCAGTCGAATAAAATAGAAATTAACATCTGAAAGAAGAAAAATACTTAACCCTCGTTTTTTGAAGTTCCGTAATGTGATAAAAAGAGCTTATAAGTAGCCCAGGCTCCCTATCTACATACACACAAAATTTCATGGAAATCTGCTCTGTAGTTTTTGCATGAATCCTGAATACACAGACAGACAGACAAAAATTCTAAATATATTATGTCCCCTGAACTTGTTCTTCCAGAAAATATGAGAATTACAGACACAACTTCTCTACAGGTTTGTTATATTTAAAGATATAGATTTACCATAATTATCATCTCAAATGGCTTTTTAAGTCCAGAGACGGACATATGCCATTCACAACATATATAATAGAATAGATAGATATATCATATATATATAGATAGATAGATATATAATAGAATAGATACAAAGATAATTCGTGAGCACGCAGTTGACCCTCTGTCTGTGAAGTTATCATCAGTCGGTAAAGTTTTAACTAATTTTTGGATGGATTTTCCATCATCAGACTGTTTATAATGTTTATTGAGTTAGCAAATTAGTTGCAACCACCACGTATAGCTAAAAAGTTGTGTTGCCTTGCTATCCAAATAACATCTATTTTCAAGAGAGCTATATATCTTGATTAAAATTACTTTTACGGATTTTACCGCGTTTAATTTTACTTTTAATTATTTTTAATTCCCGACGTTTCGGGTGCTTTCCTCGCGTCCACAAATCCTCGTGAAAGAACACCGATTCCTACCAAGGATGATACGTGAGGCTATTGAAATTAAAAAAAAAACATCCTAATTTCAATAAAGAAGGAGGCTGCGTACTACCACCTGCTTGGCACCCTATAATCAATAAAATTAAAACTAAACCCAAGCATACCACTGCAAGACCTCAGGACATAATCAGTTCATTTTGCATAGATCGGACCATAAATAATAATTAAAAAAGCTGAAGGTACTCTGGGTTTACAATGACATCGGGACGTCGGTCACCTCAGTCCCTCATGACCATGGATGCTGAAAAGCACCCGAAACGTTGGGAATTAAGAATAATTAAAAGTAAAATTAAACGCGATAAAATCCGTAAAAGTAGTTTTAATCAATGTGTAGTGTTCGCGTAAATATAAGAAATCATTGTAGAGCTATATATCGCTATCATCATTACAGTCCATCATACCCTAAGGATAAATAAAGGCCTCCCCTGTAGTTAACCTCCCCTCCACTAGGAGCCACATAGTAGAAAATTTCACGCTTGACAGGTGGGTCGACAACCTTAGTCTTTTATTATTTTGATTAGTTAACGGAACCATGCTGCTGCCCGTGTACAAGTAAGCATGTAGTGCTGTACGTGTAATACTGACGTCTGAGAATCCCCTATCATACATCATCCCATGGAAGTCGTAAGAGGAAAACTACATACAGGAACCACATACACAGGAAAGGACATATTCAAATAAATTTTCATATGACACGAAAATTCAATGTAATATGGAAATAATAGAATATTTATCATTCAATACTAACAATGCCCAGCATACGTTGCAATCTTTCACATTTATGTTACCCTCTATATATATATATATATATATATATATATATATATATATATATATATATATATATATATATATATATATATATATATATATATATATATATATATATATATATATCGCCAATGTGATGTTTCATTAATCTATTACGCTTATCAAATTTTGTGTTTCTAATGTGACTTGCCTCTTTTAAATTGTATTGCACTTGTTGTTTCATTTGTTCGACACTATGTTTGCTTTTACTATTTAGTTTAAGTGGCTGCTTGAACTAATAAATGTGATTGAGTCAGGCGTACTGACCTAAATTTATAATTCTCTCTATTTAATTTAAATTATTACAAATATCACACATGAACATTATTTGTTTTAATGAATTAATATAATAAAATACTTGAATTAATATATTTCCTAAAAATTTAAGTTAAATCTTGCTCATGACTTTCGATTATATAGAGACCATTAGATGGAACGTCCTTTAATTAATTGGTGAGATCTTATAAAATGTTACTGGATGAGTATTTTCATTTCCAATTTCAGCTTTTCTTTTGTCACATTATGTATGTTATATAAAATATTTCGTCTAGGATCATGACATGTGAGGTGCTCGCCCCGTACACCTCTTCTTGGTTTACTTTAACTTGGTGAACTTTCGTTTGGTTAATAAACTTTTCTTCGAGAAATTATTTTAACCTCAAAGGTTTTCACTGCATTTTTAATTAATTTTTGAAGCATCTTAAATTCATTTTTAGGCTTAGCCTTCACTAAGTTAGAACTTTTCTTTGTTTTAGCCATTTAAATGCTATTATCAGTTTTTAGCACTGTTATGTCCTTCACTTACACAAATGTTCCTGCGTCTTCTCACTTATTTCACTTTATGTTTTATTTCGTATTAACTATGCACATACCTATTAAAACAAATAATCAATATTAATATTAAATCCCCACCCCCAGACTCTCAACCACCCCCAGCAAACACCATCCTCTAAAACACCTTTCCATTTCACGGACAACAAATTGTAGGCATAACGCCTACTTCATAATTCTTATATAAACAACCTTCTTTTTTCAAATATATCCTGGTCACGGCACCAAATTGTAACGCTCCCTCCCTCTATATATATATATATATATATATATATATATATATATATATATATATATATCTTCTCTACCAGGTGATTTTATTGCTTTTAGAAAATTCATCTTGGCTGCTTTAACATCTTTGCATAACCAAATAGATCTTTTGGGAAGAGAACTGGATCGTAGTGAAATGCGTCGCCGCAGAAAGATGATCCTACTCCATGGAGTTCCTGAAGAAAAATCTGAGGATACTACCGCCGTCATAAGTACACTTATCAGCACTAAACTCCTAGTTCCAGGTTTTAGTAAAACATCCATAAGCCGTTGTCATCGTCTGGGACGCCCTTCTGATAAATCTTCCAGGCCTGTAGTTATCAAATTCAGCGATACTGTGATGCGAGATAAGGTTTGGTACTCCAAAACCAAACTTAAGGGCACAGGTATAACCCAGTCTGAGTTTCTAACAAGGAGGCGCCACACTGTTTTTCTAGAAGCTAGGCGAAGGTATGGCATCACCAAATGTTGGACCAGGGATGGAGTTATCAATATCTTTACTCCAGATGGCACAAGGCACCAACTTGAGACCTTGTCTGAGCTTGACGCATTATGCAACGGGTCAACTTCTGATTCACCCGTTTATCCTATTGTGGTTGAGGCAAATAAGGCCCCCGAGGATAAAGGTGCACCACAGCGTACTAAGAGGGCCGGTAAAAAATGAACTTTTTCGTAAATAATTTTATTTTATATTTTATTAAGTTTTGTAATTCTGTTATAACTTTTCTCTGGACTTCATATTTTAGTTTTCTTTTTATCATTATATCTTCATTACTTTTCCTTGTTAATTGTAGATTAGATAGTAAAATGTAATGATTAATAATCTCTCTTTGGAATGTTTATTATTTAGTGTTATAATTTTTCTTGTATGTTGGTAATTGTTATTGTAATCTTTCTTTGGAATGTTTAGTATTAGTGATAAAAGTATATTGGGTGCGTTTGGCAGAAAAAAGCGCTAGCAAACGCTTACTAGCGCTAAAATAGTTTTCGGCCAGGATACGATTGCTACTTTCGTAGCGCTGACACAATCCGCCATTTTGCTTATATAATTTGTTTGTTTTGTAGTAGAGTTTATAAGTTGTTTTTTTTTGCAATATTAGTTTTAAGTAATATAATGACATGAATAGACATATACATGTTATTAAAAATTCATGATTGGTAAGTTTTTAATATGAATACTTCACAAACATATATTTAAATTAGGTTAGGTTTCCCGGTTAAAACTAACATCGTGTCCTAGAGGAAAATAGCTACTTACGATTTGACAGCGCTTACCGCTTACAAGCGCTTGCTAGCGCTTTTTTCTGCCAAACGCACCCAATTTAAGGTAGATAATTGCTAGTTAACGTACTGCAACATTGACACTTTGACTCATCTGACATTAACACCTCTCACTTTTGTGTCTATGGTATGTTAACGTTCCGTTTCTTCACTTATTGTTAAGTGAATTAAACATTTCTTTCCATAATGCTGGCAGGTAGTTTACTGATGACTTATTTATTTTTGAATTATTTATTTTATAATTATATATATTATAATATATACATATAATAATACATATTTACTTAGTTTTACATATATTTAGTAATCAGATATAATTTAATATGATTTCTTCAGATGATAGTGTTCGGAGTTTCAATTCCTTCGCCTTTGATTCTGCCTCTGATGGATTAAGCAGTATTGACAGCTTTGAAAGTATTGAACCCTTAAATATTATGTTAGATTCAACTTTTTCTGAATCTAACAAAAACTTTAACGCTATTCACATTGTTCAGTAATAAACCGCAACTCGCAAATTTTATACCAAGGCACAATGATCTACAACGATCTGAGGGCCGGTGATAACCTGTAGCAACGTGTGACGCATAACGCGCTGTTATAATCTGTGCGGACAAAAAAGGAATAAAAAGGAGGGTACGACGCGTAAGAAGATTATTATTAACCTACATCTCTTTGTGTTAACGTGGAGTGAACATATCTCTTCAAAAACTCACAAATAAGGACTACTCTAGAGTGTACCGTGTACAATCTGATTATTAGTGTATTCTACCGTGTAGAAGAAGCCACCAGGAGCTGTCAACGTTTGCCGATCTTGGGAAGCTGGCTAGTAAGACCGTGAGTAGTTTTTATTGTTTTCTTGGTGTAATTTTGTGATTGCGGTAACTGAACGTTTCAGGGGATATTGAATCAAATACAGTCCACTATATAACTTAAAATTAATCCCAAGCCGCCACATTTCTGGCCTTCGAGCCGCATTTATTTAAATTAGTGATTTTCATATATAAGATTTCTACCCTTAATTAGCGTCCCGTGGACGTGTCATATACTTGAATTAAGCGTTTTTTATTTTATTTTATTGTTTAACACTTATTTAATTCGCCTTTTTCTACCTAAATTTTCATTGCTTGCGGTACGTTTATAAAGTATCTAAATTCACCTTGTTGTTTTTGTTCAAAATGTCGGACAAATTGCAGATAAAAAGGCAAACACTTATTTTTAAAAAGGAATACCTATTTGCTAAATTACAAAAGGTTTTCGATCTTGCGAAAACCCAAATGAATGATTCCGCACAAATCCAGAATTTCTTAGCGGATTATTCCGAATTAGAAAGTGTCCGCTCAAAGTTTGAAGAAACAGTGTTAAATATTATTGAAATAGATATATCATTAAAACCGGAGACAAGATTGTCAACCCGTGAATTAGATACATTTGATGAACTTTATAAGGCATGTAGATTGCAATATTTACGATTAAAACCGAGCGATCAGGCACCCATCAGTGGGAAAGATAGGATTGATGTAAGGCCGTCGTTACCTAAATTGCGATTATTCGAATTCGATGGCGATATTGAGAAGTGGTCCACATTCTACGATACATTTTTATCACTTGTTCACAATCGAGATTTCGACGAAATAGACAAGTTTCACTATTTACTCTCATGTGTTAAAGGTTCGGCGTTAAACATTGTTAAAAAACTGCCTATAACATCCGCTAATTATATTCTCGTATGGCAAAGTTTATGTAATAAATATCAAGATGATCGAATACTCGTGGGTAGGTACATCGACAAAATGATAAACTTTACGCCGTTAAATAAGGATACTACCGCAAATCTTACCTTATTTATTGAAACATTCGATCACTCTTTTAAAGCCATCGAGGCGTTAAAAATAAAAAATTTGCATGACTATTTATTTTGTCATTTAGCCTTACGTGGGTTGGATGCGCATACTAGGAGACTTTTTGAACAAAATCGAGATCAAAACGCACTTCCATCGTTTTCGGAATTAATTAGTTTTGTAAATAAACAAGTTAAAGTTCTCGAACATTCATCTAATACAAGTGCGATTTCGTTACAATCAAGAAATAAGCCTACATGTAACAATTACAAAAGCAACAATAATAACTACAATAAAAGTATATCAAAAACAGTTTTAAATACTAATGTGTCAAATTATAATAAAAATAAATTTATTTGTGCGCATTGCAATCAAAATCATATGATTTACAGGTGCGATCAATTTCGTAAATTGACCGTAGATAAAAGGATTGACCGTGTCAATACTTTAAAATTGTGTCATAATTGCCTAAAAGGAAATCATGATACTTCAACTTGTAAAAGTGAGATGTCTTGTGGTGTATGTGCGCCATCACATCATTATCTATTGCATAGGGAGCCTGTGCGCGACGCGGTCTTGCCAACATCCACTAGTTTAATGAGCGCTGACTCGCAAGCGCAACAAGCACTCGTTTCTTCTCAGACTACGAGCGACTCGGAGCATTATACGTTAGATACGCTTCATTACAACGACGTTCACTCGAATTACGGTGTCGTATTAGGAACGGCGCGTGTATTAGCAAATGATAGTAGCGGTCAGTATCAATACTGCCGTGCAGTTATTGACTCTGGAGCTCAGAGCTCATTTATTACAACTGAGTGCGCTCAACGTTTGGGCTTACCTCGGAAAAAATGCTCGTTTAACATTTATGGCCTTGGTGGAGAGGCAGTAAAAAATCATGGAATGATTTCATGCACATTAAGGTCCCTACACACTGACTTGCCTAGTTTTAGAGTGAACATGGTCATAGTGACTAAGGTATCTGCCGATATGCCTAACGTTCGATTCCCCTCGGACGTTATTAATAAATATAAGAATTTTAATTTAGCTGATCCGATGTTTTATAAGCGCTCACGTATTGATATATTGTTGGGCAATGATATAGTTTCAGAACTTATTTATGATAAACCTTATGTTATTTCATCGGATATACCAAGCGTGATCGATACCGCTTTCGGGTTTGTTGTAAGTGGTAAACTTTATTGCAATGAAAAGGACAATTTAAGAAACTATAATTTATCAGTCTCGTTTGATGAACAAGAGTCTTTAGATCAAACGTTGCGTAAGTTTTGGGAAGTCGAAGAATTGCCCAGCAAGCCTTCGATAAATCCTTTAGAACAATTAGCAGAAGATATTTTCGTGGCTCGTTCTAGCCGCACTGAGGACGGTAGCTATTCAGTGCCGTTACCATTCATACCAGACCCGCCTCCGTTGGGCGCTTCAAGGGCTACAGCCGAGCGACGACTCTTGTTCACAGAGCGCAAGTTGAATCGTTTACCTTTATTACGGCAAGCCTATTCAGAGTTCATGTGCGAATATGAACATCTAGGGCATATGGAGCTTTATACGGGTGACACTCCGAGTAAATATGTGATACCACATCATAGTGTACTTAAGCCCAGTAGTTCCAGCACTCCTGTGCGAGTGGTGTTCGATGACTCGGCAAAAACGTCCACGAATGTTTCGCTTAATGATATTCTACTAACCGGGCCTAATCTGTATCGAGATATTGGGGCTATAATATTGAATTTTAGGTTGTTTGAATATTGTTTGATTTGCGACGTATGCAAAATATATCGTGCAATCAAACTGAATCCGTCGGATAGATGTTATCAACATATTTTATATCGTCATTCGCCTAATGATACTATCAACGTATATGAATTAAAGACAGTAACTTACGGCTTAAGTTGCTCGCCGTTTTTAGCTATCCGCACACTTTTGCAATTAGCCCATGATGAGGGAGAACACTATCCGCTCGCTGCAACGGTTGTGCGCGAGGGCGTGTACATGGATGATATCCTATATTCTTGTAGTTCCTTGTCACAGGTATCTCAGTTACAAGATGAACTTATAGCGATGTTTAATTCCGGCGGCTTTATACTTAAGAGATGGGCGAGTAATAGCGGAAAGGTCTTAGAACGCGTTCCGTTAGAAAACCGAGAGTGTCCTGTAACATTCCTGAAAGATGGTAACGAATATTCAGTCAAGGTGCTAGGTCTGAAGTGGTTCCCTTTGACTGACTGTTTTTATTTCGCAGTAGATAAGACTGACAAAGTAACAACTAAACGTTCTGTTTTGAAATTATTAGCTTCTATTTACGACCCCGTAGGTTTTATTTCGCCGTGCATTTTCATCGCGAAAGAAATAATGCAAGATTTATGGAAGCTGGGCATAGGATGGGATGAGCAACTGCCAACTGACGTAACTAAGCGCTGGCTTAATTACGTTGATGATCTCCCGCGACTGACGGAAATTAAAATAGATAGACACATGCTGTTACCAGAACAGTCTGAATGTGAACTAGTCGCCTTTTGCGATGCAAGTTCTCGCGGTTACGCTAGTTGTGTATATGTGATCAGTCGTAATGACAGAGGTCAGACTAAAGTACGCTTGGTGATAGCAAAGTCTAAAGTAGCCCCCGTCAAACCCTTAACTATCCCGAGGTTGGAATTGATGGCGTCAGTTTTGTTAAGCAGATTAATTAAATATGTCCGTGACATTTTAACTCGTGTAAAAATTAATCGTATCACTGCGTTAACCGATTCGACTATCGTATTGGCGTGGCTTCAAACAGAAGCTTACAAATTAAAGCCGTTTGTTAGTAACCGTGTTACTCAGGTATGCGAAGTGTTACCTCCGCACTTTTGGCGTCACGTTAGTAGTGAGTGCAATATGGCAGACATCTGCTCGCGCGGAGCGTCTCCGTCACAGCTCTTGGAATGCAAAGAGCAGTGGCTAAATGGCCCATCTTGGTTGTATGATGACTACTCGCAGTGGCCAATTAGAACATTTATCAACCAAGATGAAAGTAATACACCTGAAATAAAATCAAATTATTCATTAGGTTCCGTCAATTTAATCACTAATGTAAATAATTTAATAGAGGAATCTAAGTTAGAGTTCTGTGACCGAATTTTTTCCCATTTCTCTTCTTATTATAAACTGCAACGTACGTTTGCTCGAATATTGAGATGGTTCCGATTTAAATCCGGTCACTCTAAGCAATCCATACTGACGACTGACGAATTGAATACCGCTCAAGACGTCTTAATTAAACTAGTACAGCGTTCATACTTTGCAAATGAAATAAATAATTTGTCAAAGGGCACAAAGTACATTCCGTCGTTGAGAAAATTATCTCCGTTTATTGACGATCGCGGATACCTCAGGGTGGGGGGTCGAATAAATTATTCAGTTTTACCTTATAACGCGAAACATCCCCGTTTATTACCTAAAAATAGTAGATTTACACAATTACTTATTGAATATTTACATAAAAAATATTTACACGTAGGCCCACGCACCTTACAAAACATTATTAATCAAAACTTTTGGATTTTAGCATCCCGTCGCATTATTCGGTCAGTTTTGTCCAAATGCAAAACTTGTTTTAAACACAATCCCGTGCTCTTGCAGCCTGAGATGGCACCTTTGCCAGCAGCTCGATTGATACCTAATAAAGTTTTTGAGCATGTAGGGGTAGACCTCGGTGGTCCGTTCTTTACAAAAGAAAGTTTACGACGAAACGCTGGGATTGAACGGTCATATTTAGCATTATTTATTTGTTACTCGACAAAAGCTGTACACCTCGAGGTCTTATCGTCGTTGTCATCGGAGTGTTTCCTCGCGTGTTTAGACAGATTTGTAGCGCGACGAGGTGTGTGCTCTTTTCTTTACTCGGATTGCGGTACTAATTTTATCGCGGCTAGTAAGCATTTAACCGAAATACAAAGGTTTATGTTCGAGCAAAAAAGTAATATATTAGAGGGTTGCTCAAAGCGACAAATTATATGGAAATTTAATCCCCCCAGCGCACCACATATGGGTGGGCTCTGGGAAGCCGGAATTAAATCCGCCAAGTACCTCTTAGCGCGAGCCGTCGGAGAAAAAGGTTTGACGTTCGAGGAACTCACCACAGTGTTTTGTAAAGTAGAAGCAATTCTCAACTCGCGGCCGCTCTGCCCGTTACCAGCTAGTGATAACCCGGATGAATTTAACGTACTGACAGCGGGACACTTTCTAATAGGAAAAGCGTTAACGGCGGTACCTGAGTATAATGTAGAAGACATAACGATGAATCGATTGTCACGTTGGCAATATATTCAAAAATGTTCACAAATGTTTTGGCGTAGATGGAGTCGTGAATATTTAAATACGCTACAACAGAAAGCAAAGTGATATTCGGATAGATCTAACATTAAAATAGGTGATCTTGTAATTATAAAAACTGATAACATACCGCCGTGCAATTGGCCTTTGGGTAGAATAGAGGCTCTTCACCCCGGCCCAGATGGGATTGTTCGTTGTGTAATGCTTCGTACCCAAAAGAGTACTTTACAGAGACCAGTTAATAAACTGAGTCCTCTTCCTTACGCAAATTAGCTTACTTGTATTAATAACCTTCTCGTTGAGACCATTCTGTGTCTCAGCGTTATCTTGATAGAGATTAAGTTAGATTAAGTTATAATTTTATCTTATTTTTTGGAGAAACCATCAAGATGGTTTCGGTGGGGGGTGTGTTCAGTAATAAACCGCAACTCGCAAATTTTATACCAAGGCACAATGATCTACAACGATCTGAGGGCCGGTGATAACCTGTAGCAACGTGTGACGCATAACGCGCTGTTATAATCTGTGCGGACAAAAAAGGAATAAAAAGGAGGGTACGACGCGTAAGAAGATTATTATTAACCTACATCTCTTTGTGTTAACGTGGAGTGAACATATCTCTTCAAAAACTCACAAATAAGGACTACTCTAGAGTGTACCGTGTACAATCTGATTATTAGTGTATTCTACCGTGTAGAAGAAGCCACCAGGAGCTGTCAACGTTTGCCGATCTTGGGAAGCTGGCTAGTAAGACCGTGAGTAGTTTTTATTGTTTTCTTGGTGTAATTTTGTGATTGCGGTAACTGAACGTTTCAGGGGATATTGAATCAAATACAGTCCACTATATAACTTAAAATTAATCCCAAGCCGCCACACACATAAATGCTCAAAGTATTCCTGCTCATTACCCCGACATGATGTCAAGTTTTAATAGCAAAAACATACACGCTATCCTTGTTTCGGAGTCGTGGTTAAAACCATGTCTTTCATCAACTCCATACTCGCTTCCAGGTTTTCATTTGATTCGTAACGACCGTACCGATCGGGGCGGTGGTGGTGTTGCTATTTATCTGCGCTCACATATACCTTTTTCAGTAATTCAAGTTTCAAATGGTTCGCAGACTGGAAACGAAGCTGAATTTCTCTTTATCTTTCTCGAAGTTCTTCTCGGTCATACAAAATTACTTCTTGGAGTTTTTTACAGTCCCTCTCTCACTGTCGACTACTTCACTACGTTAGAAAATATTCTTGACAATCTTATACCTATCTATTGTCACAGTATTATTATGGGCGATTTTAATACCTGTCTTTTAAAAAACAACGCTAGATCAATAAAACTTAAATCTATTATTGAAGCAGCAAATTTAAAACTTCTTCCTACTTCTGCCACAGACTTTTTCCCGAACTGTGCCCCTTCTCTTCTCGACATAATATTTGTGTCTTTACCTGACCATGTTCTTAAATTTGGGCAACATACTGCTGATTCTTTTTCCTATCACGACCTTTTATACTTGTCATACAAAATCCGTCCCCCTAAAGCTAAGTCAAGGATACTACTTCAGCGTAACTTTAGTGACTTGGATTTGGGAGCAGCTTTTAAATGACGCTGTAAAGGTTGATTGGAGTGTAGTCGTCAATGCGTCTACTGTTGATGAACAGGTTGCTTTGTTCAACTCTATGTTAATTCAGCTTTACGACGTTCATGCTCCTGTTCGTCCAGTGCGTGTAAAGCATCCTCCCTCTCCTTGGCTGACCGATGATATAAAAAATATCATAGACATTAAAAATTGTGCCAAAGCTAAATACAAGTCAGTCCCTAGCGATTTGAATAGAGAGAAGTATAGATTAGTACGGAATCGTTGCAACAATCTGTGTAGAAAAGCATAACGACGCCATATCCATGAATCAGTACAAGATCCTGATCCTGCTAGGGTCTGGAAATTTCTTAAGTCCTTAGGAGTTGGGAAATAACGACAAAATCTCACACACCATAACCTTGATCTCAATACACTTAATTTGCATTTCTCATCTTCGTCTTGCATTAACGATAAAGCAAAACATAATACTTTAGATTCTCTTTCAAAAGCTCCCACTCCGGACACCCCTGCTTTTAATTTTAGCCAATTTAACAGTTGTGATGTGAAGAGAGCCATAATGTCCATCCATTCAAATTCGATTGGTAGTGACTGCATTAGTCGGAAAATGGTCATCCCTCTCATTGATCTCCTTTTACCTATAATCACGTCTATCCTGAATAAATCACTGAATTTTGCTTTTTTCCCTTCAGCTTGGAAAGACGCATTTGTAGTTCCTCTTCAGAAAAAGTCAAATCCCTCTAGTTTTTCCGATTATAGATCTATCTCTATTTTGCCTTTCTTTTCCAAAGTTCTAGAACGTCTTGTGCACAATCAATTAAGCACCTATCTTTTAAAATACAATCTTTTAAATCCCTTGCAATCCGGTTTCCGTCCTGGCCATAGTACGACTACTGCACTTTTACAAATCACTGATGATATTCGGTATGGTATGGAGAAACAATAGCTTACTATTCTCACGTTGCTTGATTTTAGTAACGCATTTAATACTGTAGATTTTGATATTTTGTTAAGCATCCTACGCTCTCTCAACATATCTCCAACTGTAGTTGACTGGTTTCGAAGTTACTTGTTTGGTCGCCGACAGCGAATTCAGGTGCAAGAGGTTTTCTCCACCTGGATTACTACAGCTGCTGGTGTACCACAAGGTGGCGTGTTGTCTCCTCTCCTTTTTGCAATTTTCATTAACTCTATAAGTCATAATTTGTCCTCTTCCTACCACTTGTATGCTGATGATCTCCAAATCTATACTCAGTCCTCTCTTGAAGACCTCTCTTTAGATAAAAGTAGTTGACACTATTAACGCTGATCTCACTTGTATTTCGAATTGGAGTAAATGTTATGGTTTAACGATTAATCCTAAGAAAACTCAGGTCATTGTCATCGGTAGTTCTAGATTAATTGGTAAAATTGACTGGTCTTCCCTACCCCCTATTATACTAGACTGCACTCTAATCCCTTACAGTAATAAGGTTAAAAACCTGGGGTTGTATCTTGACTCCTGTATGTCTTAGACCTCACAGGTTAATGAGGTCAGTAGAAAAATGTTTGCTGCGTTAAGCTCTTTACGTAGATTACGTAATTTCCTTCCCACAGCAACCAAAGTTACGCTCGCCCAGTCTCTACTTCTGCCTATCTTTGACTATGCTGATATTTGCTATCTTGACATTACCGAGGAGCAGCTTAATAAGCTTGAGCGCAATCAAAATTTATGCATTAGATTTATATTTGGGCTTCGCAAATATGATCATATCTCCGAATTTCGCAAACAGCTCAAATGGCTCTCGATCCGCTTTCACAGGAATACTCACATTCTCTCCGCGTTGTACAGTGTGCTGTTTAATCCTTCTACTCCTCTTTATTTAAAAACCGTTTCCAGTATCTTTCTCTTACCCATAATCGGTTCCTTCGATCCTCCATCAATCTTTCTCTCTCTACACCTTTGCACTCTTCTTCCTTTTTCAAGAAATCCTTCCCCGTAACCGCTGTGCGATTGTGGAACTCCTTACCTCTCCATATTTGTCGTGCTAAATCTCTTCACTATTTCAAAATTCTTGTTAAATCGTATTATTTAGAAGGCTATTAGATAAATTACTTTACCTTTCTCTTACTCTTTTCATTTAATCTATTATACAATATTTTATATATAACCTTCACTTACTTTTATTTGTATGTATTATTGTATTTTTTTATTATCATTTTGTATGCCCCCCTCTATTTGTAACTTTTGTTTGCATCATTCCTCTGCGCAAAGGTTGTCTGGAAGAAATCACTTTCAGTGATAAGACCGCCTATTGTACATACTTTAATTAGTTTTAACTATATTGATGTTTCTGTATTGTGGTGTACAAAAAAGGATAAATATATATATATATATATATATATATATATATATATATATATATATATATATATATATATATATATTTTCAACCCACGATTCTACTATTGTAATGAAAATTCATCATAAAGACCTTCTATAGTATTGCTTTTGTATCATAGACCTTACTTTCATAAGTCATTAATATATAGGACTTGAACCCACGACCCCAATACTGTATCATTGAGTTTATTATCATAAGTCCCTAATATAGGACTAGTCGTTGTGCTACAGTACTTCAAACAGTTGGGCTGCCAACCACCCCATATATATGTACAGCTGCAGGTATGTATCTCCGGCAGCTCCTCCATACGAGACATCTATACATGAACACCTTCCATAACTTACGAAAATTTTCTTTTATACATGAACTCCTTCCATGACTTAGACTACTTTTAACAAATTTTCTAATTATCTTATAAATGTTATTTATCTTTTTTTTATAATATTTTTGACTTATATTTTTATATTATATATTTTTTACAAGTTTTGAATAAATTTATTTATTCTGTAAGACAATATTTTGCCTTTAATTTACTATATTATTTGTCTAATGTCGGAAATGTATTTATCTTAACTTTATGCTTATTAATGTAATTTTATTGCTTAATATATATATTTTAAGACTATTTTTGATACCTCTTTATGTTGAATTTAATTATTAATAATAATTTTGGGCCGTCACAAACCGAAGAGTTATATTTTTTAATGAGGGATTATAATACATCCTTGAAATTGAATGATTTATGAGTTTTATAAAAATTGACAGTAACGCGAGCCACCTACTGTAACTCAATTGTACTATACCTATAATCTTCGCGCAAGTGTAAGCAATAAGTTGACAAACAAATTTACCGCAATCTGATGATCCATATGAATCCATCTGGGTAAGCAACCACCCTCTTAACTATTTCTGTCGCCAAATAGTGGTACTTGTACTGCTGTGTTTTGGTCTGGATTGTATAGAACCAGTCTAATTACAGGCATTTCTTCTTAATCGCCAGAGTTGTCAACGCATCTTTATCTTTCTTTATTCCTCGTCTTTCATCGGCTCATAGCCACTTCAACTAACAGATACGCTAGACTGACTTTGTCGGTAACTTTTCTCTTAAATCTTTCTTCTCAAATTGTCATTAGATAAACACATATAATAATATATCATTTTTTGTCTAAGAATCTTAGCTTATTGTGAAGTATGTAATTGAACGAAAAGATGCTAGCAAATTATTGTACTATTTCGATTCCCATCGCCAAAGAAAAAGCAAACCGTTTAGTTTCAATGCGTGGAATTCTAACAAGAAATGGTTGCGGATGGTGACTTTTCAACCATCGAGTTGTCCGATGATGGAATAAGGAGGAAGGATTTAAAAGTCATTTTAAAACAATTCGAGCATTATCATGCCTAACAGGTAACGCTACGTGAAATTTCATAATCCACTGATGATAAAATCTTTCTAATAGTTCATATTATTTCAGGTCCGATTGTTAATGTGATTTTTTAAGATTAATGTTATACAAAATAGCAACACATAGATCAGCGATATGTAACTATAACAACCAAGTGATCGAATACAAAAAGCAAAACTTAACTTAACTATATAAAATACCACATGTAATTATAAACCACCTCAATTTTTTTACATCTAAAAATATTTTAAATTAAATGTTGATTTTTAATATACGCGTAATAACCATTTTTTTTTAATTTTTAATTATTTTAATTTAAAGTAATACATATTAATTATTACATTGAGAGAACATCAATTTTAACTTTAAATAAGATACGTAGCTTCCAAAATTGATCTTGTAAAAAAGTTTAAAAATATGTTTACGCGGACACTAATTTTACATTGAGTGATTCATTATATTCTCACGTTACGAGTACTTTAGAACACGCATGGGTGTCGCGCATGGTAGGCGTTATAAAAGGAAATTCTGCTATCTGTTATCAATTATTAGGAAGATACTGAATATCAAGGTTAATTTCCCTCTGACGTCCCTTCGATACCCATGGTACGATATGAAGTTGCTGCTTAGATTTGATGATATTCTTATACCTCAGCTACATTGTGAACCGAATGTTAAAAATAAAATCAAATATTTATAGTGTGTAGTTATAAAAGACGAAAAATTGTTTAAGTTTTTTTTTTTTCAAATAAATTAGATAGTAAAAATATATATGTAAAGCGTTTGTTGGAGGAAAATAAAATTTGGTTACCATTTTCTGCTTCAAGTTGCTACTTTAAGCGGTATAGGTTACACACTCATCAAATTTCATTATTTAGAACAAAGTCATGGTAAACGTATTTTGCGTAACTTAATTATTATTTATTCGTCAATGCTAGTGTCTGCGCTGCTTTATACCGGTCTGAAGGGTACATACACAGTCAGTACAACTACATACATTCCATCTTAGTTCACGAAGGCGACAACGTTTCTACAATCTGTAGCCTTTTTGTTTGAAGTTGGTTTCAAGTGTCCACGGACTGCTACAGATATTTGACATCAGAAGGATTGTAAGTTCGTTTATCACCTCAGTTTTATTAAAATATCATTTAACATAAAACTAAGTGTAATTCTTAAATAAGTGAACGATTTTTTAATTTAAAATATCATTTAACATAAAACTAAGTGTAATTCTTAAATAAGTGAACGATTTTTTAATATGAAAAAAATATTTCTTATACCCTTTTGGAGCTTAGTTTTTATTCTCAGTCCCAAATTAAACTGCAAGTCTCTTTTAAAGCTCTTTCGTAAAATATAGTGCTGCATTTTCCGAGAAATTGCTGCAACGATTACTCTTGTGGCCGGAGTAAATGAACAGCACATTCATAAACTTAATCTGTACTCATCTGTGTTCCTTTAAATGCAAGAGCTTATAAAATGCGAAACTAATAATGAACAATTTAAACAAAATTATCACAATAAAGGAGATTTACATTACTTAACACTATTTATATTATTAAATATTTGTGGATAGTATAATTTTATATTATGGTTGATGTCTATATGCCAAAGCATTCACTTAACATCCGTTAGACTATATGCTAGTTTGTCCTTTATTATATTAAAGATATTATAGTCTAGTTAGGGAGAATTTGAATCGCCACGCTTGAAAGGCAAATTGGGGATTACAAAATCAGGCACCTGACGCTTTTGCCGCTTCCCACCATTGCCATCTAAGTGTTATACCGAATAATTGTAAAATATTTATTTATTTCATCAAAGAAATACTAAAAGCTATTTAAATACCAAACTTATACAAATAAAAAACAGACAAACAAGTAATATGAATCGTTCAGAAAAATATTCAAAAAGTTTTACATTCAATAGCCTTTTCATAAATTATCTTTATATAACACTGTCGAATGTATATGGTTTGTCTACTGCGATATTCAAATTCTCTTTAATATGAAATAAAAGGACGTTTTTATTTCAAAATGCTTTTATCAAGTGAATGTTCGTAATAAGAATTCAAAATAATATAATATATGAGCAAAAAATTCTGAAATGTTTTAATCTAATAAAAAAAACCACTTAAAGCTCAGTTTTTCTACTTTTATTTCAAAAACTACATATATGCGATACGGGAAGATTCATACAATGAAAGTTAAGAATCTATTAATTTCGTGTAAAAAAGGTCGTATTACCATAAAATTTTACATGCATTGTTTAGTTGCTGGTGTTGAAGTAAAAAAAATATTAAAAACTATTTTACATCAAACGTTATGGAATTTTCTCAAAAACGTTTCCACACTTTTATTATTAAAATTGCAAACCAAAAAAAGTTTTGTTAGAACTTTTGTATATTTCCTATAATAGTTTGTCAGTTTTTCGATTTCGCCAAAAGGTTGGTTGTCTGTAAAATCGGTTTACGGACGATTATTTAACGTGGCAACGTCATAACAAAATATTGATGAAATGCCGATGACAAACCGATCGTGCCGTTCACTCGCTCGTACGGTGTTCTCGCTCTGATCGTAACGTTATAATGAGCGTAACGTTACAATGAGTCATCCTTTCCTGTGCGTGCAGCCAACAATCATCGATTTATTAGTCGTTGTCACGTCAGAATGTTTAATTTTTCCGGTAAAATATAGCTTACAACCATTGAACTAGTACGTAAGTACATATTACTTCAATGCGTACAACACTCAGTTATCTATCTATTTTAGAAATTTTATCACAACCAATTTAGCGATTGCGAAGTTTAGCCCAAAAAACAGACAGACAGATAGACTAAATCTTTATAAACATTTATTTATGAATTAATGGCATACAAATAATCCCTTGAGCTTAATACCAGCTATTAATTTCGATATTTCATACAGAAACTTCAATTTTATTCATATGTAAAGATATATAGTTTATTTATTAGTTGATTTATATTTCACCACTGCTATTCATGGGTCTGATACAGCAGCATTAAGCTGATCTTACACGCTGGTATTCTGTGTGAGCGTGGGGATTTCCCGGTCTAGTCAACCCATTCCTGCTAGTAAAATTACTTAAAAAATAGTCCGACCAGGGAAGAGATGCGTAAAAGCTTCGTCGCAAAACATCGATATGCCACAACGATTTAAGTCTTCATTAAGTTAACCACTTAAGTTTAAATACTGTCAGAAGCGAGGTATTAGAACACATGAATTTTTATCGTGAACGGTCGATGGTACAGAAGAAAGTGTAGGAGTAAGAATGGAAGAAAGCCAGGGCTAACTTCGGTACATCAAATATCTCAGCGGCTAAAATGGTCACCACACTACAGCGTTCACTCATCATCAGGTGTACTCTATGATCACTTGTCACGCTTACTTCTATAAAAAATATTTGCAGGGGTCTATGCGCTACAGAGCCACCAACTGGCAGAGTTATTGTCATTTTTATAGAAGACGAGGCAAACGTAACTGACCTGATGGTAAGTACCACTTACCCGCCAATAATAATTTTAAATACAAGAAAAATTGCCGGTCTTAATCTGTTTGTCACTTTCATAAAAAAAACAAATCATTTATCATTTTAGTGGTTCAGTAACTAAATATTACAAGCAAGGAATTTGTTTTTGTGGTTCCGTTCTCTAACAGCAATCTATTACCCATTCCATCATCTATTTGTCAAGCTCCTTTTGCTAAAGGATTGGCTGGAATTTGTCCCTTAGAAGTGTAAAAAAAATAAGTTTCAAAGTCAACGCGTTCATAAGATACGGCCGGATTTGATCATATTACTTTAATGGTATTTTGAATGTTCACTCACAATCAATCAATACAATTAAAAAATAGAATTCATACTAGATTTGTGCTTAGACAGGAACTATATTTTGACAGAGCAAGTGAAAAGATTTTCCAGATCTTAAAGTACCTATAAATGCTGTATATACCTACAACTTTGTTTTAAATGTAATATAATTATTCAACAGTGCACTCCTTTAACTTATAATACCGTTGAAAACTACTGAAAATTAGTTTTCAGTTTGTTTTTAGGTTTGGTGGAGCCACGTGTCTAAGGCTGCCGAAGTCTAATTCCCCGGTCGAATCTTAAACCTATTACGCGAGATATTAACTAAAGTGGACTGTATATGCGTTGCTTCTACGCTTACGTAAAAGCGTCTACTATAGCATGCGGTACAATGCACTCGCTCTTCCCTAAAACTAAAACTATTATTGTGCCAAATCGATGAAAGGGAATCCTGCCTGATTAGGAGAAAAACAAAATTGGAGCGGGTTAAAACAATTATATCGGGCAGGCAGTAATTAAAGGAATATTGACACACCGGGGTTTCTTCTATTTGTTGAGCACTATAGCTGCGACTTCCGGAACTTCTTCTGGACAGACACTCTGGGGCCCCAGGGGTACGTCGGGAGAGAAGCGTTGTAGTTTCAACGACGAGCGCGGCGGGAAGAGCGGTGTGGTTTCAATGACTGGCGCAGCGGGAAGAGAGCTGTGTGGTTTCAACGACGACTGCGACGGGAAGAGGCCCCCGTCGGTCGCGCGTGCCTTATATATCCTCGGTTCCGATGATTACGTGACATTCTAGAATCATCTTCTTTCCCCTCCCACCCCACCACCCCGATGTGTCAATAGGAGGGTATGAACGATATCGTTTTGGAAGGGAATAAACGACTTGGCACCTACCGTCCAAATAAAAGTAATACGTACGAATTGTTAAATTAATATTTTAATTAAAAAATTTCTCGGAACTCCGTTTAGATGCAGTAAAACTATTGTAATTAATAGATAATAAGGAATCCATCGACATGGATTTCATTAAGAATCTCTGAAATTAGTGGTGGGCCCATTTTCCAACCAAAAAGAAATTATCCCCTTTGGTTTTGATTATTTATTTAGACTCTAACGTTATGCTAAATATTTAGATATTCGCAAAATCATTCGTGAAGATTTATACGGACCGTTACGTTGATCCATAATTATAAAATTCAACAAGAGTATGCATGGTACAGCGGAAGTGGAGAAAAACCTCTAAAAACCGTTATTGTTCAGTTTATATATTGATAAAAAATATTTTATTGCTATTAAAAAGTTACATTTTCGGTTGCAGCATCGCCTGTGATGTTAAATGATGTATAGAAGAATATTTTTCTAGCTCAAAAGCTAAGTTTTTTCTTCAATTCTGCTTACATTTTGATTAGATCAACGCTATGTAAGCAACCTCAATTGTGCCAGTGATGCCCAGAATGGATGAACTATCTACATACATAATTAAGTTTATACGAAACGTTCAATGCGCAAGTCTTACTCGCATTTGTTCAGTTTTTAAACAAAAATCAAATAACGTCAAATGAAAAAAACATTCCGCCAGACAGTGCTACCTCGGGTGAAACAATTTCCTCTTCTTTCAGTTTGTTCCGGAGAACTGTCCGAGTTGAAATGGTTTTTTGTTTGCTATTTTTCATACAATTTGTTTGTTGTTAAAAATAGTTTAAGCTTTAATTTTTCCAGCGAATATATGCTACTTACTGCAAAAATGTAGTAATATGTATACGAAATTTATATACTCGTAAGAATACATAATTTTTATCACTAAGTTTTGCCAAGGATTTATATTTTTTATTTTAAAATTAGTGTTTTATAATTAGTACTCTATATTCCGAAACATTCCACTAGTATTATTCATAATTTAATTTTCGCGGTGAACTTTCAAGACGCTGGAATTCTATCTAATTAATTATCTCGTAATTACACTTTACCACAAGATGACATTGTTCCACGTCATGTTGTATCAAGTAGCTGTGTAACGTTTAATATTTGAAGCGCTGTAGGGACTAATCGTTATTATGAGTAGTATAAGAACATATAATATTAACAGTAAGCCTGCAACGTACGATTAAACGTATCACATATACCTCAGTATCTTTTCGAACTGAGATGCGTTTTAGAAACTTAACTTATAGTTATACTGATTGAATTAACTACCCAACCTTCAGTTTATGGACTCTTTTATTGTGTACACTAAAATCATTTTAACAGATTACCTGCAAAACTATTCTGAGGAGAAGTATCAAGTTAAAATTAGTGTAAAACAGGTCTATAGTCCACAGGAAATTAAAAAGAAGTTTCCAAACCATTCACATGTAATGCATTCATAATATACGATAGTTTGAAAAAAAAATCTATGTACACAATATGCTCATAATATAGTAATCGCCGAAAGAACAAAGACGAATATTAACAAAGCAGATTTAATAATTTAATATATTATAATTGGTAACGCCAGTTAACAATCTACTTTATCAACATTACATTACATATCGCATTGAGTTCGTCCTAAGTTATATCTACTTTATCAACATGAATAGTGCATATTTTTTGTTTCCTTCCTTCCTTCCCTTTCCTACCGCACGCGCTGCCGCCGAGGTGAAAAAGAGGATCTCGGCGCGCGTCAGTATACTAAGTGACATTACGTTCTCCGCACCGCACGGCCAGCCGTCGCGTCTTATATATACATTAACCGCAAACCGCGCAGGACGAACATTGAGTTCTCCTGTTTATGTTTAATATTCACCGCATCAGACATTGTGTCTTTGTAACTCATAAAAGTGTGAGACGCCCCCATGAGGGCAAAGGTGGAGAGTGTGGGACTTCACGAGACTGTTCCGAGAGTGCGTGTGCGCCGAACCACGTGGCGAGCTCGCTGCATAGCAGACACTCCAGGAGGAAGGCGCGGCAGCCCTCATAAGGTCAGTGCGTGCTATCCCACCTATTTATTTTCCCCTTTGCCGTATGCACCAAAATTACAGTCCACTAAATCTTTATCGAAGATACCTTAAGTTACTGGCGTCTCCATTTTTAATGGTCCTTCGAGCAGGATTGACCTTGACTTTCCGCCCTTATTAGATCGTTATCGTAATAAGCGTTTATATAATTAATTATTTATATTTTAATCCGACTTCGGATTAACCCCGCCCTTATTAGAACACTAGAATAGGTCCTAATAGGTGACATTCATAGTAATTTTAAAACTATATTCATAGAATGAATAAGCATATAATTATCTATATAAATTATTTGTTGTATGTTCACATCACGTCATCAACTTTTAACTACATCTATAGATTATACTGTTAAATTACATTTATTATTTGCACATATATTTAAGCATTATATCGTTATAAATAACTTCATAATTATTATAAAAGTTAACAATTAAAGTGCATCGTTAACGAAACTAATATTTAATAATTCAACCGCGTAGCGAGGTCGCTTACAGACTACCCGCTTATAATTATATTATTTTTGCCGCATAACTTAAGTTGTAATGCCGCCTAAAAAACAAATAGCATCGAATAATAGCGATTCCTCGGATAATGAGGGCACACCTGATGCTGAGTTGGTTTTATTGTTAGCTAAACGAGATGCTTTATTTGAAATAGTGCAAAAAATATATGATATGTCCTCAGACATCCTTACAAACACTTCCACGATGGAGCGTTTTCTTGATGGAAGTTCTAATATTAATACTTTACGTATTGAGTTTAAACAGGTCTTAGATAATTATAATTCACATTTATTAAAAATAAACCCTATTGCTAAACCTGATTATAACAGCCTCATTGCGTTTGAGTCTCTTTGCGGTAGAATAAATAGGCTTTATTTACAATATTCGCAATCTAATTCACAAAGTACTAGTACACCATCTAAAGCCAGATTCACACTTCCGCCTATCGAACTTATGCTATTTTCGGGTGACATTCGCTCATGGCCTTTATTTTATGCTAGCTTTAAATCAACCGTCCATGACAACACATCGCTTACCGACGCTGAAAAGTTATACTATTTGCTAGGTAAACTAACGGGCAAAGCCCTATCTGTATGCTCAGGTATAACTCCTTGCGCTGAAAATTATAAAATTTTATTGCAAGCACTCGTTGGCAAATATGAAGACCGGCGTATGCTAGCATCTACATATATTAATCAGATGTTCGAATTTAAGCCATTGCAATCGGCCACCGCAAATAATTTTGATTTATTTATTGATAACTTTACAAGTGCAGTGCGCGCTTTACAAAACTTAAAGTTAGATAATCTCGCGGACTTAATTGTTCTTCATATCGCGCTTAAGAAGCTGGACCCGGATACCATTCGCTCTTTCGAATATAGTCATAACTCGATGGTACCTACCTTTGATGATTTAGTAAATTTTATTAAGACCCGCTCCAAAGTTTTGCAACGCACCGATTCTAGTACAAATTCTAATAGCGCACCAAACAATCGACGAGGTAACGGTAATAATCGTCGCTGTAATAATACTTCGTCGCCGAAGTATCAGGCGTACGTAAGCACGACGACTAGTTGCTCAAAGTGTCTGTGTGTGTGCGATAATATTGTGCATCAACACCTATTTAAGTGTGCAGACTTTAATAAAATGACGCCGCAGGAACGATTTAAATGCGTAAAGAGTAACAATGCATGTGTGAATTGTCTCAGTTTAAGTCATCGAGTGTCTAGTTGCTCTTCAAATTATAGTTGTCGAGTTTGTAAATTTAAACATCACACATTGTTGCACTTCCACCGCAGAAGCGATAATGCTTCCCCTGCGCTGGCGCGTTCTCCGCCGCTTCAGCCAGTTACACTGAAGTCTACAACCCCCGCGCCCGCACACTCGCCACCCCTCACCGCAGGTGCGCGTTCAGACGTCGCGCTGTGTACTTCGTTCAAGAATGTTTCTCAACGTTCACCGCCTCCCGCGCGCGCAAGTCGTTCGCAGAGAACTGTTTTATTATCAACCGCTCAAGTATTTGCTTACGATGCTAAGGGAGAGAAACAAATTATTCGTATATTATTAGACTCCGCGGCTCAAAGCCATTTTATGACTAAAGAGTGCTGTCATCGTTTAGGCGTTCAACAACACGATACCGAATGTACTGTAGTAAAGGGATTCGGTGGGGTTGAAAAAATTGTAAAATCGAAATCGATTGATATTAAAATTTTCTCACGATTCGACTCGAATATTAACTTCAATATTTCAACGCTAGTTGTTGATCAAATCACCGACCTTTCGCCCACTGCTGTGGTAGACACATCTGTCTTATCACACTTCCATGGCATAAGACTCGCTGATGAATGTTATAGCATGCCTAATAAAATTGATGTTTTGATAGGCGCATCCCTTTTCCCGCACTTACTACGTCCAGACGTAATTTATTCGTCTAACGACTTGTCCGGGCCCTCGGCTTTGAATACGGTATTTGGTTACGTTATTATGGGCTCAGTGCCGACACTTCAGGTAAATCATTCTTTAACGTGCTGCTCAGTTCTAGAGTCTCCTATCGTTGACAAATTAGCGCAACGATTTTGGGAGCTTGAACAGCCACCCTCCGCACCGCCCATTCAGTGTCCTTCAGACATTGATTGTGAAGAGTTTTATAAATCTACGACATCCCGCGATCCTTTTACTGGTAGATATATTGTTGGCCTGCCATTTAAAGATGACGTTTACTCTCTCGGAGATTCTTATGAAACCTCTCGACGACGATTCATGTGCTTGGAGAGGAAACTTCAAGCCTCGCCTACATTAAGGTTAGCATATGATGACGTCATAAAGGAATACTTAGCTAAAAATTATATATCCCCCGCACCGCCGTATGACTCTCATGAACCCGCTCCAATATATGTCATACCGCATCATGGAGTCTTACGCGAAGATAAGAAGTCAACGCGTCTGCGCATCGTCCTGGATGCTAGCAGTAAGACTAGCACTGGGCGATCATTAAATGATATTCTGCATTCAGGACCAAATTTGCAAGGCGACTTGTTCAATATAATTTTAACTTTCCGCTTACATCCAATCGCTATGACAGCCGACTGTCGCCAACAATTTCTGCAAATAGTTGTTCGCGATTCTGATCGTCGTTACCAATGCTTCCTATACCGCTTCCGTCCACAAGACCCACTTGTGTTATACCACTTCAATCGCGTGTGCTTCGGTTTAACTTCGAGTCCATACCATGCATTGCGCACGGTAAGACAGCTCATTGATGACGACGGCGCAAAGTATCCGCTTGCGAGTCGTATTATCGCATTTACTTCGCTATATATGGACGACATCTCGTTCTCTATGCCCAGTGAATCCGAGGCCAGTGAAACCTCTCGGCAGCTGATAGACTTATTCAAGGGTGCCCAATGGGACCTGATAAAATGGCATAGCAACCGTCGATCTGTTTTAGATGACCTCCCTACTTCCCATAAAATTACAGGAGAAGTAGAGTTCGATAAATCAATGCCACATAAAATACTAGGCTTGCATTGGTCTACCGATAGTGACGCCTTTTATTTTAAGATATCTGTTCCCGCTGATGTGATGTGCACTAAGCGCGCCATCTTATCTACTGTCGCTCGCCTGTGGGACATAATGGGTTTCGTTGCTCCCACAGTTGCGTATGCCAAATTGTTAATAAAGCAGCTTTGGCAACTTAATTTAGATTGGGACGACATACCACCACCGCCAATTATTAAGATGTGGAGGCAATTCTGTGCTGAATTACCAGCTCTTAATGATTTACGTATCCCGCGACATGTTGGTGTATCCAAAAACTGTACTGCGTCACTCCTGGGGTTTTCCGACGCCAGCGAGCACGCATACGGTGCCGTAGTCTACATACATGTAAAGAGCGTCAATGGTAACACCGTCCAGTTGATTTGTGCAAAGACTAAAGTCGCACCGACGAAACCACTATCTATTGCACGCCTTGAGCTTTGTGGAGCGGTTTTACTCTCAAAATTGCTTCGCAGAGTACTCGACAATTATTCTCTTGACCTTGCAATATCAGTCTATGCCTTTGTAGATTCAAAAGTAGCTCTGTACTGGATAAAGAGTTCGCCACACAAGTGGCAGACCTTTGTTGCAAACCGCGTTGTTCAGATTACCGACAATATTCGCGCTGATAACTTTTATCATGTCGCAGGTACTGAGAATCCCGCTGACATACTTTCACGTGGCGTTACGCCAAATAAATTAGTTTCAAACCCCCTGTGGCTCCATGGGCCTCAGCGGACTTCGTTAGATCCATCTCAATGGCCTCTTCGTACTTTAGACAATGAAGTTATTGCAAATATGCCTGAGAAGAAGATTTTGTCGCACACTGTGTGCACATCCGTCTGTAATTCTGCGATTTATGAGCTCGCACTCCGCATCTCTTCTTGGAGTAAACTTCTACGTATAATTGCGTACGTGTGTAAGTTTGCTAAATTATTGCCCCGCCGCAGCACTACTGTAGTGACTGCCGATGATCTCAGTTTCTCTGAGGTTATAATCCTCCGCGCCCTGCAAAAACAGCATTTTGCAGTGGAATATTTAAATATTGAAGGTAACAAACCTTGCTCGGCCGCTTTCAATCGTTTAAGGCCTTTTATTGAGAATGGTTTAATCTGCATTGGTGGTCGTCTTTCGAACTCCGCATTAGATTACACACAAAAACATCCAATTATACTCCCGCGCAGTGATCATGTAGTGAACATGATCATTGACTATTATCATATTAAAAATTTACACGCTGGGCCTGAATTGTTATTGTCATTACCCGCACCCAAAGTCAAATCTGACTCTACCAGTCTGTTACACAGGCATTCTTTACTGGATAAATTAGTTCAGTCGTTTTGGGACCGGTGGAGGACGGAATACCTTCACGGATTACAAGTTCGTCAGAAGTGGAACACCCCGTCTACGGCTATCGTACCAGGCATGGTTGTAATTGTGATAAATGATAATGAACCGCCCCTTGCTTGGCCATTAGCGATTGTCGAGTCTGTTCATCCTTCGAAGGATGGCGTAGTTCGAGTAGTGACCGTGAGAACTACTAAGGGAACATATCTCCGTCCTGTTGCTCGTATTTGCCCTCTCCCAAGACAATAAATCACGATTATTTTGATTATAATTATTTATCTAAATTAGGAATTAAGTTTATATTTATATATATATTAAAAAAGTATTAAACCGCAATATTATATTTATGTATACATTTTCTCGCTTACCAAGTAAGGTTAGTAGATGAGACATGCGCATTGAGCGCATCCTCTCACTTTATATACCGCTTATTTATTTGTTTTCCTTTTACTTTTATATTACGGTTGTCTTTTAAAGGTGACCCTTTAAGGGCGGGAGGAAATGGTAACGCCAGTTAACAATCTACTTTATCAACATTACATTACATATCGCATTGAGTTCGTCCTAAGTTATATCTACTTTATCAACATGAATAGTGCATATTTTTTGTTTCCTTCCTTCCTTCCCTTTCCTACCGCACGCGCTGCCGCCGAGGTGAAAAAGAGGATCTCGGCGCGCGTCAGTATACTAAGTGACATTACGTTCTCCGCACCGCACGGCCAGCCGTCGCGTCTTATATATACATTAACCGCAAACCGCGCAGGACGAACATTGAGTTCTCCTGTTTATGTTTAATATTCACCGCATCAGACATTGTGTCTTTGTAACTCATAAAAGTGTGAGACGCCCCCGTGAGGGCAAAGGTGGAGAGTGTGGGACTTCACGAGACTGTTCCGAGAGTGCGTGTGCGCCGAACCACGTGGCGAGCTCGCTGCATAGCAGACACTCCAGGAGGAAGGCGCGGCAGCCCTCATCAGGTCAGTGCGTGCTATCCCACCTATTTATTTTCCCCTTTGCCGTATGCACCAAAATTACAGTCCACTAAATCTTTATCGAAGATACCTTAAGTTACTGGCGTCTCCAATAATATATAATTTATGGTAAAGAAGGGAAAATGAGTCAGGTGTCCATTACAGTACTCTTTATTTTCATACAGTAATTTCCTTTTAGAATTTCTTTTACCGACCAAAACTTTCTTCACGCAATGTTTTTCTTCTTTCTACTTCATCTTTGATGTTAGTTTTCATGAAAGATATTTCATTCCCCAAGTAAATTTCGTTTTTATACGTATTCTATTTCTTGTGATGTTAGGATTATTGGTCATTTTCATAGTCTTAAAATTACATAATGTAAGGAATAAAGGTTTTTGGGAACATGCGAATTCCGCCTACACGACTTAGAGTAGTGGGGCAGACTAAATGTACAAAAACCCTCAAAGGGCGAAAAAAATATGAAGCTTTAGTACGTATAAATACATTCAGTAAGGTAGTTGTGTATGTCGATTAATGAGATAGCATCCAACCTTCCCAGGTGAATTAATACTGCAAAAAGCAATAAGAAACTTTGTCACATTATTCTTGTGGGTAAATTCACTTCCTCCAAGAAAAGTTACAAGTAGATTGCTCAGCCTCGATTCTCCGATATGGGTTCTGTTGATTTGTCCGATATTATGTTAATTATACATAGCTTCGAATAAATTTTGCAGGTATATAAAATAAGATTAACTTTTTCAAACTTTACATTCTTATTCCTGTTGTGTGAATAAGTCAACTAGCGCCATCTAGTGTCAGGAACGAGAGCGAGGGGAGCTTTGCAGAGAATGACATCACCGATCTCTCGACCGACAGCGCCACCCGAAGAACTAAGTTTCTAGAAAATCTATACTCGAACTCTCGGTACCTTACGCGTGTTTACTTGAACATTTCGGATATTTTGCTAATTTAAATAAATAGGTGGCGCAAGATGCGATCGAGACAGAGTTCAACTCGGCGACACAAGCGAAGCTTCGGAGCGGAATTAAGTGAATTAGTGTGTTTAATTATTAGTGTTTTAACTTTAATTTGTGTAAAGTAAATTAAAGTGTTAATTTAGGTAATTTTATCGGCAATTTTTATTGTCACGAACCCTAAGCTCGTAACAATTGGTGTCAGAAGTGGGATAAAATAATACCGATTTTACCCAAGGAGGAAACGGAGGGTGTCCGTACCCGAAGTCAACGCCAGCATGAGACGGACCAGAGGAGATTTGGTGGTGCAACGCCGCAGACGTCGGAGGGCCAACTGCCAGCCACGGAGGCTGCGGGCCCGTCAGTAGCTCCTACACCTGCAACACCTGACTTAGGTGCTCTGATAGTGATGCTGCAGGAGCAGGCTCGCCGACAGGAGGAGCAGGCTCGCCGACAGGAGGAGCAGGCTCGCCGACAGGAGGAGCAGGCTCGCCGACAGGAGGAACAGGTCCGTCGGTTGGAAGAGCAGCTGCGGGGCGGACAGGATGAACAGGCTCGCCGACAGGAGGAACAGGCCCGTCAGCAGGCGGAACAGGCTCGTCGGTCGGAAGAGCAGATGCTCCTCATGAAGGACCTTCACGCTACCTTTGGGAAAGAGATAAGGCAGGTGAAGGATAGGGTTGCTCAACACGACAACCGCCTGTCGGAAGCTGAAACCCAAATCGAAGAACATGAAACCCAAATCAACCAAGTTAAGAAAACGCTGGATGAACTCAAACTTGGGGATGGAACTACAGCTCCCGTAGTAGCTTCAGCACCTTCGCTACGTGGGTTCAAGGTGCCACCGTTCGACGGGACCTCTTCCTGGTCGGCCTACAAAATCCAGTTCGAGGCCGTCATGGAGGCGAACGGCTGGAATAAAAGCCAAGCCATGACTGCACTCACCCTAGGCCTGCGCGACCAAGCCTTAACTGTGTTGGAAGCTCTCGGAAAGAAAGTGACCTATGAGCAGCTTCTTGAGGCCTTGGAGGCGAGATATGGTGACGCTCACCTGGAACACGTCTTTCGCGCGCAGCTTAAAGATCGCGTGCAACGCAGCAACGAAAACCTGCAGCAGTGGGCCCTTGAGGTGGAGAAGATGGTTCGAAAAGCATACCAGTCTGTACCTGCGCTCATTGGAGGGAACCTGGTGCAAACATTCATCGACGGCATCCGCGATCTGGAAGTCAGAGCTGCTGTGAGGCTCGGGCACCACGAGACGCTTAAGGACGCCTTGGCCCATGCACTGGAGGTAGAAGCCGTGCGGCAGGATCATCGTTCCCATCGCGTCAGGGAGGTTGCAGCAACTACAGTTCGCGACCGCAACAAAGGATACAGCCCTAGGTGCTATGGCTGTGGGGAAAAGGGCCATCTTCGATCCAGCTGCCCTAAGCGAACCCTAGAAAGGGAAGGCGAACGATCCCAGGAGGGTAGTGCGGCCAACAGCACCGCCCAGCAGCAGCAGGGAAACGAGTAAAAGCCAGAACTGCGGGGCGGGTGCTGGCTGATGTTAAAAGAGCCCCAAGGATCTCGATCTCACAAACCCATGATGGGAACAGTCTAATCATCAAGGGCGAGGTCAACGGAATGCCGTGTAAACTGACCATAGACACTGGAGCCTCTCGTACGGTTGTTAGTTCCCAACTTATAAGGCAGTTCCTGGGGACTCCGCATACAACCGAGAACGCATTAATTTGGTAACAGCCACCGGTCAGCGTATACCCGTCCGTGGAGAGAAGGAGATGAAGTTGAAGCTTGGCAACGTGACCTACCTGCATAATGTCATCGTGGCTGATATAATGGACGACTGCATCCTAGGCCTAGACTTTATGAGGAATAATTGTTGAGAGATCGACGTTAAGCAAGGTGTTTTGAAATGTGGACAGGAGGAACTTTTTATGGAAGGTGCGTTACCAGGGAACGTGTACAGCATTAGGAAGATTGTTCTTCCGCCTAGATCGAAAACGATTGTTCCGGTTAGTCTTCCTCGAAACACTGGGCAAGCTCACCGTTGTGTACTTGTGGAAAGGGTAAACAATGACCTTCCATGGAAAGTAGCTCGAACCTTGGTCAGGACCACTGACATCTCAGGAGTACGTGTGCTGAACCTTTGCGACCGGGAACAGATTATAGAAAAAGGCACACTGATTGGTACTTGTGAGGAAGTGGATTGGTTACGTCGGTGCCAATATCTATCGACTGGGACCCCCAGCAAGGATGCAGAAACGAGAGTGACCACACTTTTGGAAGACTGTCGCAGTGTTCTCTCCCCGAACGAATTGGTCTAGGCGAAGAAGTTGTTACTCAAGTACGCCGATGTATTCTCATCAAACGATGCTGACATAGGAAAGACTGGTTTAGTTCAACACAAAATAAACACAGGTGAAGAGTTGCCTATCCGTCAGCGGCCAAGACGATTGCCGGTAGCACGTGAAAAGGAAGTGGAAACCATGATTGAAGGAATGGTGAAGGATGGTGTTATTGAACCTTCCTCTAGTCCATGGTGTTCGCCAGTGGTGCTGGTGAAAAAGAAGGATGGCAGCATGCGGTTCTGTGTTGATTACCGCCGTCTGAACGACGTTACAAAGAAGGACAGCTATCCCTTGCCAAGAATTGATGACACGCTGGACATGCTTACAGGAGTAAAATGGTTTAGCACGCTGGATCTAAAAAGTGGCTACTGGCAAGTTGAAATTGACCCTAAGGACAAGGAGAAAACTGCGTTCTCGACGGGAAAGGGTCTGTGGCAATTCAAAGTAATGCCGTTTGGGTTGTGCAATGCTCCTGCAACGTTTGAAAGGCTGATGGAACTTGTACTTACCGGGCTAATTGGCGATGCCTGTCTGGTCTACTTGGATGACATCATCATCGTGGGCCGTACGTTTAAGGAACACCTTCAAAATCTGGAACGCGTGCTTATGAAGATTCAGAGTGCCAACCTCAAGTTGAACCCGAAGAAATGTTCACTATTCCAACGGCAAGTTAACTTTTTGGGGTTTGTAGTATCGGAAGAAGGTATCCGCACAGATCCAGAGAAAATCGCCGCTGTCAAGGATTGGCCGGTTCCAAAAGACAAGACGCAGGTTAGAGCATTTTTGGGTTTGTGCTCCTATTACCGGCGATTCGTGAAGAACTTTGCAGATATAGCCAAACCTCTGCACAAGCTAACCGAGGAGAAGCGACATTTCTGCTGGGATGAAAGTTGCAATATCACATTCCAGGAGCTCAAGGACCGTCTGTGCAAAACACCTATTTTGGGATACCCTGACGAAAGCAAAGAATTTATAGTTGACACAGACGCAAGTGATATAGGACTTGGCGGTGTGCTGTCTCAACGGAGTGGTGACCAAGAGGTCGTGATAGCGTACTTCAGCAAGTCGTTGTCAAAACCGGAAAGGAACTATTGTGTCACAAGACGCGAATTGCTCGCTGTGGTAAAGTCGTTGCAGCATTTTAGCAAATATCTTTTGGGACGAACGTTTCACTTACGAACTGACCGTGCTGCACTAAAATGGCTATTGCAGTTTAAAAACCCAGAAGGACAAGTTGCGAGGTGGATTGAACTACTGTAGGAATACGACTTTGAGATCGAACATCGCAGCGGGAAATCTCATGGCAACGCAGATGCATTGTCAAGAAGACCTTGTCCTAAAGATTGCAAACATTGTACTAGGCAAGAGAGTAAGGAAGTGGTATCCGTAAGGATGCTCAGGGCAGACCACCTCAGCAACGAGTGGAAGGACAGCTTACTACATGCACAGCAGGAAGATCCGGACATCAAGCCGATTCTGGAATGGATAAAGGCCAGTGCCCCCAAGCCCACGTGGAGTGACGTCTCAGCGATGAGTTCGACCACTAAAAGCTATTGGGCCCAGTGGGACAGCTTGCTGCTTCAGGATGGAGTTCTGTGTCGTAAATGGGAAAACGTTCGGGGAGACAGCTGTCATTTGCAAATGGTTGTACCTAAAGCTAAAGTACCGGATGTTCTACAGCTGTACCATAATGATTGTTCAGGAGGCCATCTGGGAGTTAAACGAACTCTACTGAAGATCCGAGAACGGTTTTACTGGGTCCACTGTCGAAACGATGTCGAGGACTGGTGTCGCAAATGTACAAGTTGTGCGGTTGTAAAGGGACCTCAGACTCGTAGTAGAGGTGCATTGAAGTTGTACAATGTGGGTGCACCATGGGAGAGAATAGCCATTGACGTGGCTGGGCCGTTTCCGGAGAGTGAAAGCGGTAACAAGTATTTCATGGTTGTGATGGATTACTTCACTAAGTGGCCAGAAGTCTACGCCATTCCAAATCAAGAAGCTTCAACAGTTGCAGATAAACTAGTTCATGAAGTCTTCTGTCGTTTTGGAGTACCTTTAGAGATTCACAGCGATCAAGGAAGGAATTTTGAGTCTCAAATATTCCAGGAAACTTGCCGAGTTATGGGTACTCATAAAACAAGAACGACTTCTTATCACCCGCAATCTGATGGAATGGTGGAACGATTTAATCAGACATTGGAGAGGTACCTAGCAAAAGTTGTAGACAATCGGCAACGAGATTGGGACAAGCACATACAACCGTTTTTGTCGTCATATCGAAGTTCTGTTCACGAAAGTACAGCAGTGACACCAGCTTTCGCAAACTTTGGAAGAGATTTACGGCTGCCTGCAGACCTGATCACTGGGATACCACCTGATGCCCCACGCAGTATAACCGATTATGCATATGACTTGCGGAACAAAATGAATGACATTTATGAGCACGTCAGACAATCGGGCCAGCAAATGTCTGAGAAAATGAAAACCCGGTATGACCGCAAAATGAACAATAAAGGGTTCAACGAAGGTTCATTAGTGTGGTTGCACAATCCAGTCCGCAGCAAAGGGAAATTTCCTAAGCTTCAAGCTAAATGGGACGGCCCGTAACGGATTGTAACCAGGATCAACGATGTGACCTACCGGATACAGAAAAGCGCAAGAGGGACTCCTAAGATCGTCCATGTGGATCGCTTGGCGCGTTATTATGGGACCGATAATGCTCGGGACGAGCATGTCTTAGGAGGGGGCAGTGTTGTGTGAATAAGTCAACTAGCGCCATCTTGTGTCAGGAACGAGAGCGAGGGGAGCTTTGCAGAGAATGACATCACCGATCTCTCGACCGACAGCGCCACCCGAAGAACTAAGTTACTAGAAAATCTATACTCGAACTCTCGGTACCTTACGCGTGTTTACTTGAACATTCCGGATATTTTGCTAATTTAAATAAATAGGTGGCGCAAGATGCGATCGAGACAGAGTTCAACTCGGCGACACAAGCGAAGCTTCGGAGCGGAATTAAGTGAATTAGTGGGTTTAATTATTAGTGTTTTAACTTTAATTTGTGTAAAGTAAATTAAAGTGTTAATTTAGATAATTTTATCGGCAATTTTTATTGTCACGAACCCTAAGCTCGTAACATTCTCTATCAATAGCACGCAAAAGTCCACTGATATTGAATGGCCTCTCCTATTGTAGGAAAGATTTGCATTCATTGTCACGCTTGACGCTGCTGCCTGTCTTCAGTTAGATATTTACATCTGACGTAGACGAGATCGTGGACATCTATCGGAAATCATATAATTTTCTTAACATTTCATGTATATACCACTTACCATCAGGTGGACTATGTGCTCGTTTGTCATCCTTATGTGCCATTTACACGAGACGTAAAGCCAAGACAATCCACTATGTCAATCCTATTGGCTTATTAGCCAGTAGAATGAAAAACGTAGTGTCGCTTATACGTAGGCCTGAACAGTAGGCAGTTTCTAGTATACACGGTCTACAGACGTTTGTAGATATGGATAGGCGTAAAAGTGTTATTGAAACGACGTTAAAAAAGGGCATTAATTTTGACACAGAAAGAAGTCCTGTATATTCTACAAGATGAAATAAATTTTAAAAGAAGTTGGTGGACTTGACCATGGCTATTAAGGAGATCTTCGTTTAGTCAGTGGAGTCTAATTTCAAGACAACTTCAAGCCGAAGGTCCTGAAGAACACAAATTGTGCATGAGAATGTCACCGGACGTGTTAGAAATTCTTCTTGGCATAATCGGTCCCGATCGGCTTAAGTTAAATTAGAATTGACTTTGACATATCTAATTTGTGGACGCAGCTTTCGATTTCTATAAAGAAGTTTCATAGTTTCAATTCCAGCAACTTCAATTATGATTCCAGAAGTATGTGGTGCAATTATCAATGGAAGAAAAAATCAAACAAAGGTAAGTATCTAATAATCATACATTAAAAGTAATAGAAATATTTCATCTAAATCCGTTTAGTAATTTCTGCATGATTAAGTGTCAAACATAGTAATAATATTTTTTTTTATAATAATAATATTTCACAACTGTCACACAACGCCATCTAGTCCCAAGCTAAGCAGAGCTTGTGTTATGGGTACTAGACAACAGATAAACATACTTAAATATTTCTAAATACATAAATATTATAGATAAATTACACCCAGACACAGAACAAATGATCGTGCTCATCACACAAACCTTTGTCCTGGGTGGGAATCGAACCCACGACCTCCGGCTTAGCAGTCAGGGTCACTAACCACTAGACCAACAGGCCTGTCTGTCATAGACACTTCTATATCCTATCTTATTAAATCTTCCTCACTTACTGTACTAATATGATGTAATTTAAATTTAAACGTGTTAGTTATTCTTTAAAAAAAACTACTAAACTAAGTTCGATGAAATTTGGCACAAAAATAGTTTAAAATAGTGATAACAACGATGCCAATAAAGGAAAAACTGCACGACTACAAAGAGGGATAATTAGAAAAAAATCTGTGAAGCTGTTTGTGCTTCTTTTGTATTATCTTTAACGGAAGAATGATCTAATATTTTGATCGGTATAGGTGTTGCATTAGGAGGTGAAAAAATTGAAGTCAAGAGGGTTTGATTATCTGAATCGTATGACGCTTGAGGCTGATTTGGTGCACGTATTATTTGTGATAAGTATGGCATGCGTGACTGTTGTGAAGCGAGTGATTGACAAAATATCTGTGATTGTTTTGCTAAGGATGATTGGTGAAGTAGAGGTGACTGATCTTGTGCAAGTGTTTGACATGACGTGTGTTATTATCGTACGGGTGATTGGTGTGGCAGAGGTGTATGATCTTGTGCAAGTGATTGGCATGACATGTCTGATTGTGGTACGGGTGATTGGTGTGGCTGAGGTGACTGATCTTGTGCAAGTGATTGAAATGACATGTGTTATTGTGGTACAAGAGATTGGTGTGGCAGAGGTGACTGATCTTGTGCAAGTGATTGAAATGACATGAGTTATTATGGTAGGGGAGATTGGTGTAGCAGAGGTGACTGATCTTGTGTAAGTCATTGGCATGACATGTGTGATTGTGGTACGGGTGATTGGTGTGGAAGAGGTGACTGATCTTGTGTAAGTCATTGGCATGAAATGTGTGATTGTGGTACGGGTGATTGGTGTGGCAGAGGTGACTGATCTTGTGAAAGTGATTGGCATGACATGTGTGATTGTGGTACGGGTGATTGATGTGGCGGCAGTGTCTACTTTTGTGCATGGGACTGATGTGGCAGGCAAAATTGCGCGCTTTTACGGCCCTGAGAAGGTGAACCGAGAGCTTGGTAATCTGAGAGTGGTGTAGAGCCTGTAGGCGTATGGGTGATATAGTGACTACGCTTTATTTTTTTAATTTGTATTGAGTTAAAATCTTCAAATTTCTTGCTGTGCAAGAATTGAATCTTCTTCACTCAGGGATTTTAATTACACGCCAACACTTTTTCCAAAAATGCCAATCTCGTCACTTTCTTGTGCTTCATTATTCAAGGTCTCAGCAGTGTTTTCATATTTTCTACAACAGAACTCAATTTATTTAAGCGTGATATTTTATCACAGGCTTGCATATAAGTGTTTCTTTCTGACTATCTTCTTGCTTCCTTTATTATATATTTTTGGTCCACTCTTACGCTTCCTGTAACTATTTCATTATTTGTGTCAGTCACAGAATGTTCATCACTTTCAGTGTTCTTGAAATCTGGTTGTGAGATCAGAAACAATAAATGGTTTTAGTAAAATAAATATTAAGATCTCCCACTACGATACTCAAATTATTTTTCAGGTTCCCAGTTCAAGCGAAGAATGGCAATTTATAGAAGAAGGATTCCGTATGCGATAAAACTTTCCGAAGTGCTATGGAGGGATTGATGGCAAACATTTTAATATAATTGCCCCTTCAAACTGCGGAAGTCAGTTTTTTAAATATAAAAACCAAAACAGTATTGTACTTCTTGCTTTGGTAGACCACGACTATTGCTTTTCGTATATAGATGTAGGAGCAAATGGAACGGCTTCGGACGGGGGAGTATTCGACAATTGTTCTCTATCCTCTGCGCTAGAAAATAAAACATTGATCCCTGATGCGGCGTGATAGTAGGAGATGATGCATTCTCACTGAAGCCGTACTTAATGAAACCGTATCTAAGAAATAACTTCACATTAGAAAGGAAAAAAATTAAATTACAGATTGACACGGGCTCGAAGAATCGTGGAGAACGCATTTGGTATTTTAGTTAAAGGATTTCAAATATTTCGAAGTTCTATTACGACAAAATTGGAAACTGCTGATAAAATAATTTTAGCTTGTGCCCTACATAACTGGCTCAGACAAACAAATGAAAAACCTATACACACAAAAAATTATGCTGACTTTGAATATGTGAACACTTGTAAGGTTATACCCGGTCGATGGCGTGAAGCTAATGTGGTGTTAAATGAGATTGCGCGAGTTGGAGGAAACCGCTACTCCAACAACATGAAAGTTGTCAGAGATGCATACAAAATTTATTATTCTAAAGAGGGAGCTGTTCCGTGGCAAAATAAGATGATACGATAAACAAAAACTCTATGTTGCAAGCAAAGAAAACATAATATTAATTATATACTTACTGATGAGTTTTGTGTGTTTATTTTAATATTTACGTATTTGATGAATGCATCAATTTTATTAAACCACGACAAGGATGACATAAATTGTTGAAGTACCTTGTTGTTGTGGCCCTGCCACATCGTAGACTTTTTCCTGTTTGTTTACCTCAATCATATAAGTAAATCTCAAATATCAATTTTTTTTTTGAAATCCTCAACAATCATATCGGGGAGCTCCATACCGGCAATTATATTTCTTAAAGCAATGTTCTTAGAGTCGCTGTCACGATAGGTTAAACTATCAATTCGTCATAAACATTCTTGTTCGCGGTACAGAGATATTAATTTTGATGTCACTTGTGGAGTCCATTTGGTTAAAACTACGATCATTTAAATCGTGTTTAATCTATAAAAAATAATACAATATTGTAGCCCAAATTCTGAAAACAAACACGTGTTGTCGTGACCAGCATCGATGGCTCACTGGCATATTGGCTTACTGTCTAAATAAATTAAGTGTCTAGGAACGCGCGATCACACGGAGCCATTGGGCAAGCCAATCTACCGTGCCAGTGGTGGCGGTAGGTATTGGCTTTGAAAAGTTTGAAATCGTTCTATTTCAATGGATCGGCTTGGTCATGGCTCAGGACAATCCAATGCAGCGGATTGTCTCCATTTAGACAAGGTCCATATTTGATTGGCTTAGTACCTGCCTTAGTGACTGCCTTAGATAACAAAGTTAAATCAATTACTATATATCTCAATATAAATATATTTTGGCACACGTGCATATTTATTAACACGTAAATATATCTCAGTTAGTAAATTTTTGACAACAAAAGTAGTTATATAAAATATGTACATTATACACAATTCATAACCAACAAAGTAGAAAACGTAACGAACTTTGAATTCTCTTGTCTCCCAGCCAACCTTCGTTTTTCCAAGTTTACTAGTTGATTCCGGTCGGGCGTAGAGTTGATTTTCATTGTTTCTAAAATAACTTTTTTAATTGAATAGTAAGTATGCTATTTTATTAATAAAGTAATCATCAAAATTTAGTAAATAAGAACAAAGTTCACGCAGTAGTTGTTGAAAGGTTGAAATGCAAATTATATCTTACATCGACTTACTGCATGACCTATATTCAGCGGTAAATTTGTTAAGGGCTTTAATGATAATAATGATGATACTAATAATGATAAGCACTATTTTTTGGCATTAATATATTGCATAGCGAAATACTAAATAGTGGTGTAATATTATAATGTATTAAAATTAAAAGCATAAAGCAGCTTACTATAAATGATATAATAAAATATTACAGACATTAGAAACATTTTGTTAAATATTATAAAGTTTAGATTGTAAAGTTCCGATAAGCGGTGCGAGTAGGTGTTTTCAAAAATGCTATCTGTTTCACACCGCTCGCTCCGTATCGCAGTATCGTGCGATAGAGAGAGTTGCAAATCTTTGAAGTAACTGCCAACATTTCACTTTTGAAATATTGTTGCGGGCGATGATGTTTTTACCCCCTAAACCTTCACGAAATGAAACCATTTTCGTCTATGTTATTACAGAAATATTATAGACATTAGATTCACTATACCTTTAACTAGGTCTGTATGTGTTTCTTTTAAGTAATTCAGTTTAGTTCAATAAATAAAATAAAAACGTACAACATTTCCAAAAATTATGAGAATAAGACTATCATTACGGAAGGGAAAACGTTATCGTTTTTTGTATAAACATTTTAGGGTTCACAATCTTCTTAAGATTTATCCTATTTTTCTTGATAACTATAATTCAGATACACACACGTGTCTTTCGTCAAAAAAATGTAATGACACAGTACAAAACGAAAAACGAGCACGTAGGTTGCGTGCAATGGCAAACATGTAATGGAATACCTTTAAATTCGCAAATAGCTTATGCTCTTGTACTGACATGAACATCACGCCATTCCATATATTTCAAGAACTCGTTTTGGAACGTATGAAGGAGATTTGCATTAAGTAATTATTTATTACTTAAAGGCTTTTTTTTATTTATTAGTTTTCCTTTTATAGAATAAGGGTGAAAAATGAGCACACAGTCCTACTGATTGTAACTGGATAATGTGGCCTATGGACACTCTACATTTATCCTCGATTGAAAATCAAAATTGAGACGCGTTGTCACCTCTGACGTCTAGATGAAATTAAAAAAAATGCGTCTCCGATATTTATACTCACCATACGAAACAGCAGCATTAAGCTTTTATTTTAAGATATTTTACTACTGATATTTTACGGTTGAGTCGAACCATTCGTACTACAACCATAATATATTTGCAACGTACGTAGGCGGTCCCATAATGAATTGGCCTAACTATGAACCAATGAAGGAAATGAAACGAAACCAATTTTATTTTTCAATATAATCATCATGAATACTAACACACTTCTGACATCTGTGAATCAACATCTCTAAACCTTTATAAAAATAATCACATTTTTTATCCTCAAAATGACTGAAGACGGCCGCCTACAACTCTTCATCGCTTGAAAATTTTCTTCCTCATAAGTCCTTCTTTAAATTTGGAAATAAATAATAGTCAGACGGGGCCATGTCTGGACTGTAAGGTGGATGTTGAACGTCTGTGAACCCGCATTGACGAACTGCATCCTTCGAAACACCAGCGGTATGAACAGGGGCGTTGTCATGGAGCAACAGGACACCTTTAGACAGCTTGCCTCTTCGTTTTTCCTTTATCTTGTCTCGTAATTTATATATTAAAGAAGCATAATATTCGCCGTTCACGACTGTATTACGTTCTTTAAAATCCACCATCAAAATGCCTTGAAAATCCCAAAATATTGTGCACATCAGTTTTTTAGTCGATTGTTGCACCTTTGCCTTTCTAGGGAGCTTTTCACCCTTATAACGCCATTCCATTGACTCGCGCTTGCTTTGTGGATCATAATACAAGATCATAGTTTCATCACCAGTCACTAGCCGCTCGATCACGGTCTTTGGATTTTCGCCACAAAGATCCAAAAACTCCGAAGCGCAGCGCACTCTTTCCTGTCTCTGTACCGCTGAAAGAAGTTTCGGTACCCATCTTGCACTCACTTTTTTCATGTGAAGATGTACATGGATCGCGCGATGAACGGTACTCTTAGAGAGCCCAAGCCTTGCTGCAATTTCTCTAATCTTCAAACGGCGCTCACTCAGAACCTCCTCTTCGATAAGAGCAATCGTTTCGGGAGTGAGCACTTCCACAGGTCGACCGTCGTGGCCAAAGTCTTCGACGGTTTCTCTCCCGAGGCGAAACTCTTTCACCCAATTTTTCACTGTGCTATAGGAGGGGCAGACTCCTTATACACGCCATTCAATCGTTCTTTTATTTGGACAGGGATAAACCTTCCTTCAAACAGAAACCTTCTTTAAACAGAAACTTTATGACACTTCGATACTCAGTTTTCGACATTTTGAAAAAATACGCGACTCTCGTTATTCAAATGCCTGTTCAACTAAGACTAAGCATTTCATGTCGATGCATGTTTCTTATATTAAGTGCACGATAAACGTACTATTTAATGCAACACAACATGTAGCGACATGTCGCGTTGAACTATATCAGGCCAGTTCATTATGGGACCGCCTGGTAGCTCTACCACGTATAAACGTACGTTAATGGACTCGTAAAATTGTACTTCTTCTAGTATCAATTCATACAAAGTTATTTTGAAATAATTTTTTTGTTTAATAACTTTCAATATACTTATTGATCTGCCAGCTTTTCACCTCATTTATGGCGCCACTTATGGCGCCACCCTAGTTGCAGAAAAAGTTGAGGATGCCCTCATATGCTTTTGTTTTATGAAAGAGTACAATTCAAATTTAAGTAAATTTATACAACTCTCTGTAAAAAAATATGCTGAACTATATTGTAGTCAACGTAAATTTATAAATACATATAAAATATAACCATATCGTGTGTAGCATTTTAAATTATTAGTCAAAATATCGCTGGTACATATCCGATTTGTAGGATCAAATTGCGTGTGACAAGCGAGCGCACATCCACCGGATGATTATTGAATTCTGAGGTTCACAAACATTTGATTACGTACTTATTTGAATACTTTTAACAAAAATTATATTGAACATCAGCTACAATTAAAAGTTCTCGCATTTCGATGGTTTTTAACAAAAACTGAAGCCAAAGTGGTTGATATATTTTATGTGTATTTTTTAATAAAATCTACTAATTTAGATCTCTTAAACTAATAAAGGTCAGTTCATCTGTGGACACTCATAAGCTTTATATTTTAAAGTATTTTTTAGGATTAATTAGGTAATAAGCCTGAGATATCATAGTCATAAAGTTGTTGTTCTTCCTTCTTTAAATATAACATGTCACTTATATTTATTTCCACTATCTAATTAAATACAAATTCATATTTAATATTATTTGAATAACACTATTTTTATGTACTACAATAACACAACGATAACAAAACAGAAAATATTTAAAAAGCTTAGGTAATTCATCTATAATACAACAAGGAACTTCGTTCTGGTAATCTCGTTTCTCAACGCTTAATGGGCAAACTTAGTTGCTAGTGCACTAGCATGCCGGTACAGATCAACACGAACAAATTACTTTGATAAAGTTTCCTCATTACTATAATACACTAATGATCAAAGTAAAACGATCACAAAAATTTTCAATTTTCTTTTTCAACAATACATTACAAAATTATGACGTTTTTGGTAGAGTTGTCATACACGTCGCACTCCCTGCCTTACAATCGCTCAAACAGAGTGGACACTCAGATCGTAACCTGCATATCAATAATGGGTAAGTTTCGAACACAGATGGTTGACCCAGTTAATGTAATAATTATGCCATGCGGTTAATATGAAATATATTTAACCCGTAATCAAAATACTGAATGAAAGATGGAAAGACAATATTTTTATTCCAGTTAAAACGTATAGCACAAAATATAAAACGGAATAATAGGAAAGAGATAAGTACAACAGATTTTGAACCGCTCTATAATAATATAAGAGTATATATTGAATAAAACCACTATTTACGGTTTTTATCGCGTTTAATTACTTTAATTTATTTTTATTATTATCCCGACGTTTCGGGTGCTTTACAGTACCCATGGTCACGGGGAGGTATTTGAGATGTTTGACGTCCCAATGTCATAGTTAGTCCGGCTACCTAACTATGACATTGGGACGTCAAACATCTCAAATACCTCCCCGTGACCATGGGTACTGTAAAGCACCCGAAACGTCGGGATAATAATAAAAATAAATTAAAGTAATTAAACGCGATAAAATCCGTAAATAGTAGTTTTATTCAATGTGTAGTGTTCGCGTAAATTTAAGAAATCATTATAAGAGTATATACATTAAAAAACCTAAGCTGCAGCATGAAATTGCGAAATAGAGTGATTTCCCCGAGGCAACCGAGTGGTTGTGTGAATCGTCATTTGGATAGGGCACACTTGCTCTAAATATGAACCAAAATTTAATATATATACGAGTATATATAATAAATATATAAGTGCACTTACAGTAGATTCAGTATTTTAATAAAATAAAACGGGAATGTAATGCCATTAGCTTCAGTAACCAAATAAAAGTTAGAGGTAAATAAACACACGTACAATATTACTCCTTTATCCAGATACTTGACGGTGATCAAAAATAAAGTGAGGAAATGTAGATGTCCACGAAATAAAATTATTTTGAATAGATTTTAAATCTACACGGTTTATTTTATTCGCTGTGCCCAGCCGCGGGACATATAAAAACTGTAACTTTACTAAAAAAATTGAAGTGTAGGCGTCCTTCCAATAGTTAGAGAGACGGCCTGATAAGAAATTCTGGAAGTCGATGGATGCATTCTTTGGGGAAGGCCTATGTTTAGCAGCGGACTGGTGATGGCATGTAATAATTAATAATGATTTTAAGCGTCGCCTGACGACAGGCGCTTCGTATTATGGCTTTTGTTTGATCATGGGTTTATAATACGTAATAGTAGCATTTCCCAATTTTCTTTAGTTTTTAAAAGAAAGAAAGAAACATTTTGTCACAGACTATTGACCTATATAAAAATATTTTAAGGCTTAACTTGTATTTATATAAATACAAATATTTCAAAAAAGGTTCTTACTTAAATAGTTGTATTTGCGTTATAGGATAGGATAGGACAGACAAAGTGATTTAGCTACATCGTTAGTTATAAGAGTTGCGGTTCTAATGGCAAAAGTTTAAGTATTCTGTAATTAAGAAAATTTATGGCATACTTTTGGAACACATTCCAGAATTTCAAAATAATAAACTGGTTTTATGATTTTTTTTAAGTATGACGTATAGCAGGTATAATTTTGTTAAACTCTTTGATAAGCAATCGCGTGTAATTTCATTTTTTCATCAGTATTTCTTCTGATTTTCCTTAAGAAATCTGGAGCACAATCAGAATATATACGAGCAGATCATCTCCTTATCTCAAACGAGTTACCCGTGCAGTAAATTTTTCCTGGCACCATTTTAAAAATATCAATTCTTTATAGAGTTCGTAGCAGTAATATGGTAGGAATTTTTTGCAAATCAAAATTTTAATACTTTGAAAAATATTGAAAATAGCACCGAATTTTGTTTAAATTTGAATAATATACGTATACTGTAACTGTTTACGAAACTAAGCCGAATTTATGTAACGCTTCTTTGCTTTTGGTTTTGTGAAAATGTAATCCTCTAACTCTAAGAAACTCTGAAATAAACGATAAGGTACCTATTACAAAATTCATATATATATTTTTACTTGCCCACGTATTGAAGATTATGGAAGAACCCTCAGGATGCGAGTCCTCCAATCGATATCAAATCAAGTGTGTTACTTTGCTATTTGACATATGACAGATATATTATTATGACACTTATAATATATAATTGCTAATATAAAATTTAATTTGCCAAAAATGTGAATATAGCTTCATTTTACTTTTTGTTTTTATGCTATAAAATGCACATTGTGTATGCGACGTCTCTATAAAAGATACCATCTTGTTAAACCAGCCAAAGCCAAACGTAAAATACCCAGATCGGTGATGAAGTTGATACCATGTTATTTACAGTCCAGTAGCTTGAAAACATCTTCCTAAGCAAAGGACAAGACTTTCGTAGACATAACGAACATAGTCTTACACCTCAGAGATTGCGAAATCAAATGTGTCTAGTGTACAAAATTATAATATAATTTTGAGTTCCATTTTCATTCTCAGAGTTCTGATTAGGAATAGGAAGTCAATGTATGCATAGTATTCCTAGCGGAAGGCCTACGATGTTCATCAGTGGACTTGTCATGGCTTAATATTGATGATGGTAATAATGATGAACACTACTTTTTGGATTCTTCGATTTACATATACGTAACATACATAAACACTCACGCCTGTGACCCAGAGGGGTAGGCAGAGACTACAAACTTCCATTTGGCACGATCCTGACACACCTCTCTCGCCTCCTTTACATTCATACATGCTCGTTGATTAAGGGTACTACTAATTTGGCCCGTTTTCAATAAATCGCCAATTTGGTCGATAAATTTTCGCCTAGAACGTCCCTTCCCGACTCTGCCATTCACTTCTGCACCATAAATTTTCTTTGTCACTCTTTCCTTATTCATTATTTTCACATGACCAAACCACCGAAGCATTCCTTTCTTAATCCTGGTCACAACATCATCTTGCAAACCACACTCTTCTCTTATTACATATACAACAAGAAATATTATAAAGTAATTAAAAATAATTAAAATTAAATTAAATAAGTATAAGATGTCGAATTTTACTGGTCAGTATTTTGTAACATTTCCTTTGACTGCAATTAGTGCTTCTATGTGTCTGGGCATACTTTCTATGCATTTTTTAGCACTTTTATTTTGGGATTGTGATGCCAAACCTCTATTAGCTTTTCAATTAGTCTTACCTTGGTGGTTATCATTTTTTTGGCAATTTCTGCTTTAGTGATCTCCCAAAGATTTTCTTTGGGATTCATATCAGAATTGCCAGGCCAAGGTAACGTTTCTTTTAATGATCTGTTCATTAATGTAACCACCATTTCCAACTCGGCAGCCGACGACGCAAGGATAACTTGATCATCGGCGTACAAAAGGCATTTGACGGTTAACTCACCCATTCTTAATCCGCATTCTTCAACTTTCAAATTTTGCAAACAACTGTCCATAAATAGGTTGAACAGCCACGGAGAAGCCATACAGCCCTGTCTGATACCTTTATGGATGTCAAACCAGTCCGAGTAGACCCCGTTGATCCTAACACAAGCACTAGAGTCCCTATAAAGAGACTCCAATGCCTGTATCAAGCCTACGCTCAACCCAAATGATTTCAGTGTTTGCCATAGCACATCCCTATCAACTCTGTCATAGGCCTTTTCCAAGTCCATGAACGCACAAAAAACCTTTTGGTTTTTGGCCAAAAACTTCTCCGCGATCATGCGCATGAAAAAGACTTGATCTGTACATCCCATTCCCTTTCTAAATCCCGATTGCACATCCCAAATTTTTCCATCAGTTTCTTTCATGACCCTTTCAATCAGTACCTTAGCATACAGTTTTCCCACAATGCTAAGAAGGCTGATGCCACGGTAGTTTTTACAGTCCTGCTACGACCCTTTTCCTTTATATACTGGGACTATCACGGCTTTGCACCAGTCTACCGGTACCCGCTTCAGTTCCCAGCATAAATTAAACAAGGTGTGCAGCAGGCCTGCCACGACTTTCTCTTCAGCCCTTAGCATTTCGAGTGAAACTCTATCATATCCGGCAGTCTTACCTGCTTTCATGCTTTTCATTGCTTTCATTATTTCATCTATACTTATCTCACTACTTCTTTATCGAAATAGTTTTAAAAAAGTTTCTTTGGACGAAACAGAGTCTTCAAGATATTTAATATAAGTCGATTTTCAAAATTAAAAAAAGTAATAAAAATCGACGCCAGTAGACTGCTTAAAATATTTTATCCCATATTCATCAATTACATATTTATACACTAAGTTTTCACCACAATAACTTTCTTTTTAATAACGTATGATCAAAATTATCAAAGCTCAACGTTCAAGTTCACAGGGCACCACAGAGTACATTATATATACCTGGAACAGGGCACAATGAAATGAAAGTTCAATGTCACATTAAAATTTACTCACGAGAAAACTTCAAGACAAAAGATTAATTACCTACCGCGTACGTATTTTTATTCGAATAATATAGTGTTTTTTTGTTATACCTTCATTTTATGTTTTCTAAAATTATCTTAATTTGTTATTTGAGTGACTCAAACTCGTGTATGAGTCTACACTTCGTGTTGTTGAATAGAACATTTTATCCACATGGCAACTTCAACTGCTGCGATGATTTTGCTAGTGCATTTTGTTAACAGAAGGTTACGCATAGCTAAAGCGATGGGTCGGTGACAGTAATTATCGTAATATGCTAAACTCTCTCGGAAATGAGTAGAGGCATTTTACCAACAATAGAACAAAAATGGGCTATTGCTATATTTCCTTTTTTTTTGCTGCAAGCAAATTTTACAGACTGCTAATGAAAACCAGAACTAATAGCTCAATATTTACGTGGTAGAGCCACGCTACAGCTATTTTTAGTTGGTTAGTTTTGGTCGTAGCACGAATGGGTCGGCTCGAACGGGGAAATACCACACTCTAAAACTACTAGCGTAAAATTGTGACCTAATGCTGCTGTTAGTGTGTGAAGTGATTATAGAGAAACGGAAACATTTTTTACTAGAAATAAGGCATTTTAAGGTAGTGAACGATGAGGAATGAGATGCATCATTCCTCATCGTTGACAACACATCAGCAATTTGATTCTTAATCGACGATAGATGTATATTTATATGGGTCACTGTATCCACTTACATTATTTGTTTATTTACTTATTTTATTCTTTATTGCATCCTTAAACAAAAGAATACAAAGGGTGGACTTAATGCCTTGAGGCATTCTCTACCAGTCAACCCATATGGACTGTGTTTTTTGGCACCCTTATTAAAAAAATGAAGATGCTTTTTTTCTCTTACATATAATATTTAGTTAACTGGCGAGAAGACCCACTTTGGGGTCTGTGAGCCCCACGAGTTGAGTTATATATAAGTACTTTTGTGTGTACGTCAAATTAGAGTTACATCATATATACGTCCCACTGCTGGGCATAAGCATCACACAGCATATGATATTTTAGATCCTCATTAATTGCGATTAACGTACATGTTTAATTGAAACGATTTAAGTAGGCATTAAAAAAAACATAAAACACTCATCAAGAGCTCCACAACCTCATCATTTATTTTTTATTCATTGTTTTCATTCATTATTTATAATAAGTCAAGTGGCGTCGTTGAGCAGCCACTGACGTCAATGTTAATCCATTGATCCCGGGATAAAAAATGAGAAAATAAATTGCATTGAGCGAATAGGCGAATATTTTTACGTGGTAGAGCCATACTGCAGCTCTATTATTTAATTTTTTAATTAATTAATTATATAGTGCTACAGCACGAATGGGTCGGCTCGACCGGGGAAAGACGCTTTCACAGAATACCAGCGTCAAATAGCAGCTTAATGCAGCTATGTTTCGTATGGCGTGTGTAGAGAACCGGAGACCCTTTTAACTGGAAAAGAGGTATTCCATCTTAGTCCTAAAAGCTGACAACGCATCTGCATTTTGATTAGAGGATAGATGTAGATGTCTATGGGCCATAGCAACCAGTTACCATCAGGTGGACTGTGTGCTCGTTTGTCACCCTTTTCCTATTAACAAAACGCGATTCATCAATCAATATAGTACCTAGCACACCGTTAGTATTATTTTATTCCCTGTTCATATTTCGTATATACACGTACCAGGCCATAAAGTTATCTCAAAAGTGAAATTAATAATTGCATGGCGTTTCGTCTATTGTATCTGTCATGGACCGCAGTAGCTCTTAGGGGCTAAGCGCTCTCTGTAAATTATACAGTACAAAACTTGAGTTCAATATCCACCGGCACCAATGAAATTGTCAATTACAATTTTAAACGCTGACTAACCACATGCTGAGGAAAACTGCTGAATGCAGTGAAAAGTAAAAATAAAAAGAATTACGTATTTAAGGATATGTGAATTTCACCAACACACTTTGGAGCACCGTATCGGACTAATTGCTCTAAAACCCTTTAAGAAATAAGAGAGCTGTGCACGGCTGTGGGACGTGTGTAGGCTATAACTGTCTTTTTCTTAACTTATTATTATATTTTTGTTCTTTTTTAAATTGCCTTGGATAGCGTTACAGTAATACCGAATAAAAGAGAAATTGAACATCACTATAACAAATAAACACAATTTACTATCATACAATAAGAAACCAACAGCTATTGTACAATCCGATCACATCATTATAACAGGATAATTCGATGCGATTCACAGTATCGTATGTATTTATTTATACCTCTCAAAGAGGGGGACAAATATGTAATCATCATGTGTACATCAATGTAGCAACTAATAGGCATCTGCCCAGCATCATAATGCAGTGTAATACTTACAGCACTTATATTCTGCAAGTGCCATTATAAAAACTTGCAAGCACACACTAAAAATGTTTTTTTACTTTACGAGTTTTGGTAGAACCTTCTTCTGAGTTTTATGCGTCGTATTTTATTACATATCGTTTGAAGTGACGACCCACTTTTTATGAGTACTCTTGTACTACAGAAAATTGAAAAGAAAATATTTATCCAAAATGACTAACAAATGTTGAATGTTGGAAGACATAGCATATTTCTATGATAACGTTCAATCCAACGTTTAACTTAACTTATTTTAAAATTTTCTTGACATATTTTATTGAAAGATATTCTTCGTGTACATTTATGTTTCTATGGTGATAAAAATATCTTTCTTATTACAACGTTTTTATTAAGTCACTTTCTTGTTTGTCTGTTTGTCAGTCGCTCCGGATGAAATGTTACAACTCAAATTTAACAACTTCTCGATGAGATGTTAACTTGAAATTTGCACATAGCTCAAAATTGAATGAAAATATAGGAATATGAAACTTGTTGACAGTTGTATGACACTTGTTTCTATGATCTAATTTACAAGCCGTGTTAGCTAACGCATTGTAGCATTTGCCGTAAACATCACAATACGCAAACAACTTAGTTTTGATCCCCATCCTCTCAATCAGTTTTAACCAATAAATCAGCCCTCTTATCACCAGCAACGACAACCAGATCCTTTGCAGATCCTTTAGTAACTTTACCGCACTGATAGTTCGATACTCTCTACAGCAAAAGGCAAAAATATGCAGTAATTTATCAGACTCATTTTTGCGTCACTTAGTTCACCTGCATCAAATACAACCTCAACTCTAAATGTGTTATTGAGGATAAGAAGCTGCCAAAGGACCTACGCAAGTAGCACCTCTCTCCTCCTAAGGGATCAAAGTCATGCCATCGGGTCTCCTGCCATCATATCTTAATATTATAGAATTTAAAACTACAAAATATAAAAAAAAGACGTGTGGCACTCGGGGACTGCCGCGGTAAAGCTATTGCATAGCATTTTTTATCAACTTATGCAATTATAATTAATTATTTATTTTATTTATGCAATTAGGTCTTTGATATTAAATCAAGTTACACTTTTTGAGCGTGGTGACCGATAAGAAAACAATTTTTTTTTCTCTTATTGTATAAATGAGAAGTTAATATTGTTTAAAATATTTTTAATATCTTACAATACATGTAGGTTATTCAGGAATTTTTATCATTCAGTTAGCAGCTAGTGTACACGCATACGACTAGTCGCAAGCACACAAACACCGTGCCGAAGTCTGCCGAGTGCCGAAGTCTGCCGAACTGAAACGACGTTAGACGATGCACGGCTTTCAACGCCACACCTCCGTGCCCGTCGGAGTTTACCGATAATCTTACGTCATACGACGTAATTCAAATAACTGCAAAACCAAACATAATATCTTAATTTAACAAAAATAGCCTTTCACAAAAATGAATCTAGTTAAGTATAGAGTAATTTTCTACAGATTAGGTAAATAGTTCGCACTCTTCCTTAAGATAGTGATCATAAAAAGTAAACTCGCAGTGAGAGCACAAAAACTCAACACGATCAAGTAAATAAATTATATTTTCGGAGTTATTCATGTATCATTCAATACGCCACGGACTATTGTAGAAATTAACAACCCATTGGCAGTCATTGCAGTAAAACCTTATATTAAAATGAGTTTCTTCCCAAGGTCATATTAGGTTATTAGTCACAATATAAGAAAATGAACTTCTATTAAACCTGTCAATATCTACAATTAGTACTTATTTACAATAGTAAATAAGTACATGATAATATAGTCAATCTGTAATATATCACGGCTGGGGAATCCTAGATATTTTTTCGTAATTAGTAAACGAATAACTAGTTGATAAATTAATCATGATATATATCTTTTTTTTTTTCGCCGGAGACTAAAATGATATTGCTTTTTCTCGTAACTGCAGATTCTGTGGATTTATTTCATTATTTTGAACAATATACGAAACTTAAGTGACTAAAATTAAATCTAATCTGAACCAGAATCATAAAAACTGTATTATTCGGGCTAAACGAATCTAATAAAGATCTGTTATTTTTGTCTCCTGCGAAAAAAACAGACTATAGGAATCTATCGAATACCTACATAAACAAAATATCACCTATAAATAAAATATTACGAAGCGGAATAACTAATAAGAGTGGCAACGTCGCACTATACAAAGGATTTGCGTTAAGACGATGTCGTTGAGAGCCGTGGTAGCTCACATGGTAAGCGCTCGTTATAGGTATCACAGTACGGGAGCAACCCGGGTTCGATCCCCACTGGCACCAATGAAATTGTTGCGTGCTGATTTAGCTATCAGTTGGAAAGTCTGTTTTTCTGGGCCGTTTTGTTTTGTTACACTGACATCTCGCAAGTCACCTAGGGACCTAGGAGATTGTCGGTTGCTTATTTTTTATTTTTCTTTAAAAATTTCGTCGGTAAAATAACATATTTATAAAAGTAAAAAAAGTAAAGTTACAGCCTATATACGTCGCACTGCTGGGCACAGGCCTCCTCTAATTTCTGAGAGGGTTTTAAGGCAAGGAAATGTCCGCCACGCTGCCTCAATGCGTGTTGACCAACTTCACATTTCTTCGAAATGTATATTTTTTAATTTCTCAGACATGCGCTACCAGCATGCGACGTCGCGGCCCGCGCCTTGCCGCCACTTGCGTTTGCAGCGCTTTGTCTCGTCACAGAGTGGCGAAATCACAGTAATATAGGTATTTTATAAACAGCACCTGTCTAATATTATGAAATATGTAGATAAAACTTAAAACTTACCTTGATAAATGTATACCCTTTTGTTTGTAATATTTTTTAGACCTCTCTTCAATCGTTTCAGCTTATTCCCCATGTTTTACAAACTAAACTTAAACATTAATAAAACTGTACAATTAATAACACTACTATTAAACAAGAATCAGAAAAAACCTACTCCACTATTAACAAAATTAAATTTTTGCAGTAATATTTTACGATTTTATTTCGTAGTGCCGAGCTCTCGCAACGCGGCGTACGTCCACCTAGCAACACGATGCGCCCCGCACTGAATTCGTGGACGAATGCGGGGGTGATATAGACGCAGTATTTAATCGGGACGCATTTTTAATTTATTATCATAAAAATAGTACATATTTCTAAAAAGTAACCAAACCAAATTATTTCATTTTCTATTGCAAAGCAGTAGATATTTTTTTTATATTCCTTTGATAAATAATGAAGGAGTAAAGTGGTTTCATCTCAACGATTTGGAGGTGATTTGGGTATTTTTTATTTATTATGTGACACCGATAGAAAAATTATGGCTAAACCTAATTACGTATCAGATCATGTAGATTACTAGCTATTTTTTTCATATGTAATTTCTCTGTAAGTGTCGACGAAAAGTTGGTTCATCTGCACGCTTTTTTCAAGCTTTTTGCGAGAGAGCAGCCTTAATAATAAATGCACTTTGTTCATTCATATTCAAAATTTCAAAACTCTTCGACAAAGACAACAAAGACTGAGGAAAAGAAACGACGTTAGACCATCGTTAGACAATGCACGGCCTTCAAGCCACACCTCCGTGCCCGTCGGAGAGCGTGAGGTTTTTTCCTTACGAAATTTCTGGATTTTCCCGCACTCAAGGCCCGCGATAGAAGCTATGCAATAGCTTAAAAAAGCATACTATATATTGCGTAATCTCATGTTCTCTCTGGAACTCCCAACTAATATGAGTCTTATGGTTTTCACAAGTTCTGCAAGACAAGCAAAATATATCGATGTTTTAAAAAGTACTAACAAATTTAGAAAAATCTAATTTTTCATCAGTAAGCATCAGCTAACAACTTGAAAGGGAGTCCTGAGTTTGACATTGTTAATATTTCTACAAATAATTCTAGGAATGCTTTTCTAAGAAATGGTTCAAATCGTCCTTTTAATTGCGGCGTAATTTTATTTATATGTGTAATATGTTATCAAATGTATATTTTAATTACTATTTAGTGGCGGAGTAAGAATATGCACTACTCCAGAATATCATACCGTGGGTGTCGTTAGAAGCGAAAGGTGGAAATAAAACCAGAGACGGGCAGTAGCTTCTTCCTAATAACAGCTAAATGAATACATAAAACTGACGGTTGTCAACTCACTTGCTAAGCATAGCAACTATGGCACATATGCTTCTAAGGAACAATCAACGGGGGAGGGCTATGTTCTGCTGTGAACTTTTGATAGTTTGTAGTGTTAATGATTATGATATGTTTATCTAAAAAGTAAACAAGCACATTGTCATTTTGTGCATACATTAATTTTTTTATAGAATTAGGGTGACAAACGATAGACTATGTGCCCATCTGATGGTAAATGAAAGCTGCAGTCCATGGGAATCTACATTTCTCTTCGAATAAGATTCAAAATGAAGCAAGACAAACTCACATAAGTACATTAATAGTTGTGTATAGTATACTTTATTAATTAACTAATTTAGAAATGCAATACTTGCTTTCTGAAAAAAAAAAATATTATGACTATAAATGTCCAATATATTTTGATCTAATAGTGAAATTATAAAGAAGTGTTGGTTAAATATTTATATAATAAAATAATAAACAGCAACTTTAAATCTTATCTTAATAAGGGTTCGGTGAAGTCATTTTCAGCATAATGTTACGAAAGTGCTTTCCAACAACCTCAAAAACCATAAAATTAACATAAAACTGCACTGAAACTTCCTAATTGAATCTATAGCGTAAAAGTTTTCAAAAGTGTTGCAATGCATCTAAGTAGTAGTAAGGATAGAATATTTCCGAAGTATATTGTACATTGTAATTGTGTTATGTTGTAAAATCAACGCGAACATAAATGTCTTCATATTTTTGAGTGGCTAATATAAGAACTGTAACTATTTTCAACTACACCGAATTATATCTACGACACCGACAGTATTGGTTGAATATTGTCATAGATTAATTTGAATATATTTGACATCGAGTGTAATACGAATGCAATGTACCACGCTCTCTCAGGATGGCAACCACAGTTGGACAAGGTTTTCGTTTTGATAGTGGAAACAACGATCACCTAAATTACCTCACAGCGTGACCTCTATGTCGAAGGTTCGTATCACAAACACGGAAGTTCTTAAAACCTTGCGAAGTCCAGATATGAATTAAGCTAGTGGGCCAGATGGTATACACTAGTTAAAGTTCTAAATTGTGTGCTTATGGACCTGAGTTATATGCTGTAGCTAATATGCATGTTTTGGAACTCATTTATTACTGGAATAGTCCAATAGCCAAAATCCTGTAAGCTGGCCATCGTACAAAAAAAAAGCCAACCAACCAACCTACCTACCAACCCTGCCAATTATCGGTCTGTCTCAATTACCTTCATACTTTGCAAGATAATGGAGTGTATATTAAACTCCCACACCATGGCCTTTCTAGAACCGAATGACCTTCTCACTGATGGCCAGTTCGGGTTTCGCCGAAATCGGTCAGCTGTATACAGCATTTGACAAAACTTGGAACGCCAGCCTTTTGAGTTAGCTTCCAACGTACGGTTTTTCTCCTGGCCGATGGATGCGTAAAAGATTCTGATTTCTGGCCGTCTTGTTCCGTTTCGTCTATAAAAGCGTCTTAAATTATCTTAGAAGTAATATTTTAAGCAATTAAATATACGTTAGTAAGCAAAAATTTAAAACAAATATATTTTAGGTATTAAGTAATGTTAAGGGGAAATATAATCTCAAATGGCTTAGCAAGATCCTTCGTTATGCCGAAAATATTGCAGCATTAATTTTGAAGTAAATATATGGTAAAGTTGAGGATTAATGTTAAGGATTATGTTAGACGAAAACACGATTTCGTAAAATTTTCTCGATAGAAAAACAACCAAAGTTACCTCCAAAATAAACAATAAACCGCTGTTATTCATAAAATACTTTAAATAAGATCATGAAACTTTGCATACTAACTGAACTAACTGTAAAGCAGTGCTTATGTTATTTACTTTTTGTTAATTACCATTATTTTCACTGTAAAAAGAAATTACCTAAACTATCGGCCTTTTGCAGCGTGATTCCTGCCGCACGGTCACTCCGCTTCGGCCTTTGAACGGGGAGGTTGTGTCGCTTACGATCAGAATATTCATTACGCAACAGGACGACGTAAAATTAAAATGGGAAATAACCGTAATAAAAATAAGAAGCAACTGGCTTGGCGTTAAGAAACAGGCATAAATATGATAAACCTAATGAAATAAGTATCTAACGACCTTTCTACTTACAGTATTAGTGATTACAAACATGTCGGTACATAGCATACGACGCGCGGGCAAGTGGGGACGAAATTAGAATTTGAGCTGACTTACTCTATCCCCTTAAAGTAAAGGCTTAAAGTTGCCTATCAAAATCAATTAATTTATTAAAACCATGTTAAAATATTCAAAATGTATTTAATAATACAAATACAAGTCAAAAAAATCATTAAAATAAAGACAAATAACATTTTTAAAATTATTGGAAAATTGGTCGAATTAGTCCTGGAGCATGTTCACGTAAAAGTAGCAGCGTTTTCTTTTATTGGTACAAGGGGGTGTTGGTGTAGAGATTGCTTAGATAAACGAGCAGCCAAAGACGCATATCAAAGGGAGTATATACATCGCACTGTTGCATAATCTATAGTCCTATATTAGGGACTTATGATAGTAAGGTCTATGATGCAAGACCATTATTACGGAAGGTGTCCATGATAAATAAGCATTACAATAGTAAAGTTGTGAATTGTAATCCTATATATTAAAATATATTAGTAATAATAGTGAGGTCTATAAAATAAAACAAAGGATGGAATAAAGGAAAGGAAGGTCTCTAATATGTAAAATGATTATATTAATAGAAATGAGACTTGAAAAGGATTATTAAAGTGGCGTGTAGACTGCATCACAACGTTCGAAACTGAGGTAAACTTGGATTCGCTAACCGATTTTTCCTAGACATATTATCATCTTAGTGCCGGTGGTGGGCGGATTAGTTGCAGCGACATGACTTGCCCGTAGACATCGCACACCCATACCGTTTGTGGGCGGCATCTTAGCGCATAGCATTATAATACGTTGGCTATCTTTCGGATCTGTTAGGTAGGTAGTACTTTTAAGTGTAACAAGTATACTCAATTCTATGTTTTAGTGCTTTAGCGCTATGATAAATGGATTTCAACAGTGGTAGAGCCACGTGGTATCTTTGCTGTTGCACGTATCGGCAGGGTCAAACCGGGTGGTACCACGACCTCACACAATACTGGCATGAAGTGGAAGCTCAGCTTCAGCGTTTCGTCTGGTGAGTGCAGGTGGCCGGAGGCCCAATCACCCCCATCAACATGGTAGTGGAATTGTATGTTAGACTACCTCAGGACCAAGTTACTCCACTCCTAAGCGTGGGTTCTCAGGCTGCCCCTCGTATTCTGGGAGAGGGGGGGGGGGTAAAAATTCCGCTCCAGACAACAATTGCTCGGGAACTGGAACACTCCTTTGTGCCTCTGGCTGGAGTTTGCGTTTACGTCAGAGAGGACATCCGCTCTCGACGCCTCGGCAGTCTTGAAGGTTCGGACCTGTCCATACTTTAGCTACGCGTAGACAGTGACGACCATCTGCGTATCTACGGATGCCTCCATATGTCCCATAGCGGTAATGCCGAAACAGACCGACTCTTCGACCACGTGCAAATGGCTGCAGATTCATTCCTACAGCAGATACCCTCCGCAGAGAACGTGATCCTCGGCAATTTTAATGCCCATAACGCCGAATGGCTTGATTTACGTTTAACCGACCATGCGGGGAGATCTGTTCATGATTTTGCCTTGGCATATGGTCTGACACAACTGGTTACTTGGCCATAAGCATTTCTGTCTGCCTGGAGCATCATGAACCTTCCCTGTTAGACCTTCTGCTGATCTCTCATCCGGACGTATATCAAATTTCCCTCGAAGCCCCTTTAGGCTCCTTGGACCACTCACGCTGAAATTGCATTCTGCAGGCTGCCGCTGTGTATAGCACTACAGTTCAACCGATTGGGATACGATGTTGTCTTTCTTTGCATCTTACCCTCGGGGGCGGGTTTGCTTCATCGATCACAACGTTTTTGCTGATTCTGTAGCTGATGTAGTACTTCAGGGTATGGAACTTTTATTCCTTTCTCTGTGGTGCCCATCGGAGGCAAATCTCAGCTATGGTTTGGTCGCTCCTGTAAAACAGTATCACGCTAAAAGCAGGAGTGCTACCAAGCCTAAGCTGACACATTAACGTCCCGGGATCTAAACACCAGCGCTCTAAAAAGAAATATAATTCCGCCTCCAGGTCCTTCAAAAGTGTCATTGCCAAGGTAAAGTCGGAGCACATAGGCAAAATTGCCGAAAAACTAGTTCACCTTCCTTCTGGAACCCGTGTATTCTAATATCTCACCAAGGCTGTCGAGGGAATTTCTGTCAGCCATCTCTTCATTCTCTGCACAAGGAGGGCGACTCACTGGCCCATGCCGCAAAAGAGAAAGCCGATCTACTAGGCTCTTTCTTTGCATCCAACTCAACTCTCGATGAGGGTCGGATGATCCTGCGGTGTGAGTGCTCCATGTCGGAGTTACGATTCATACAGAGTTCGGTTCGCAAAGCACTCCTCTCCCTGGACATCCACAAGTTGATTAGGCCTGACGGAATCCCCCCAATTGTGCTGAAGACGCGTGCACTAGAGCTGACACAGGTCTTAATGCGTCTTTTCCGGTACTCCTACTCCCTAGGCGTAGACCCAAAATAATGGAAGACGGCTTTCGTCCACCCGATCCCTGAAAAAGGCGTCCGCTCTGACCCGTGCAACTACAGGCCTTCTTGTTCTTCAAATGGGTAAAATCTCGATCAATGAGTTTTTGTCAACCAGGCTTATGACTAAATGATCACCTCGGGCACTTTTATGTGACGGAGTGCTGTACTGTCCAAAATCTAACAGCCTTTGGTTAGCTGCTGCAGGTTAGGAAAATCGTTCTCCGATGGAGTCGTACACATGCGTTAATTATTTATCTTTGCAAACGCGATAGAGACACGTTTTCGTATAATCTTTGCGCACCGCGTAAACTTTCATTGCCTTAATTGTAACAATATATATTCTTATAGTATTCGCGGTTTGAATATTTTCGTTGCCAAATTAACCTACGAAATTTTAAAAATAGAACACTGATGTGTAATGAGGTCACGGTCATGCGAACACTGTCGGCCGAGGCCGGCTGGACGAAGGTGCCTAACAATAAAATGGGCTTACTATGAAAGACGTGCTAAATCTGTAACCGAGTGTGAGGGCCGAACTGGCTGAATGCTACCGACTGCTTCCGAATTCAACACCGAATTTGTGAGTGCTAATAAAATAATAATAACAATCAATTAAATTAATGCATTTTCACACACTTTAAAGTGTGTGAAAATGCATTAATTATTATATAATATATTTAAATATAAATGATAAAAAGGACAAAATGTTTAAGTGTTTTCTTATACATTTTTTTACCTATTCTGAACCACTTCAGCAAATTTAGCCGGTTGTTACAAAATAACTCTGTATAATATGTATTACAAATATATTTAATTAAATTAAGTAAAATATTATTATTTAAGTTTATATTGTCAATGTCAAACATATATAATTATGGTCAAACAGACGCACAGAGGAGAATTTGTCGCCCTAAGATTTTTAAGGTCACAGGAGCCATTTAAGGAATTACATTATAAGGCTGTTTATTTAAGGGACTTCTAATGCACATACCTTAATTAGTTAAAAATAAGTTAATTAAAGCCATAGCGGCCTTCGACATGACTTACATATATTAAAGTAAGTTTGTAAACTTTAAAATATAAGTGAAGTGAGTGAGTTTTTTTGGGTAAGGAAATGTCTACCGCGCTGCCTTAATGCATATTGACGAACTTCACGTTTTTGCGAAATAATTTTTTTAACCTTCTCCGACACGAGTTTTCTTACGAAGTTTTCCTTCACTGCCGAGAACGTGGTAAAACAGCACTTAAAACCCATTTAACAATGTCATTGGAATCGGCTGGGATCGAACCCGGTTTGCTCGCACACTATGATATTTACAGCGAGCGCTTAGCCCCTAAACTTTCACGGTTTCTAATTATTTTATTTTAACCTATTAGCAATTTCAAAGTATTGTAGTATAACAATATTATTGTATCGACGTCGCCCAGCATTTGGATATTATATAAACAGGTGTTAACCCTTACGCCGTCCCGTGCACCACGGTAAACTAGACACAACTCGTAGGTCATTGTTATTGTGTTACTATTGTGTCTGAAAACCGGACAGTTAGTGTTAAGTCACTTTATAGCTATAACAAGCCGATAATGTGCTATAATTTGAATACAGGAATTCAAATAGTTGGTTTAATGTATCCAATAATACATTATCATTAAATTTACATTAATTGCGTTTGCAAACCTGTATTTGCGGTTACACTATAATTTATATCATATGCTAATAACAAGACAAATCAATTGTTATTGTTTGGTGAAAGTTATATTATTTGCGAATTTTTGGACAGGTTTTGTTACAGTGGCTGTATTTTATTTCAACTATAGGGCTTCTTGTAGCGATGGCGGTGGATGATTTTTTAATAACGTGACCCCTGTAACTTGAAACTAGGATTTTCTCCTGTATCGTGGAGGCAGTTTATGTACATAAATTTCACAAGAACAAACATTCAGATCCAGAGAAACTACTTGTACAAGTACTTGTTCGTTAGGGATTTGAACCCGCGACCCTTAGGATGTTACCACACCAATCAATCGATCGTCGATCGTTGCCTTCGTCCGATGTTAGATGACGTCAATCGACTGTTTCTACTACATCGACCTATGGATGGTAGGATCGATTAGTCAACGTCCATCGAGCTGCTTGATTATTCGAGAACCCGCCCCGCTCCTATTCCGATATTTTTTATAGAATAAGTGTGACAAATGAGTACACCGTTCACCTGATGGTAAGTGGTTGCTGAGGCGCAAAGACAGCAACATCCATCCTCGATTACAAATCAAAATCCAGATGCGTTGTCACGCGTGAGAACTAAGATGGAATGCCTCGTTTCCAGTAAAAATGGTCTTCGGTTCTTTATACTCACCGTACAAAACATAGAAGCGTTAAGCTACTATTCTACGCTGGTATTCTGTGAGAGCGTGGTTTTTCCCTTGTAGAGCCGACCCATTCGTGCTACATCTATAGCAGTGATATAGCTGAGGCATGGCTCTACCATATGCAATAAAACAAGCAATCTATGGCCTTAAAAAATTCTCTCTTCTCTCTCGTCTTCTACGATTGCGTCTCCGTAGTTAATTTAGTTAAGTTTTCGACGGGCTGTTTTCGCAACTCTACGTTTAGGCGCGTATTTTGCGTGTGGGCCAGGCGCACTATGAAATATTTGAGCCATGAAATCTCTCCGTAGAAGTTCCACAGTCCTTTGATGTTGCGAGCAATTTCGGGGAGTGATTCCCGCATGACGAGATATTTAGCTCTGTATGCGGCAACTTCCCAGCACATACATGCCAGCAACACGCTGATGTTTCTTCCTTCCACATACATGCCCTGCACAGGGGACTATCTGTAACACGTACTGTAATTAAATGATTGTAAAAGGAGTCATGTCCTTTTATAGCACTAGTTGCTATCCTGATCTGTGGCTTGTTCTATCTCAATTAGACCTCGCTTATACGACTGTTTATTTCTGGCAGGGCCTGTCTACAGTCAGCAAAATTTTTTCAAAGTAGATCCTGTTGATTAGTAAAGCTTTTACGTCATCTATGCAGATGACCTGACAATGCAGACACTACCAATTGTATAGAAGTGGTTGGCATTTAATTTGCTGATTAGTCCATTTATGACAGTGCTATACAGGAGTGGTGAAAGAACCCCACCCTGCGATTTGCCCATCCTTATTTGGAATGCTTGAGATTCACCATTGTTTGTGAACTGTAGTCAATGAGTGCCAGTCCGACTCTATGTCTAATTAGTACTTACTCTACCTATATTCTGCAGAAGATCGTTCTGTCAAAAGCAACTGTTCTATATCTATGAAGGATCTTAGACATATTTCATTGTTTTGAATGGCCCTTTCAATATTTGTTATTACTAGGTGAAGTGCCAATTATGTCGATCTTATCTTATCTGCTTATCGTGTAGCAGTATGCTCATTATCGCCGACCCCCTTAAATCTCTTTCCATCCAACAGCATCTGGCGGTAGAGCTTTTTGGTCTCTCGCCAAAGCGGTCGAGACAATCTTCTGTCGGTCTACCCTGGTAAAACCAGATGGCTCACTGGCGCATGCTCCTAAAGAGAAAGTGGATTTTTCTGCTTCTTTTTTGCTTGCAATTCGCGTCTGGACAGTAGCAACAGCGTACCACCTCAATTAACTCACTGCAGTACCTCTATGTCAGAGGTCCGTATTACCAACAAGATGTTTCTTTAAATCTTGCGAAGTCTAGACGTGAACAAAGCTATTGGACCTGATGGTATACCAGTTATAGTTCTAAAAGTCTGTGCTCCTGAGTTGTCTCCTGTGTTGACGCTCTTGTTCTGCCTCTCATTCTCATTTGAGGACTGGAATAGTGCTCAAATATTGGAAGCTGGCCAATTTGTAGCCTGTGTCTAAAAAAGGTATCCGTGCCGACCATCCCAACTATCTTCCCAATTTCAATTACCTCCATACTCTGCAAGATTATGGAGCCTGTGTTGAACGCCCGCCTAATGGCATACCTAGAGGCTCACTAGTGACCTTGATTTAGTGGAAACCAACCCTGTCAGCCTCGAGCATAGGTGCAGCGTAGCCAGCTTTTCGGTATTCTGTAGGATGCATTTCGGAGAGTGTGTGCAGGAATTGCACGCCTTAATTCCTCCCTCTCCTTTCCACCATTGGACGACCAGGCGGTCGGCGGGTCTTCACCCCTTTGCTGTCGATATTCCGCGCATTAGAACCAAACGGCTCACTTCGACTTTTATAATGCGTACAGCAAAGGAGTGGAATGATTTTCCGGTCCGAATACAATCTGGGCGTCTTTAAGGCAAGAGTGAATAGACTTTTGTAAAGCTAAGACAGTAGTAGTAAGTGGTGACGCAGCTTTACATGGTAAACCCATATAAAGCTGCGTCACCACTTACTACCAGGTGGGATTGTGGTCAAACACTGGCTTATAAAAAGTAAAAAGAAAAGCGGCACGCACCTTTGATGCTGTCCTCTCCCCGGTTACATCATCATCACTTCACTGACTTTACGTAATCCTAACCTACAAATGCCCATGCAATACGTAAAAATAATAGTTAAAAGTGTTTTTATGCCTTTTGTACGTGTTAGAGTCACGCTATACCTATATTATAGTAGTTGCACTAATGGGTCGGCTCGTGCGGGAATGGTTACGCTCTCATAAACTACAAGTGTGCAAACAATATTACTTACTGAAGTCAATTGGAAGCTAATTCTACTAGTATTTCCCATAGTAGTCTTCCACGATGCCCACGCAATAAAATGGGGGATATTGATAGTTGATTATATGGATAGTATTTGATGGAGCTACTCACTGCGTCACTACACGTCTGTTTTAGTCATATTAAAAGAGAAAAAGAAAAGTAGTAGCCTACATCACTCCCATTTGCTAGGTGATAGGAACATCCTCTTTATAGGATCCTGTATGTCTAAGTGGAAACCACTTTCTTTCCTATAAATACAGACAAATAAAAGTGCAGTGTTGCGTTCCGATTTGAGGGGTATAATTTCAGTGGCATTCCATCTTAGTTCTCGTAGGTGACGAAGCAGCTGTAGCCTTCTTTGTCTGGAATTGGCTGCAGTTCTTGTGCTGCAGTTGCTACTTACTATCAGGTGGACTCTAAGTTCGTTTATCAGTTCCATTTTACAAAAAAAAAACACGGCTGGGCGTAGAGCTCGTCTCATTATTGGGAGAGTTTTGTAGCAATGAAGAATCCATCATTCTTTTTTCATTTTATGTTTTTTAGGAATTAGGGTAACAAACGTGCACACAGTCCACCAGATGATAAGCGGGTGATGTGGCCCATAGATATCTATTTTAGATTAAGAATCTAAACGCGGATAAGTTGTCAACCTTGAGGACTAAGATACACCAGATCATCAGTAAAAAGGATCTCCGGTTCTCTGCACTCACCGTAATAAATACAGCAGCTCTAAACAACTATTTTACACTGGTATTCTGTGAAAGCGTGGTGGCATACCTGTAAAATTGACCCATTCGTGCTACAACTACAATTACAAAAAAACTAACTACTCTACCCCTATGCGATTTTAACATGTCCACGAAATATTTTATTTTTTCTCGGATGTTTAGAATTCCTCACGATGCTCTCCTTCACCGCTAATCACGTAGTAAATCAGAAAATAGAACTGCCTGTAACAATTTGATTAAATCTAGCGGGAGTCAAATACGGCTAGTTCACGTGCAATGAATCGTTAAGACTAGCGAGACAATTCCTAAAGTTCAAATCAGCTTTTATTAACAGCGTTTTGATCTCATTCTTAAAAGTAATACTTTTAGTATCATTTATATTATTAGAATGCCTTGTTAATGCAGGCAAAAAAAATTGTGTATCTGTGCAGTCTGTTGTCGTTAAAACTTAGGAGATTTTTCTTTTTACGCACATGAAAATGCAAGTATCACGTCATTGTCTTTAGATATGGATAAAATGTTTTTGACACTAAATTTGCAGAAAACTGAGAAAGCAGTTAACGGTCGTGCTTGGAGACACTAGAGGCGTTCGATTTAACTGCCAAGTCTAAAATCGTTCAGATTTATTGTTACTTGGGTAGCCGTCATAAAGTTCCAAGCTGTTTTATATTTACATGCGCAAGTAGAATATCTCTATTCTACTGCCTATATGATGAAAAACAAAAAAAAAAGCATTTACACGGTTGTGGACCACATAATAGCAATTAAATTTGTAACGCCTGAACAATTCTATTGAATACTATTCTCAGCGCGGTTAATTTTCTATTACTTACATAAGATAACTTAATAGAAAAACTTGATAATTTATGAACATATAACTATTCCATTAGAACAACTAACATATTCAACTACAGCACTATACGCTACAATAGTGCCCACTTGTATGGTTTATAAAATTATAGCAAAAATTATTCTGCCAAGTGTTGCGTTTACGGCAGAACATCTCAATTGGGATACTTCAAACATTCCAAATAATTTATTATTTTGAGTCTTATACTTTTAAATATGAATGTAACTTTATTTATTAAGTAACTAATCAGTATAAAGCTGCACAAATAATCAGTCAAAATCTACCTATTTAATTACCATTCGATAGGCGGCTCCGTGACGCAGTGGCTTAGCAATGAGAAATTTATGTACGTAAACTGCCTCCACGATACACGAGAAAATCCTAGTGTGATTGTAATCTAAAAAATCCTATGCTATCCTATACCTTTAAACGAGCAATTCTTATATATATATATATATATATATATATATATATATATATGTATATGTATATGTGTATATATATATATATATATACATATATATATATATATATATATATATATATATATATATATATATATATATATATATATATATATATATAATCGGAATCTCGGAAACGGCTCCAACGATTTTCATAAAATTTTGTGTGCAGGGAGTTTCGGGGGCAATAAATCGATCTAGCTAGGATTTATTTTTAGAAAATGTCTTTTTGTCCGTGTTTTTAGGCAATGAAAAACTGCTACAATATCGTTAGAATAAGAAGGTAAATTTTGACAGCTTATTAATGATTACAAATAGCTTAATGGTATATTAGGCGGTCACAAAATCGTAATACCATGGTTCGAGCCCAGACCGGCTGACCGACTTTTTTTAAATTTTTTTTTAAGTTCCTTTCTTTTTTGAGAAAATCTATTTTTTCGAGCCCTTTTTTCAGTATTTTTTAAAAACACTAAAATTTAAATTAAACTAATTGCACTCATGATTTTTTAATCAAATAACCAGTTCAGTTTTTTCTGTTATGTCGCTACGATCAAAAAATATTATTCGTATTTCATCAGTATGTAATTTGTATCTAAATATAATTTCCAAAACACACGAATCAAAAAAAAAACCGAGCGAAAATTACCGAGCAAAGCTCGGTCAACCTACTACTATATATTAAAAAAAGAAATAAAAATTAAGATTTTATATTTGGTTAAACTCAGGTATGAAATCAATAAACGATGATTTCACAATACACTAAATTGGAATAAATATTACTATGCGTATATTGTTACTCAGTAGATTAGGAATAGAATTAAAAAATATATGTTAATTCTTTCAATTTCGATAGTTGTCGATGGTTCTATTTTGATATGGTGATTTTTAATAAAAATCCAATTTGTAAAATTATACCTACATTATATTATAGTGTCTTTGAAATTATGAAATGGGGACAGGTAATGTGAGTTTTGCAATAATCGCAAGCAGAATTTGATTTATTCGTTTTTACATAATAATTTTTGCACTTCGATCTAAAGTTTCGTTCACATCTACATACACCGTACGTAGACTCGTAACAGCACAGACGTGAAAACATTATCTAAGGCATTATATATTCGTTTGTCTAATAAACTTAACGTGTCGACAAGAATGTTTATCCCAGCAGGCGCATATCTATATAAGACTGTAGTAGACCGCGCGGTTAGTATAAACGCGCTAAATTACACACATATACTACCGGCAACATAAACAATAAAAATAATAAAAAGATTAAGAAACTATACATTTTTTGATAATTTATGTGATCACAGGTGCAGTGACAATTTAACGTACGTATTCCATGTGACGCACGGCAAACCTTCTCATTCTATGTTGCTGCTCTACATAACTGTATCCCTCTCATTCTAGCATAACTACAACTACGGTTGGTTTTCGAAAAGTTCTCAACATTTTGAAAAGATGCGCGTGTACTCCGTAACTTAGTAATTGGTATCTGTGAGTAGCTGTAAGTCTTCTGTTGATAGATATGAATACTACCGCTTTAATCGTGTCTACCACGCTACGTGCTGGACACGCAGTGTGAATTCAACTTATGGTGTTATTTTAAAACACGACTAACATAAATCGTCAACGCTGTATAATCAAAAAGCTTTTAATTATTAAGCTTTAAGCAACATTTTTAAGAGCTCTAGGTTATTAACGCTTATTGCTGATACATCGGTACATTGCATACATTAGTAACCGCAATGGAAATAAATATCTAAAGAAGCAAAAGACGAAACCTTCTGTTTGTACTTCGCAGTCGAATTGTAAGCAGACTATTACAGGTGGTAAATTAAGTATGAAGTTAGTTATTGACTTGTGTTAAGCGGGGTCATTAACCAATTTCATACCAAATGTCATGGAAATCCATCCGCATCGCCTGACTCGTTACACAGAGCACAGAATACATATTACAATTAAACTACTGCAGTTTTGAACGTTATAAGAAAGTTGTACACAGCTTAATTACGGCTGTAATACGAATGAATTAAGTGTATCCAGGAAAGGACTCACAAAACAGGAACGGAATAGTTCAGTGTAACAGCAGCTTTATGTTATTATGATTCGTATGGTGAGTACTGGTAACAGAAGTCTCTTTTTAATGTTAACAAGGCGTTCCATCCCAGTCCTCGAAGTTGATAAGGCGTATGTATTTTGTTATACTTGATTTTCACTAATTTGTTAATTATACATAAGACTATAAGTACACTATTTTTGGTGTCTTTTGGTCAGCACTTTCAAATTACATAAACTGTTTTTCAGTTTAAAATAAGTACGTAATAATCACTAAATTTTCATTTTATCACCGGATGCCACTTGGCGTCTAGTGCTATGACTATGAAAACTATGATATATTTCATATACAGCTAATTTTAGAGTCATTTCAGTCATCATCATCAGAGTCACAAACATTTAATTTTAGAGTCTAATTACCTATTAATCAAGACTAATTTTATGTAATTATTTTTACTCAGATAGCAAACATGAAGCGCTTTTGCAATATGATATTGTTAATGAATGACTTGATTGTATAAAATAACGACCACTATAATTTGAAGATTCAAATCTCAATTACTTTAACGATACAAAACGTCTTCTAGCACAAGTCTTCAGGTTTAGTTGCAATAGAAAAGAGAGAACTAATTAAGTAGTGGTTTGCAGTCTACACTACCTCTACATTAGAAGCATAAAAACTGAAGTCATCAAATAGTATTTTTTTTATTAAATCAAAGTATAATTAATAATCGGTTTATACATCGCCGTTAAGGATACTAAAATATATACTGTCTTAGATACAAAAGAAGAAGAAGTCGGTACTTCATTAATTTAAATAAAAGCATGGCAGCATGTTTTAATTGGTGTTATGGTTCTAGCGGGTAAGCACAACGACTATAGTAAATTTTATGACAAATACGGGACTATTTTTTAGTAAATGTTCTTCCAACTTGTTTAGTTCACATCTGAATATTTAAATAATTATTTTCACTTCCATTCCGTCGCCAGAGGCACGCCGGAGGTAAAGCGAGTAAACCACATGCAGTTAAGCTTGAAATTAATATTTAACGAAAAAGTTAAATCTACTTCGTCCTCAAACGCAATTTGTTTATTTTATTTTACAATTATTTTACATTCTCGTTTAAGTTTTCTGCAATTGAGAATATGTTGGGCATTTTGTCTGGTCATACTAAAATTATTGTTTGAACATCACATTTCATTCACGGCAGACGTAAAATATTCAGTTCGGCGACGGGCAGCAGCCTCGAAGGTGCATTGTTATCAATCTTCCATCGATCGATCAACAAACCATCAATCTCCGGCACTGGAGTTTTACAGGCTGATAAATAAGAATAATAATATAATTTTACAATATATCCAAAAAAATCTAAGATTTTTCAATAAAGAACTGATCCAAGTCGTTTTCAAATTCAAAGGAAGAAATATTTACGAGTAAACGACACGCTGTTTAAAGCGATTTGAAGGGTGCAAGATGAAAAGAGAAAAAAAATACATAACTTAACTGGCATATCAAAATATGCCAGTTAAGTTTACAAGTTCCTATCGGGTTGCCGACTTCACTTGCGTTTTAACGTCGTCTTGATGGAAAACGATTTTCTTTTTATTTTATGATTCAGGTAATCTGATTTAAATGCAATTTCTACACAAATCAAGCACTACCCTTTCCCCCAGGTAACGCTACGAGAAATTCAAATACTCCACTGCTAATAAATTCTTTCCAATAATTCATATTATTTCAAAATACGATTAGAAATGTGAAAAAATGTTAAAATTTAAATTATATAATAAGAGCAAAATCAACGATTTGTAATCATAACAACGAAGTGATCAAATACAAAAAGCAAAGGAAAATTTAAAGTTTGCAAAATTTTCAGAAGAATTCAACTTGCTGAATTTGCCTTTGTAACAGTTCACAAAAGCAATTTTCATGTCAAACACTTTTACAGACCGTGGCTCAACTTAAAGCGAATTTCTGTATTCGAGTTTTTTTTATAAAAAGTCAGCAAAATTTAAGTGGATGAACCGTTCTCAACATATTGAACATCGTGCTTTATCTACTACATCAGAAACTAGATTTTTATAGAATTTCGAAAATAATAATGTACGCCCAGATGTAGATCAACGTTCGATTGCATTGAATGATATTAGCTTTTATCAGTCCACCTGATGGTAAGTGGATGCTTTGGCCCATAGACATCTATATTTATCCTCGATTAAGAATTAAAACTCAGATGCGTTGTCACTCCTGAGAACTAAGAGAGAATGTCTCGTTTTCAGTAAGGGTCTGTTGTGTATTTTACGCTAGTTTATATGGCGGTGAAAGGGAAATACATAAAATATATACGAATGAAAGTGAACATGTTTTATTTGTCTCAAAACAGTTACATATATTATAAATGAGACATTCCCAGTAAGTAATTAGTAATACTTGTGTTGGAGCTATTTCACTCTTCCCTTAATTATTAACAATATTGAGACTAATTTACAAAAATTATAACGTATTAAGGTATATATACATTTTACAAAAATATACGTATTAAAGTTATGAGTTAAATATTTTTTCTGTATACATATTTATCTTACATGGTTTTAATTTTGTACCTTCGGAACAGTTTTAGAAATACACACATGCAAACGTAGATTTGCATGTGTGTATATATTTTTAGTATATATTTTTCAGTATATATTTTTCAATTGCGTTAATAGATAAGTCCGAAATATGCTCTTGACCTTGTGTATTTTCTAAACAAAGTTTAAAGATTTTATTTCCTCGACAATTAGCACTTTAACATACTACAATTCATCACAAGGAACACTATTATCCTCCATTTTCACTAAAAATCTTTGAAAGAGTATACATTTTCAACAGACACCACAAAAACAGAGTAGAAAAATTGACATGTGAAGTCAACTTGCAAACGTATCGCCCGCGCGCCCCCGCACTCGGAAACAACTGCAGAGCCTATGTTCAGAGCAAAGCCCGGTTTTTGTTTTGTATAATATACTAGCAGACCCGGCCACGCGTTGGTGTGGCTAACGTCTTTGTTATATTACATTTTATTAAAATATTTAAGTGGAACAGTAGGAGAACATCAATCATGGGGACCACCATATTTTTTTTAAAAAGATGCCATTTGTAAAAAACATGGCGAACTCCACGGCTGATTTTCTACTACCGTTACCCTTAATACAATAAAATTGTTATTTACCAACGATGACTGAAACTTTAAAGCTGGTATAAAATTCCGCTGGATTGGGATTTGAAGGAGAGGGACTTTGAACACGATTGATCAAAATTTTTGTACAATTGATATCAAGCAAAAATCATTACAATAGAATTAATTTTAAAATTTATAATTTTTTAATTCAAGTTTGTAACAAATGAGCATACTTTACAGTAAATAACATAACTTTACAGTAAATAACATGTGACACTTAAACTTATAAATGAAGTAGGTACGGCAGATAGTTTTAAATCTTTAACAATGATATTTATTATTTTGAATTACAAATACATTTAATTTCAATTTAATTTAGCACTAATCGGTGAACAACATTTTTGGTTAACTGTTTTTAGCTAACACAAATAGATTCGACGGTTTTCCTACTCTTGAACATGCTACATATAGTTGCCCATGAGAAAAACATGGATTTTCCAAATCCAAACCACAAATGGACATTGTTTGCCCTTGAGATTTATTTATAGACACGGCAAATGCTAAATGAATTGGAAACTGTAGCCTTCTGAAGGGTATCGTAGAATCTGACGGTATCATTGGAATACGTGGCAACGGAACCACTTCTCCTTTAAAATTTCCAGTTAAAATGGTTGCCTCAAGGATATTTCCGGTGATCCTTTTGATGACCAAACGTGTACCGTTGCATAATCGAGGTGGATTCAAATTGCGCAGGAGAATAATAGGTGAACCAATCTTTAGTCTAAGATTATGTGGTGGCATTCCAGGTATATCTAGTGAATTTAAAAATTCGATTGGAAAATTTACACTTTCATTTTCATTAACAACAGTATCGATTGATTTAAAAGACATCAGATCGCCAGGTAATAACTGTTGTATCTGGAAATTAATTTCGTCAACATCAACATTTTTGGCTGCCAAAATAGCCCGATCACTGAGCCAGTTATGATTCAAGTAATTACTCTGTATATCTGGAAAGATACTCTGAATCAATTCATTTTTTCCCTGAAGAACAGTGCAGAAATTGTCTGGCAGTTTAACGCATTGCGTATTTGGTTGCAGTTCTATTTTACCGTTCCCAATATCTAGTAATTCTTCGGAAAATATTTGTGCAGATGAATCATTTTGCAATCGTACGCGCATGTTTATGGTCAAACGAAGTGTTTCTACACTTCGGCATAAGAATGATTGTTTCAAACATGCATTAATCTCATCCGCGAAAGTAGAGCGAGGTATAACCGGTAAGGTCTGTCGGAAATCACCAGACAAAAGTAAGATAGAACCACCGAAAAGTTTATCGTTGCCGTTTAAATCTTGCATAGTTCTATGCAATGCTTCGAGTGAATGTTTGTGAGCCATTGTGCACTCATCCCAAATTATGATTGAACTCTTCCGCAACACTGCAGCTATTCCACTATTTTTTTTTATGTTACATATTGCGTTTGGTTTATTATGAATGTCCAATGGCAACTTCAATGTTGAATGTGCCGTTCGCCCACCATCTAGCAAAGTAGCCGCAATACCTGACGATGCAACTGCCAAAGCCATTTTCTTTTGTGATCGTACTTTGGCAAGAATCAGCGATATTAAAAATGTCTTACCGGTTCCACCAGGTGCGTCCAAGAAAAAAAAGCCGCCTTGTTCAGCAGCAACAGTCAGCATAATCCGATCATAAATAATTCTTTGTTCTGCTGTCAGTAATGGCTCATTGTTCGCTATAAATGTTGCTAAATTACCGTGGTCATATTGTTTTTCTCGCTGTAAATCGGTGTTTTCTAAGCCGGTGGCTGAGCGATCAGGTGATGGCATACCATAATGATTAATTGGTAAATTTGAAATTAAAACACATAAATTCTCGACCAATACTAACACTTCATTATACATCTCTGGCGTATAATCTATGTTTTGGCATTGATCTTTTTGTCTAATTCGGTGCAATATGTATTCTGTCATATAAATTTTATATTTTTCCCACAAATTTTGTGCTTGCGATGGATAACATGTTGTTAAAATAATTGCAAACAGCTGACGAATGTTATTGGGCGTTGATGTCAACGCAGCATCAGCAAGCGTTAAGTCCCAATGGTTATCGTCTTCTAGCAATTGCAGTTCACGACATGCATCTTGGTATGTATTGAATACTTGACCATTAACTGTTCGCAGAAATTCAAAAGACGTTGGTCCGCGAACATTCACCAATAATAAACGTAAATAGAAGCACTCACGTTGCTTTGGATGTACCGTGTAAAGTCGCCCTAATGTCTTAGCTTTGAATATGCCTGTCATGGAAGGATGTGGTTTTCTTTGTTTTCGTGGCTCCCATTTTTTACCAGATTTGTTCCATGTGAAATAACGTGGAACATCAGTATATATCAATGTCTTAGCGAATTGGCCAAAAATATCAGATTTTTGACACAATGTAAAAATTCAGTTAGTGTCGTTTTTGGAGCCTCAAGCACTCTTTGGATAACATTTTCTTCAGTGAAGTATACACGTTGACCGTTTTCAAGATGTATTGCTAGATGCTGTATAGGAGGGTCTCTTTCGTGTATGGGAAAGCTGAGAATATACCAAATAGCTTCGTTGCTGCTAATGTATCTACCCATTTGTTTCCGTGTTATTTCGTCATTTTTATTTATATTTTGTACTTCAAATATGGCTAAATCACAGCCTTTATTTACATACTTACAAATGTACTTATTGATTTTACAGAACTGCAAAGCTCGACATTAATATGAGCCTCATAAGTTTTTGAAAGTAATGGTGAGTATGGTACCACCCACTAATTATCAAGTTCTACTTGATTTATAGAATTCGGCAGTCGCATTGTGAATCTGTGGCCACCGTTCTCAGTATTTCTGCGGCGATACATTGGATAACCGTCAATATCCGTGATAGTTTCATTCGTATGTGGCTTTGGAAAATGGTTCTTACATTTTCCATTTTCCATGCATGGTGACGTCATGTTGAAAGCACCGCAGGGCCCGTGTATCATATGTTTGGTAACAATATCAAATAATTCTTGATCAATTGATGGGTCTGGAATTTTGGCTGAAATTATTTGATCTATTTCTTCTGGATGGATTTTATCTTGGAGCCAAATTAAAATGTGGGCATGAGGCAAACCTCGCTTTTGCCACTCGATCGAATATAGCCAACAACGTGTGATACCAAAAACTGAATATTTAACAATAAAATCAATTAAGGATTTCAATTTTTGTTTGAACACACGTGCAGTTATATCATGACGATGAATTGCTTGTTGTTCTGGTAATAGTAAAGTTTGTATTTCTGTCCAATTCGGATTACATGTGAATGTAATAAACAAATCTGGTCGGCCGTAATAACGTACGTAAGTCATCGCATCTTGTATGTATTCCTGCATATTCCATGGACTGCCGATGTAGCTTGAAGGTAAAATTAAAGCATTACCGATGTCTTTGGGATTTAAATTTCCGTCGATGTTTCCAACAACAGCATCTCGTAAGTGAATGTATTCTTCGGATCGTAATTTAGCCTGGTTGTATCGAATGAATCGCAAGCGTTCGCTTTCAACCTTAGCATGCATATCAACAATGTATTGATGGAATAGCTGACGATATCGAAGGATATAGTTGTCCTGATATAGTCTTATCATCAATCGGTGTGTGTAGTAGTTCATTGAGCTAACATTTTTATCTCTTTTAGCACCTAAAAACAATAAAAAATAAAATAAAATAAGAAATTAAAATAAGTACACACAGTAAGATATTAAATAGTTATTTGTCAAATTTACCGGTATTTGTATCACACCGTTTGATGTTAAAGTGATATTCATCCTGTCCTTGCCAAAATATTAATGGATATTGTAGTGCGTCATATGAACGGTGTAGATCCGAAATCGTACTGACAGTGTTGTCCCGCAGTGTAATTTTTATAGCTCTTTTGTCAACTGGATAACCAACCATAATAATAGCGACCTCATCAACAGTTGGAGCGTTGAATCTGCCAGCATGTTCACCTAATGGTATTTTGTCGGCTTTTATGACGACTTGATAGTTGTCATTTTGCAGTCGTGGCGAAACTCTTTTAATCAATCGAATTAGTTCATTATGATCGTCTAAAAATTTTTCCAGCATAATCACAATTGCTCTTTCTTCTGCTTGTTCAATGAAATGATATTGGCACCGAGTTGTCACGCGCACTTCACAATTACCCATAAAATAAATTTGAAAAAAATTCGGATCATTACCTGGCATTGGCATCAATGACCCGATTTGATGGTACACCTGGCCTTGTATTTTAAATGTTGTTTCAAAATTACGTCCATTAGATGCGAAATCGCAAATTTTAGTTGCCCCAAAGGAGGTCATTCGGAAGCAAGAATTAAATTTGCGTATCTTAGGCAAAAATAATTTTGAATCATCTGAATCGCCAGCAAGAAGGGATAATAAAGGTTCCGGCGGAGTAGGTAGAGGTGACAGCACAACTTTTCCCGATGCGTAGCACATGCCGGGTGTTTTGTTCTGAAATTTCAATGCCTGACAATATTGACATACTTCATCCATTGTACCGATGGCGATTTTTGAATGCGCAGAGTAGTTAATATCTGGTGCATATTCGAAAGCAAGACGAACAAATGATGCTCGTGATAAGGAGCGGCTGGCCCGCTGCCTCTGTCGTTCTTGTACTCGAGCTGTAGCTATGTTTTGCTCTCGTGCTGCTCTTATTCTCATAATAGTCTGTCGCAGACGTTCGTCACGCTGTTCTTGATGTTCTTGTACACGACTCTCTGCTGTCCTGATTCTTTGATCTGCATTTCTTGTTTCGAATTTTTCTGCCGACTGATGAGCACTTTCAACACGTTTGAGTCATGCCTCTCTGCCCCTCGCGTTATTGAGATTAGATTTTTTCGGTGGCATTTGACTGAAAATAATAACTTTTAAATTAAAAAAAAAAAACTGAAAAACATGCTATTATAGCACATTGAAATAAGGATTGAAAATAATTTTTAATAAAGTTTGAATAACCTTTCAACTGCGGAGACTCTAACCGTCATACTCCGTTGACTGCGGAGCTGTTTAATAAAATTGACGGCGCATTTGGCGCAATCCGTTTAAACACAAATTTCTTGATTTTAGTATATCAAATACTATAATATGTATACATTTCTGAATTCTCTATGAAATTTCCTATAAACGAGTACATAAATTAAATAAACTCCCAGAGTAATAAGTGTAAGTAAATATTGAATAAAGACAAAATTGTCATATTTCTCGATGAAACAAAGTTTTTTAATACTTCGATTTTATTTTCATTTAATTTTTAATCTATTGTTTACAATATTTTATGCGCAAAATCATAGGCTACAATACAATTTTTTATCATAAAACGCATAAATAGTAAGCTTAAAAGAACCAACAATCAACTTACACCGATGAAGAATGTAGTTCGGACCAGATGCGGCATTAACAATTAAACTGCCGTCGATCACGTTTTAAATCCAAATACTCCGTACAAAGTGACTGACACGGCAGTCAAAGGTTTAATGCATTAGTCAATAAAATTAACCCTAGTTTTTTTTTATTTCATTAAAAATATATACTTAAATTCATGAAGAAACATTTGGTTTTATTTCCAGGACTAGTTGAACCTCTCTTTTTCCTTACATGATTCAGTCATCTTTAAATCGATCTTGCAGTTTTACAAGTCTCATAAAGTTATGAAATAAGTATTCTTAGTGTCGATATCAAAATTTTTGTCGTAAGTGCCGTATTTATTGAAAAATTAATTACTTTATTTGAGCAAACAATTTTCAACAGCACTTGTAGAGAAATAAAGATTCATTCATTCCTTTAAAAGCCATAAAACTACTCAAGGGTCACTCTCGTGGATGGAGAGTCTAAAATAACGTTTTTTGTAAACAATACTCAATGCGCCATAATAGTGTCGATTGACAAAGGCAAAGCCCTTCAGAGGCGCCGCGGGGTGCGCGGCGATTATATTACATTTCCAATAATCAACATAATTTTAGCAACATTATTTCTCAAAAAGGTAATATTTCCTTTAACACAAATAATATCTACTAAATAATAACATTTAAAATCTCTTTCTGAAATAAAAAAAAATATTATGGATATATATATTTTTAAAGAACCCACCTCTTATGCTCCAAAAATATGCCGAAATTAAAGTCCGATTTTGCACTTTTTGTGCATTATGTACTAGTTCATTAAAACATTTTTATACGTGGTAGAGCCATGCTGCAGTTATATTAGTAGTATAGTTGTTGCACGAATGGGTCGGCTCGACCGGGGAAGGACCACGCTCTCACAGAATACCAGCGTAAAATATTAGCTTAATGCTGGCTGTGTTTCGTATGGTGAGTGTAGAGAACCGGAGACGGTTTTTACTGGAAACAAGGCATTCCATCTTAGTCTCACGGGTGACAACGCATCTGCATTTTCATTTGTAATCGAGGATAGATGTAGATATCTACGGGCCGCAGCAACTATTTACAATCAGGTGGACTGTGTGCTCGTTTGTCACCCTATTCTATAGAAAACATACAAAATAAAAAGGATGTATTAATTTCAACGATGAGAACCGTGGTGGCTCAGAGGAGCCCCGGTAGCTCAGATGGTTAGCTCTCGCGTTAAATTTCACAATACGCATGCAAACCGGGTTCGATCCCCGCTGGTGTCAATGAAATCGTTAATTGCAATTTTAAGTGCTGATCTACCACGTGCTCGGCGGTGAAGAAAAATATCGTGAGAAAGTCTGACTGTCTGAGAAATAAGAAAAAGTATTTCGAAGACATGTGAAGTTCGTCAACACGCATAGGGGCAGCGCGGCGGACACTTCTTTGCCCTAAAACCCTCTCAGAAGTGAGGTAAGGCCCAGCATTGGGACGTAAACAGTCTGTAACTTAACTATTTCAACGATGATATTCTGAAATAATCAGATGAACAAATTATAGCTAGGCAACAATAAAAACTATATGGATGGATGTATATAAGTATAAAATTGAATAAATATATAACGTGGGTACTCATTTCTTTAAAAGGCTCTTGGTACTTATTCGATTTACTGTATCTACAGTACTAATTATTTACGAATGGTACTGTAGGTATCAGCAATCTTGCTCCAGGTTGAAACATAACGCAACGTTACACGATTTGCAAAACTGAAACCTACGTAAAAAATAAATCAAAAAGAATTTTTTTTAATTCTTTTGAATTTTGCAAAGTGCATACAGATAAAACGTACATTAAAAAAACGGATATAAGAAACATGTGTCTGAGATGATCTTAAAAACCACAGCCTGTTTATAGAATAAAAAAATAAAAATTTCAAATATTAAATATTAAAATAAAAATATTAAAAAGCATATGTAAATACTTTCTACTCTTCTGTTTTAATAAATTGTTTAAAAAATTCCTAAGTCTTGTGTTAACATACATGGCATATCCAAATGCCACATCTAATTTTTGCATAAATCATCGAATGAGATTTGAATCAACCAAGCTCCATTTATCTGCTCGAGGGCGCTAGATTCTTTACGATTCTAACAATTCAACCGAATTTGAACGTCATGCAGTATGGCAAAATTTAGTTCCTTTTTTCGCCACCCGCAAAACAAAGAACTAGAATTCACTACTGCGGGAGACTCATAGATTGACACAATTGCACCTATTACATATTTACATTGAAATTTTGAAAATATTGCACTTTATCCTTATTTTTATGTACTAAAACTGTAAATGATTAACAATTATACATATTTTGACACAAAACTGACAGTCAACACTAAAATTTTATGTACATTTCAAGTCAAATTTCCGCAACCAGCATGTTAGTTCTAAGATAGCGGTTTGCTTCATACAAATTAAAAAAACAATTTTACTAGTCGTTCACTTCAAGAATGCCGTTACCTCCCGCCGCGCCCCCTCATTCCGCGCCTCAAGCGTCGCCCTTTTAGTACCGATAGCAACGTCGAAGTGTACTTACGTCCGTTTTTTATGCTCCCGTACGTTCTCTAGGTTGTTACTGTTTTTGCTGTTGTTTTTGTTACTGTTGATTTTTTTGTTTTTGTTTCTGTTGATATTCGTTAATTTGTTCTGTTACAATGAGTAATTATATTTTTTTAGAATATTTAAAAATGTATATGTGTAAAAATGAAAATTTTATTTTATCGAACACGTTATTATTTCATCATCATCACATTCAAAAAATATTTTATTTCATCGAACACGTTATTATTTAACTTTATTGAAAATATGAATACCAAAAAACATAAACATTATGACTTTTTTCGTCTACGGTACCATCAGCTGTGACGTCGTAACGGTCTACGACGGCAAACTCGAAATGAACGCGTAGTAGACGTACTTAATGAGATAAAACAGAAAATGAGATTACTACAAATAAGGAGGTTGCTTACCCAGGCATTGTTTTAACACAATTCACCACACAATTAAAACAAATTAGTACAAAATAATTGCTAACAACTTTGTTGTTAGCGTGCGTCAGTCACACTAATGGCTGACTCAAGGCACGGACGAATTTATCGGATGGTATATATAAAAAATCCTACCAAAGTGTGTAAGCTGTGGGGTTTATATGGTAACCTTTTTTATCCTGTACACATTGACATATGGTAGAATGAGTTAGACATAGTGGGTAATGCTTTATTTCGACATTAAAAGAGCGGGTGAAAAATGTCCAGTACGTGGACACCCGCAGTCAACGGAGATATTTTCGTGTCCAAAGGTTAGACGCCCGCAGTTGAGAGGATAAAAAAGAATAAAAAAATATTAATAAATCAATAACGTGAGAAGCAAGCGGACAATAAATACCAACCATTTTTGTGACAAATAACCAGATTCATTTAGATCTTGGAGCCTTAGTATCTACCTCATGACCATCAAAATACAGTAATTCTATGCACTGCAAATACAATAATGTAACTACGTGATAATACTTACATGTGTAATATATTATTTTAATTAGAGTCTTGAACAACGAAGGACTAATAATTAAAAAGCAGGAATAATTTCACTGTATTATCTTCACTATAATACGAATTTAATTAATTAAAGTATTCATTTAAGGAGGATTCATGAAAGGATTACCATCATCATCATCATCATCATCATCATCATCATCATCATCATCATCGTCATCATCATCATCATCATCATCATCATCATTTAAGGAGGATTCATGAAAGGATTACCATCATCATCATCATCATCATCATCATCATCATCATCATCATCATCATCATCATCGTCATCATCATCATCATCATCATCATCATCATTTAAGGAGGATTCATGAAAGGATTACCATCATCATCATCATCATCATCATCATCATCATCATCATCATCATCACCATCACCATCACCACCACCATCATCATCATCATCATCATCATCATCATCATCATCATCATCATCATCATCATCATCATCATCATCATCATCATCATCATCATCATCATCATCATCATCATCATCATCATCATCATCATCATCATCATCATCATCATCATCATCATCATCATCATCATCATCATCATCATCATCATCATCATCATCATCATCATCATCATCATCATCATCATCATCATCATCATCATCATCATCTAATGATGGAGAATTTATTAGGATTTAATTAAAGGAACCGCTTCAAACAAAGCATTGACGCATGCGCAGTACGGGTACGTCTGTAATTGTGTCTGTCAAATATAATTTGGAATAAAATAATATTGCGAATATGAATTGAAATGTAAGCTATCCTATCTCTCAAGTTGGACCAAACTGCACACGTGCAAATTTGATCAAGATCGGTTAAGTAGTTTAGGAGTCCATCGCGGAGAAACAACGTGACACGTACTTTATATATATAAGATTATTTTCATATATTACGTTCATATACAGTTACAGTTACATTTTTCATTATAGAAAATTTTGCCACTGGTTAGGAAGGGAGCGATCGTCTTCTCGAAAGCCCACGCATGCGACAGTGGACTAGTCGCTCAAATCAACTCCTTGCTTTCATTAATTTTGATAGTCCATTGCGTGTTCGCTTTGAGACAGAGAGAACACGAGTCCGTGTATTTCGAATTGAAAGCAAACTGCAAGTGTTGACGTTACATAATAAGGCTACGAGGTCATTACCTGTGTAGAACAGAGGAGCGCGCGGGGTTATTTTATTAGTTGATATTATTGATTGAGCTGTTTGCGACAAGCCATTTACGTGGTAGAGCCATGCTGCAGTTATATTAGTAGTATAGTTGTAGCACGAATGGGTCGGCTCGACCGGGGAAGGACCACGCTCTCACAGAATACCAGCGTGAAATAGTAGCTTAATGCTGCTGTATTTCGTATGGTGAGTGTAGAGAACCGGAGACCCTTTTTACTGGAAATGAGGCATTCCATCTCAGTACTCACGGGTGACAACGCATCTGCATTTTGATTTATAATGGAAGATAGATGTAGATGTCTATGGGCCGCAGCAACCACTTACCATCAGGTGGACTGTGTGCTCGTTTGTCAGCCTATTCTATAAAAAAAAAAAAAAAAAAAAAAAAAAAAAGCCTAGCTTTTCGGCTTAGCCACTATGCAACACCAGGGGAAGCAGGTACGTTGCCGTTTTATTTATTTAGTTCCTTAAAATCGGCTTTAACATTTAATTAAAAAGTTTAGTTTTTGACCCTTTTTTTTGGTAGGAATACCCGAGAAAAAAAATTAACTGAAATGTCGTGTAATCATTGGCATTGAAACTATATATTTTTTTATATTATTCCATCTTTATTAGTCGAATTTATTTTCCCAGTTTATGTAGGGATTGGACTACAACTTATTGAGTAAATAGATAATCATTCAGTGATTATTATGATGTATGAAGCTAAAATAATCCAGATGAACTAAAACTAGCTTACTGCTGAATTAAGCTTCTCTCATAGTCTGCTTCAAAGAGTAAATATTTTTCATAGCCGATACGCTTAGCCGACAGGCTGGCAACCGTTGCTTTTGAGGTTTATTACCTCAGGAGGAAAAAATAAATTCTTGTAAGATCATTTTGTTAATCACCTCCACGTCTAAACCGCTAAAGAATAGTGCTAGTGTCTGAGCTGCTGTGTTGCGGTCTGAAGGGTATACTGAGTCAGCACAATTAAGGGCTGTGAGGGGAATACCTCTTAGTCCTCTAAGGTGACTTCTTTGTTTAAAGTTGATTCCAGGTGTCCATGGAACGTTGTAGTTACTTATTTTAAGTGAATTTTAAGTTCGTTTGTCACTTTAGTTTTATTAAAAAATCATAATTATAACATAAATCTTTGTGTAAGTCTTACGAGTAAAATAGGCCGACGACTTTTTTCAATTATGAAAGAAATAATTCATATAATTTTCGGAGTTAAATTTTCATTTTCAGTCCCAAATTAAACTGCAAGTCTTTAAAGCTCTTTCGTAAAATAAAGCGGTGCATTTTCCGAGATAGTACTGCAACAATTACTCTTGCGGCCGGAGTGAATGGGCAACACTTTCATAAACTTAATCGAACTCATCTGTGTTCAAATTTATACAATAGTTTGTAGAATACGAAACTGATAATGAACAAAAAGTAAATTAACACAAGAAAGAAAATTTACGCAATGAAACGTTATTTAAATTATTAAATGGTTGTGTATTAATATGATGTTAGTGCACCTGAGAACAAGGGTAACTTTTAAACTTATACATACGTCTTTAGTACTATTCCCCACTGCCGTTCTGAATATTTTAAGCCTGACGAAAAGTTATTTGTCTTTACGTTATTTATCGGAAGCCATAAGTTGATTTAGCATGAATACGAGGGCGGCACTGAAAATTTAGGGAATCAAGGAAGTGACACAACATTACTATTTAAAATGTATTTATTGCTTTTCGAAGTATTCTCCGCAAAATTTGACACATTTTTCCATACAATGGAACCAATCATTAAAGCAACCATTCCATTCGGAAGTTGGGGTCTCCAAAATAGCCGTTTTGTAGGCGTCCATAGCTTCTTCAGGTGATGAAAATCTCTGTCCATGCAATTTATTCTTTATTTTAGGGAAAGTATAGAAATCATTAGGGCTTAGGTCATGGCTGTACGGTGGATGGTCTAATAATTTTATGTTTTCTTGCTCTAAAAACTCTTTTGTTCTGTGTGCGGTGTGAGAACTCGCATTGTCGTGATGGAAGATGATACGGCGGTTGCAGTTCTCTTTACGGAGTTCAAAAACGACCTTTGGCAAACAAATGCTAGCATACCATTCTGCATCAACCGTTTTTTGTCTCTCAAGAGGAATAGTCGTAACATGGCCGGTTTGAGAGACAAACGTGGCCACCATTTTTTTTGCAACACTCCGTGAACGAACAATATTTGTTGGCTTTAACTCATTTTCGAACACCCAAACTCGTGACTGGTTTTTTGTTTCGGATTCGTACGCGTATATCCAGGATTCGTCACCTGATACGATGTTGTATACAGCATTTGAGGATCCTGCGTGGAATCTTTCGAGAGTTCTGACGCACCAAGTAACGCGAGCCGCTTTTTGCTCTTCACAGAGCGAATGCGGTATCCATCGGGAAAACAACTTTTTTACACCTAATTGTTCATGCAAGATTATTTGTATTTGACTCATGCCAATGTCTAAAGTTGCCTGAATTTCGCGGTATGTCACATGTCGATCTTCCTCAATCAGCTTACTCACAGCATCTACGTTTTCTTGGGTGACTGCAGTTTTGGACAACCTTGACGGGGATCATCACTGAGCTTGGCACGTCCACGTTGAAATTCAGCAAACCAGCGATAAATTGTGGTTTTGGATGGGGCTTCATCACCAAATGGAGAAATCATCCGGTCAACACACTGTTTTTGTATTAAACCACTTCGAAAGTCATAATAAATCATCGCTCTTGAATTTTCTCGAGTCAATTCCATTTTCTCAACGACTAAACAAGTTTGACAAGACCAAGAATCCTATTTTTTTTAAATAAATAAATGATATTCGATTTTTAAAACCAAGGAGTTTTCAATTAAAAAGATTTTAATATGACAGGAACAGTGGAAATATTCAATTCCCGATACTTTTAGTGCAGCCTAGGTAAGTAGGTTTGGCTCGATAAAATGGCACCTTAGTGCTGCTGTGTTTCAAATGTTGTGCGCAGAGAACCGCAGACACTATTAACTGGAAACGAAGCATTCTATCTTAGCACTCAGGAGTAACAACGCATCTGGATTTTGATTTTTAGATAAATAATAAGTGTCTATGGGCCAAAGCATCCACTTACCATCAGTTGACTGTACTCGATTGCTCGTTCGTCCTGTAAAAGTATTAAAGTATAGAAGGGAGGATGCTTACAATTGCCACGCTTTACCGGCGAATTTCGTACGACGTTTCACACCTTTGCTGCTACTCACTACTGTCGTCAGGGAATATACCGAATCATTTTATCATAATAATTAATTTTACATAATAAATACAATAAGCTACAAAATACAGCAAGTTAAATACCGAGCTTAAACATATAATAGAATAGACAAATAAAGAATATGAATCGTTCCGAAAAATATTCAGAAAGTTCCATATTTAATAGATTTAACCCATGTAATACTTTACTTTTAGAAAACGCTGTTGCATGTATTTGGTTTGATTATATTAAAATATTTTTAATTAGAATAAAAAGGGTATATTTATTTTAAAATGTTTTCATCAGGTGAATGCTCGTTATTAAAATTCAGAATAATATTGTGAACTAGCTTAACCGCAACTTTGATCGCGTATAATTTATATAAAAAATCTGTAGCTCTATAATAATTATCTTTGGGCAAGAATTTCAACCATTTAAAATTACTTTAAAACTCGAAAACTATAACATGTGACATGAGAAGATACTTGCAATGAATAATTAAAATCAATTGCTGTTTTCGTGTAAAAAGAGGTTATCCTTTAATACTCACAGTTTTGTTGCAAAATGTTCAATCACATTTCGTAAAGAAATATACTAAAAATGTATTTCGCATCAAAACTTTAAGAAATACTTAAAAGTGTGGGGAGTGTTTTGTGTAAAATTGCAAACCAAAAAATGTTTGGTCGAAATTTCTTTTATATAACCTAGAGTGTTTTCGATTTCACACAAAAGAATGCTTTATTTTCCATTAAATATAGTTTACTTCAATCCTGGCCCTATTCCCTATTTGTTTGGGAAGTTTCATCAAATCAATTCAACCATCCCGAAGATTAACCCGAACAGACTGTACTCATTTCTTAATAATATGCAAATAAACTCTTGAGCTTAACAGAAGCCAGTTATTTCGATATTACAATCAGACACTTCAGTTTTGTTCGAATGTTTAGATGTATAGATTATTTATTAACTCTTTAATATTCCACCACTACTATATATAAGTCTGACACAGCAGCTTTAAGCTGCTATTTTATGCTGGTATTCTGTGTGAACTTTGTCCTTTCCGGCCGAGCTGACCCATTCCTGCTGTAAACATTTCTTGAGAAGTAGCCCTACCAGGGAAGAGATGCGTAAAGGTTTGGTCGCAGAACGGCTCGATGCTTCAACTACTTTAGTCTTCATTATAGGTTTAGTCAGATGCGAGGTATTACAAAACATGAATTTTTATCTGTGAACACCATGGCGATGACACAGAAGAAGGGTAGCAGTGAGAGTGGAAGAAAGCCTGGGCTCAAGCAACAGTAGCCTAATGGTAGGGTGAGGACTGCGAATTCAAAAGGTCGTGAGTGCGAATCTGTCATTCGACTATTTTCGTGGACCACTCCTAACACAAGTATTTTAATGTGAAGTACCATTTACCCGCTAATTAAATACAAGATAAATCAAGATAGTATTAACTTATTTTCCACTTTAATACTACAAACTGTGTCAAATTTATTTACCATTTCAGCAGTTCTGTAATTGAAGATTACTAATAAGGTACCGATGTAAACGGGAATGCTAATAATCAAGTAATACTATTTAAATAATTAATATTTCCATTAATTGCGTCATAATAACCAAACGGTTGTAAAAGTAGAAGTAAATAATGATATAATTGATTAATTGAATTGATATGATACAATTGGCAGTCCTTCGTTAAAACTTTTGTTATCAACACTTGAATATTTTTAGATAACTATGAAATTTATTTTTGGGTTCTGCACCTCAAAAGGATGAAAGGGTCCCCTTTTTTCCTTATTTTCTTTTTCCTTTCATTCTCCTTAAAAATCTTTATATTCCGTCCATCTATCTGTCCGTCATCTAAGGTACTTTTTGTCAAGAACGGGTAGAGGTATCAAGTTAAAATGAATGTCAAATTGATTTACAGTACATTGGAAGTGTAAAAAAATTCAAGTTATAAAGTCAACGCATTCATTTTCGGTACTCTAGGAAACTACAGCTCACTTCCCGTTGATCTCGAATTATAAAATTTGGCAACAGCAAGGCCAAATACAAGTAGAGGAAAGCATCCAACACTTCTTAATTTGTATTTATTATATCACTTATTATGTTTTTTTTTTATTATTGCAATTTCTTACATTTATAGTTGGAGCATCGCTTATGATGTCGAACAATTTGTTGGAAAATATAATTCCCAAAACAAATCCAAAATTGTCCTTCAATCCTACTTACATTTTGATAAGAGCAATGCTATGTGCTTGCTTACTTTCCCTTACCCCCTGTGATGCCTAGGATGGATGAACTATCTACATACATAATTAAGTTTATATGGAACACTCGGTGCACAAGTCTTACTCGCACTCGGTTTTTTTTTAAATAAAAAGCAAATAACGTAAAACGAAAAATATTCACATATAAATAGATATATGACATAAGCCTATAAATAAAATAACAACAAAGGTAACCAGGTTGACCATAGTAACTGCCATCTGCTAGCTTCATAAAGTTTTTACGTACCGATCTTTTAAATGCAGTTTTATTGGATATTTTCTAATGTTTTCGGGCAAGAAGTTCCAGAGCAGTTTTTTTTAAGTTAAATATTGGAGGATTTACTAACAAAATTTATTAAGATACTTATTTTATTATTGGAATGCTTGTACATAAGTTTGATTATTTAAGACATAGAAGAGAAAATAGCATCATATTCATACTTACGAAGACTGAAAATGTATCTGATGCAATTGTTCAAAAGGTGATCTAGCTTGTTTAAAAGATTTTGGTTTACATCTGTGTAACACACGTCTGTATAATCAATAATCGATAGTTTATGTAACAGCATAAATTTAGTCTTAAGGACAAGAAAATTTTTAAGCAATAAAGAGAACGTAAAGCACTAGAGATTTTAAGACATGTTTTAGAGATATTATAATTTTTAACTGAAGAAGAGAACGGTATCAAGCAGTTATTATAATAGATGGAAGGTAGCCTCGCGGTATCAATTCTTGCAAGTATCCTTGAGCTACCTCCATCACTTGGCAATTCGTAGAGTTAACAGACAATCCGAAGCACATGGACCAATCATGGACTGACTTGAGATTGGAATTGAATTTGTCAATCGCATTATGAATGACACAAATGTCAGACTATACGTAAATTAAGGTGTTACTTAGAAAATTTAGAAACGTATAAACGTCATTTCCATAACCATACATAATTTTTTATCACTAAGTTTTCTCAGGGATTTCAGTTTCTTACTTTTAGATTAATATTTTATGATTATAACTATGTAATTTGAAACGCTCATCTAGTAATTCATAATTTATTTTCGCGGTGAAGTTTCAAGACGCTGTATAATCTGATTAATTATCTCGTAATCACACTTTACCACAAGATGACATTGTTCCACGTCATGTTATATCAAATAGCTGTGTAACATTTAATATTTGAAGCGTTGTAGCGTGAAGCAAGTAATCGTTATTGTAAGCAGTAAAATCACATATTATATTTACAGTAAGCCAGCTAAGTACTATGAAACGTTTTCCATGTGCCTTAGGATCATCCCGAATTGCGAAGCATTTTAGAATCTTTACTTATATATGTATATGTTCACTAAAAATACTTTCAACCGTATCTCAACAAATATATTCTGTACACGCAATATATTCGTATAGAAATTGCGGATAGAACAAAAATGTTATGATCTGGCTTACTGTATAGGGGGGATAAGTCGCTCGCGTTCATAGGCTTCGACTACCTAGGCCCACCCTACACGTGTCCCACGGGTGGTGCTAAATGAACGACTAGCCGAAAGCACAAACTCGGCTCCTCGCCGTGGTAGAGGCGGAATTTAGCACACCATATTTCGCACCATGAGGCATCAAATAAACGAAATGGCCCCGAGTTCCCAGCGCTCCTTTATTGGGGTAGGAGTGCAAAGAATCTGCGGGAGGAAAACCGGTGACGAGGTTCGCCACCCGTCACGTTCTGTCTCCCGGAGAGGCGAAAAGTGGATTGCACCTGTCTAGCTACCCTGAATGTATGTGGAGCAATGAATGATAAGATGGATAAATTTTGCGATATGATGTATGATAGAGGAATAGATACGCGCCGTGTAGTAGCGGTTGAGAATATCCACTACCCCATATTTTCCCGTGGGTGTCGTAAGAGGCGACAGAGGGAGACAGGCAGGATATGGGCAGCAGCATCTTCCTGATAACAACTGTGATATAATAAAAAATCTGCGATTGCCAACCCGCTCGCCAAGCGTGGAAACTATGGCAAATATCCCCCCATGAATAACGACGCAAACAAACGGCACCCAGTCCCCAGCGGCCCCGCTATTCCTGGCTATGGTGGCGACCATGGTAACGGCGGGGCAAGGGGTGCTAAGAATCTCCGGTGGAGATTCGGTTGCCACCTACGACGACCTGGCAACATATAACGCATGCACCCTGAGGACTGACGAGAAGATACTGGAGCTGGAAGAAGAGGTAGACAAGTTGCGCTGGAATGTTATTGGATTATCCGAGGTCCCAAGAGAGGAAGAGGACACGGCAATCCTCGTGTCCGGCAACTTGTTCTATCACCGGGAGGGCGACCATCTGTCCCAAGGAGGTGTCGGTTTTACCGTCCACAAGTCTATCGTCAACAACGTTGTAAAGATTGGGAGTGTGTCGACGAGGGTCGCGTACCTGATACTCAGAATCACCAAACGGTATTCGCTGAAGGTCAAACAGGTTTACGCACCGACCTCGGCACATCCCGATGAGGAGGTGGAGGAAATGTATGAGGATATTTCCAGAATCATGCATTCCTCCAAAACCCACTACATGGTGTTGATGGGAGACTTCAACGCAAACCTAGGCACAGGAGAAAGCGGTGAGCTGAAGGTAGGGAAATTTGGAGTAGGGCAACGGAACCGAAGGGGCCAGCAGCCAGCCGACTTTCACGCCAACTGTTCAGTGATGTGTCAGTGATCGCAAGGGTGAAAACTGGCAGCGATCACCGAATGGTTAGAGGTACACTGAACCTAAACGTTAAGTTGGAGAGGTTTCGTCTAATGAAGTCAAAGCTCCGTCCCCCTCGTGCTCTAATCCAGAATCCCAAAACCTTTCAGCTCGAGTTACGTAACCGCTTTCAGTGCCTAGAAGATTGCAATGTAGTGGACGATATGAATGACAAGCTCGTGGAAACTGTCCATTCGGTCGGAGCTAAGTTCTGCAAGACCCGCCGTAGAAGAACACAAAAACTCTCCGATCGCACTCTTAATCTCATGGCTGTTAGACGGAAGATGAGGCTGCAATCGTCAACGGATTTTACAGTATACAGGCAACTGAACAGACAGATCTCCAAATGCATGCGGCGAGACTTATGCAACTTTAATACTGCTCGTAATAAAGAAGCGATCGAGTGGAACAAGGGCTCCAAAGCCTTTGCCAGAGATCTGTCTGCCAGAAAGAGCCAACTGTCAAAGCTGAAGACTGAGTGTGGCAACATCGTTTCCGGGACACCTGAGATTCTGAGTGAGATTGAGAGGTTCTATGGGCAGCTGTACACATCATCGTTGGAGCCACACGCAAGTGTGAGTAACGATCCAAGAGCAAGTCTTATCCGACACTATTCCGATGATATCCCGGACGTCTGTCTGAGCAAGATTAGAATGGCTGCTCCACCACCTTAAAAACAGCAAGGCCCCGGGCGAAGATGTAATTACAGCGGAGCTTCTGAAAGCGGGTGGAACACCGGTACTTGAAGTCCTTCAGAAGCTCTTCAATTCCGTCCTCCATGGTGGCACTACTCCGGAGGCATGGAGCAGAAGCGCGGTGGTCCTGTTCTTTAAGAAAGGCGACAACGCTCTCTTGAAGAACTAAAGATCGATTTCCCTTCTGAGCCGCGTCTACGTGCTGTTTTCGAGAGTCATTACGAATCGTCTCGCACGCACCCTGCGGCAGATTGTACAGAAGATCGAAGTGTAAAAACTGCCACTTTGCCTGGCGTATGTGGACTATGAGTAAGCCTTTGATTCCGTCGAAATTTAGGCAGTGCTACAGTCCCTTCAGCGGTGCCAAGTTGACTGTCGGTATATCGAAGTGCTGAAGTGTTTGTACAGTAGGGCTATGATGGCTATCCGAGTACAGAGCTGGAGTTCGAACCCTATCAACTGCCGAGAGGTGTAAGACAGGGTGATATTATATCCCCGAAACTCTTCACCGCTGTGTTGGAAGACGTTTTCAAGCTACTGAACTGGAAAGGATACGGTATTAACATCAATGACGAGTACATCACTCACCTTCGATTTGCCGGCGATATAGTCCTCATGGCAGAATCTTTGGAGGACCTTAACACTATGCTCAATGACTCAATGGTGTCTCCCAACGGATAGGTCTTAAGATGAACATGGAAAAAACAAAGATCATGTTTAATGTCCATGTCACACCTATGCCGGTAGTTGTTGGGAGCACTATGCTCGAAGTTGTTGACGAGTATGTTTACCTGGGACCAATAGTCCGACTAGGTAAGTCAAACTTCGACTGAGAGGTCAATCGACGGATTCAACTCGGCTGGGCAGCGTTCGGGAAATTACGACACATCTTCTCGTCAGGTATACCTCAATCTCTGAAAAAGTGTATAACCAGTGCGTGTTGCCAGTGATGACTTACGGATCTGAGACGTGGTCCTTCACTACTGGCCGTATGAGGACGTTCAAGGTCGCTCAGCGAGCTATGGAGAGGGCTATGCTCGGAGTTTCTCTGCGTGATAGACTGTGAAATGAGGATATCAGCAATAAAACCAGAGTGACCGACATAGCGCAACGGATTAGTAAGCTGAAGTGGCAATGGGCCGGCCATATAGCTCGAAGAACCGATAACCGTTGGGGAAGAAAGTTTCTTGAGTGGCGGCCTCGTACCGGTAGGCGTAGTGTAGGGCGACCCCCCACTAGATGGAGTGACGACCTGGTAAGACACGCAGAAAATCGATGGATGGAGGTGGCTCAGGACCGTGCTTTGTGGCATTACTTGGGGGATGCCTATGTTCAGCAGTAGACTTGTGAAGGGCTGTAATGATGATGATGATGATGAGAGGAATAGATGTATTATGTGCAAATGAGACGAAATGGAAAAGGCAGGATGTCACTACACATGGCATGTATACCGCATACTAGTCTGGTGCAGACTAGATCAAGCGGGCATGCCAGGGAATACGTACCATCCTTTTAAAAAGAATGGGTCAATGTGTGAAAAAGTATGAATATGTAAGCCCAAGACCACTATGGATACGAATGAAAGTGGAATAGAAATAATTTGTGCTAGGGATCGACGCCCCAGACATATCTAAAGCCACTTATATCCGAGAGCAGTTTTGGTAAATGGTAAATATGGTGTTAATGAAATGTAAGGGAAATTAAAATATTATTATGCTAGGAGTTTTTAATAGAAGGGTTGGGGTGAAGAGGTTTGGTTACGAAACGATATGGGGAACGTTTGGTGATGAAAGTTTGAATGAGAATGGAGAAAGCCTCCTCACCGTATGTATGGAAAAGAATCTTTTTGCGACGAACACTTTCTTTCGCCACAAGAGTATTCATATGTATACGTGGGAAAGAGGTGATGATAGAAGCATGATAGATTTCATAATTGTGGGTGAAAGAATGAGGAGCATAGTGGTAGATACAAGGGTTTACCGTGGATTCGACGTAGGAACGGATCATTATTTGGTTTAATGCCAAATTAATGGTCTATTCAGACGTTGTCGCCGTCGAACACCTGTGTCTATCACTGCGTTACGCGTATTATAACAGAAGGGTTACAAGAGGAAGTTGAGAAAAACAAGTACAAATGTAGACTGAAAGAAAATATAAGTGGTTTGGATGAATTATTTAAGAATGAGTTAGACTTGGAGATTGTATGGCAAAATGTTAAGAAAAGTTTAGTGGATGCAGCTACCGAATTTGTGGTGGTCGTTAGAGAACAAATGAAAGGAAAAGATAATATAGAAATTTGTAACAATATAAAATAATGTACAATGATAAATATACTTTAAATTAAATCTAACCCATAAATTTATAAACATTATTTCTAATACTAAAAACCTTAAAAATATATATTATAATAACTAAATTAAATTATTAAAAAAGAGGTCCTTTAGGCAAGGTTCCGAAGATACTGGCAGCGTTTCCCCGTTGAATAGCTAGACTAATTCTTTGTCCGAGGTAACTGCCAGCTCTTCGGTCTCCTGTGACGTCGATTAACCTTTTTGCTATTTCCTTAAAAAGGCTTATAGCGCTAGGACCCCACGGACCAAGGGTCTCGACACCGAAAGGGACAAAAATATATTCGGAGCCTAGACCCCTGTATTTGCAAACTTTAGCCTTTTCTGCCGCTTCACAAGCCGCACCAGCTCTGTTGTTGGTTCCACGTAGATGGGAAGGGGCCAGCGTGTCTGAACAGGTTGCATCCCATACCAGCACCCGGCCCATCCTCCATGGAATCAAACTCATACCGTCCGGTCTCTTGCCATCGTCTCTTGCAATACCAGACGGCTCAAGTAGACTTGGCACGTTGACGGTGGCAAGAGACCGGCGTATGATATCGTTAAGTGCTGCATGTCTCGAGAAGCGACCTGCACTTTTTTGGCATGATAGCCCGTGATATCCTAGCTTGTCGACGTCACTGCCACACGGACATTTATGAGGAGCGCAGACCGGAACCCCAAGCCGTAGACAGGTTGCGATTCGGAGCGTGTCAGGCTCAAGAAATGTTCCTGTATTTGACGAAGGATACGCGTGAAGCCAGTAGCCGGCCTCATGCGTACCCACGGCCAAAAGCCTAGCACGCGCCGAACCTGTACTAAAGCTCAAAAGATTGTCATAAGTCAATTTGCAGTTTATGTCGTCCCAGCTCCTCTGTGAATTTAGAGGAAATTGAAAATTTTGACCAGGGCATGTAATTAAGAAAGCGTTTCTAGCTTCTTCCAGGCCAGCAATCTCAAAGTTTGAAGGGGATGCCCTTAAAATTTTACTTATGAGATTTGCTGAACTGTGGACAGAAGATAGGAAGGCTGGTAAAGAGACACTGGAAATTTTGCGAATTCCTAAACCACCATAACGGATGGGTAGGGATGCTTGGGTCCAAGATTGTTCGTTCATGTGTATATTAAGAATCGATTCTAAACTTATTTTGATTAAGTTGTCCACTTGTGTCAAAAGGTCTGGGTGATTCCAAAAGGAGCAGCAACGGAGCACATACGTAAATTTCGGGACAAAAAGGCAAGATTTTAAAATGCAAAGTGCATAATGTGGACTAATTTCAAGGAGACGGTCAGCAGAATTTTGAAATTTAGCAATTGAATTATTAATATATTCAGAAATAGATTCGTTAAAAATTGGAGAACCTAAAAGGTAAAGGGAATTACTGTTAAATATTTTAATATTTGGTGCCAAAGTATTAAATTTGTGTTTTACGTCATTTAAATTTAAGTTGCAGTTATTTATAAAAAGTTCGCATTTGCTAAAGTTAAGCTCCAAACCAATGGCTTCAAATTTATTTTTGATTGAAAAAAGGTCAGAAAATACAGTTTCCATATCACCTCCTAAGGTTCCGTCATCCAGATACCAAATATTGAATTTAGAATTTAAACTTTTGATTATGGGATTTATAGCCAAACTAAAAATTGCTGGTCCAAGGGGATCACCTTGTTGACAACCTACTTCCGAGGATAATTCATTAGATCGATATAACAATTTTGTTGGGTCAGCGTAACTGAGAAGAAGATAATTGTATATTTCGGGTATATGTTGATTTATTTCAGTCAGTAGGGTCCCCCTATTTACCGAATTGAAAGCATTTTTGACATCAATTTTGAGCAACACGTCAGGATGTCCATATGTTAGGAAAGAACGTAGGGCATGGACGGCTGCCTCACACCCTCCTTTTACACCGAAGCCTAACTGTACGGGTTCAAATTCCGAATTTAATTTCTGTAAAATATGTCGAACAGCAATTTTGGAGGCCAGGCGTCGTAGTGTTGATCCAACAGCAATTGGTCTCACCCCTCCGTCCTTTTTGGTGAGAGCAATGAGGTTCGCGCCGAAAAGAATTGGAACAATTTCTGGATTGACATTACCGGAATACATAAAGTTAATTAATTTAGTGATTGAATTTACAAGTTGCTCACCCGCATCACCCACAGAATGCGATGTTAAGTCTTTCAAATGTTGCGGTGAGATTCCATCCAAACCTGCAGCCGAACCTGGTTTAAAAGATAAAATGGCATCCGTTACATCTTTGTTTTGAATTTGAAGGCATGCTTGCCCTACTGTTGGTCGGTCGAAAAAATATGGGTTTACTGGAGCTAGAGGATATTTTGACCGTAAGGCCTGAAGGGTGTCAGGGGTATCTGGTGAAAGTACCTCGTTTGAGAACAAAAGGCGAGCGGCACCTTTGAGATCTCCGTCACAGATTTTGTTTTCGATTAGTTTGTTGCGATTACGAGGGGCATCATGTTTGATTAGAGGTGCGGGAGAAGGTGAGGAGCTGACAGTACAGTTATTTTTAATCTTTTGTGTCAAGGATAAATTTGGTTTATCAGTTTTTGTTATATGTAGTGTGCTGTATGAAAATAAAAATAGGTTCTGCCAGTCTTGAGTACAATTGCTTATGTAACATTTCTGGATTAATTGTGACAAATGTGTAGCAACGGTTATTCGAGCTCCTCGAGGGATTCTTTTAACTGTCTGTATACTATTTTTCAAATGGCTAAGATATGTGTGGAAAGGAGTTGGAAAGTTGGCTGCAAAAGTAGGCGTATTTGGAATAAAAGGGTGTATGTCTAAAGGTGAACTGTTTTGGCTAATACATTTCCTGTGTGTTTTTGTAGTGTGTATGTTGAGGCCTTTTAAAGATTTGAATGACTTGTTGCACTGTGTACATATAAGTGTTGCGTTTGCCGTGTCATCACTAGATTGGGTTACGGACTGCATTCACAACAGTTAAATACAATAACAAAAAAGAATAACTTAAAACAAATTAAAAAAACACAATAAAGTAACTTAACAATTACACTGAAGATATAAAAAAGTCAAAGTCAAAATATGAAGGCTGCTTGTCTTGGTAACAAGACGCATGCGTCGTTACGTAGGTGCGTCACAGGACGGTTCTGCAATTGGAAGCTGCAGTGTAAGAGATCCACGAACGTATGGCGTCGCTAGAACAAACGATGGCGGCCTTAGCAACCGTGTCTTGAAGTTATCATACGCGGACTAGAACTTTTCAAATACTGAACAGGTACTGTAGTGGGAACAAAAACAAAATCCCCATGCGCAAATATGAAAAATATCCCGACAAACTCTTATGTGGCTTTGCGGTACGATAGCTCTTCATCAGTCAATCAAATATATAGTATTTCAGAAATCCTTTGTTGCGAATTGTTTTGTTACATTTGGCATATTATGTCACAATCATGAAAAATTTTTATGTCTCGTAGTTAATTTCAGATATAATATAAACCACTGTTATACTATTTAAATCTATGACAACAATAAAAATTTCCTTTGTGCACTAAAATTTTACAATTAAAATGTATAGTTATTTTTATTAAAATATTTAGACAAAATAAACATAGTTGACACCTGTCTATTTTTGAAAGGAAAAGTAATAGGTTATGGTGGGATGATGAGGTACGTATGAAAGACGAAGCAAAGAAGGAAGCATGGCTATATTTACAAAGCTGGTAATTCCGGCAGTTCAAATGCTACTCTCTAAAGAAGGTAGCAAAATAATAATTGAAAGGAAAAAGTAAGCAAGAATGGTTAAGACAGATAGATAGATATTGGATATTTTTATGCAAATATTAAAATATTATGATGAATGAAATGACATTCAAAATTGTTTCGAATGAATATTACAGGAGGCGAGAATGGAAGATGGAAGGAATATTTTAAAAGCATGTTTATGAGTGAGGAGACGACGTATGAACTAAATGAAAGAGAAATTCAGAACGAAGAGGAAAGAGAGAGCGAGATAAGTATTATAGACGAAATAATGAAAGCAATGAATTGCACGAAAGCAGGTAAGGCAGGAATTTAATTCTCGGTTCTATAGCGCATTTTTTAAATATCTACCTGCTAAAAATATCTAAATAGATATTTATAGCACGTATTACGATATTTAAGAAAATGTGCTATAAACCCTATAACTGCACTAGATCTAGCGCCAAATGCACTGAAACGGCAACACTGTTCGTATTGACTTCGTACTTACAACGGTGACTTTTCTTATTTGGATTTATCTGCACCCCGAAACTTGTTTTTATCGTAATCCCGTGTTTGTGTAGTGTGTTATCATGTCATCTCGATAAACCGCACAGGAAAACGTCAACATGCATCTTATTAATGGAAAGTACTCATACAACGCCCATGCTGCAGCAAGAAAGTAACATGAGAGACAAAGGCTGAGCGTTACCCCGATCATCGAGTATTTATTTATGTGTCACAATCTATCTCGCTCACACCGGTCAAAATAATGTCACTCTTCGTTTCAATCGAACTTGTATGAAATCTAGCTTCAATAAAAAATTCTCTTCTCTTCAAATATTCGGTCTTCTTCAAATAAGAAGTAGCAATTAGTAGGTGTTATACCATTTTGGATTTCAGACTAAACGTGCCATCTTCTAATGTTACTTTCCGGAATAGTGTATTTTTTACAGTACAGTCGGTTAAATTTGGGTGATGTATTTATTTTGAAATTAATATTAGGCAAAAATCTAACATTTTGTTTAAAACTGAGGCAGTTATGTTTTAAATTTTAAATGTAATTTACAAAAAGGTTATCAATACATCACATCAATCAATCATCAATTTATCAATAAATATTTCTGAAAGATTTTTGCTTCAGCTACTTTTATTTCATTAATATATGACCTGAATTCTTTAAATTCAGAGACTCGCATCCACTAAGCCCCGGTGGAATAATAGTGAAATATGGCATAACAGTAATTTATTAACGTAAGAAAAACAGAATTGTTTAGATTTTACAATCGCGAAATCGTTTTCGTTCGTTTCATTTTCAACATATTTATTTTTAATATTCTTTATCAAAGGTAACTAGGTTACATTTTCTATTCCTCCTTTTAAATATATTGTACTAGTAATGTTTTTTAATAACAAAATTTTAAAACAGTATATGTATGTATTGATGGCACCATTGTTTGTATTTTTATTTCAATAGAATAAATAAATATATATATATATATATATATATATATATATATATATATATATATATATATATATATATACAGAATGGGTTCCACATATATGCAATTAATGAAACCACAAGTAATACTAGTCCGTAGAAGTGTAGAAAAATTAAATATTAAATTAAAACCCGTAAAATAAAAAAGTGAAATTTTCAAACAAAATAAATATTAAAATAAATTCAGTAAAAGTGAACACTCTGTTTAGACAACGTACCTTGACCCCTTGGAAGAGTGACAACGTTGCACGCGGGTGGCACGCCGACAAAAGACACCGCTGTCGATATGTCGCAATACCAATAGTTTGCACTGCGTGGCAACGTCGCTTTTTAATGTTCAAGGATTCATTCAAGTTCATTGAATCATTGACTTAGTGATCCAATTCTATAGAGTGTTCAAATTTGCTTAAAATTAAAACTCTACTTTTTGACCTAATTACTGGACCGATTACGTTTATTTTTTGTATATCGTCAGCAAAGGCGATAACAAGTATATGGTTTCATTTATTGCATATATGTGGGACCCATTCTGTATATATATATATATATATATATATATATATATATATATATATATATATATATATATATATATATATATATATATATATACAGTGACGAGCTACTCCCATCAAAATCCTAAACGCATTGTTATATTGCACGCGCAGTGCACTATACGTCCGCTGCGTGTACCCAACCCACATGCTACACGTATAAAAAGTTTGACAGAATGCTTTGAAAAGCATTATTTTAACCTGTCTAGAGGACTTAGTTTTAACCTGTCTAGAGGACTTAGCGAATCTACGAGTCAGCATGTTGCAACGTACTGCTAGTGCTCTGCGTTCTCTCTCAACATCGCAGTCATTGCTCATGTTTTCAGTGAGCCAGTGCCCCAGGTACTTAAACTGAGGTACTCTTTTTATAACTGACCTATATATATATGGAAATAAAAGTTGCCGAATAATGTCGGCACATCATAATCCTCTAGTGCTTGTTTTAGGATCAACGGAGTTGGACTATATTGGCATCCATAAAGGTGTAAGAGAGGGCTGTGTTAAGTTATGATAAGAATATAGAATAACGAGTGAACGCAGGAAATAGAGTAAATGGGGCTCTAAACTCTAGTGTGGAAAGTTAGAAAGTGTCAAAATGCACGTTTGGCAAGTGATAATGCTGTGTTAGTCCCTATTTTTACGTATGGTAGTGAAAGTTCGGTGTAGCAGTAGAAGCACGTGAGTAGAATGAACACAATAGGAGCGGAATATGTTGGGGCTGAATCTGAGTGACAGGGTGGGAAATTGTATGAAAAGAGAAGAATGCGGTTTGTAAGATGATGTTGTGAACAGCATTAAGAAAGGAATGCTTCGGTGTTTTGTTATGTAGAAAGAATGAATCAGGAAAGAGTGACGAAGCAAATTTATGTTGCAGAAGTGAACGGCAGATCTGGAAAGGAACATCCTAGGCGAAATTTTATCGAATAAATTGGCGATATATTGAAAATAGACCACATTAAGAGTACCCTTAACCGACCAGTATTATGCGTGGGTATATGAATGTGGAGCAGGCAAGAGAGGTGAGTCAGGAACATGCAAAATGAAAGTCTGTAGTCCTCACCTACTCCTCTGGCTGACAGGTGTGACTGTTTATGTATTATGTAATACAAAACATACTTAAAAAGTATTAATAACTTTATTTTCAGTTTTTGTAAAGAACCATCGAAATACTTTTTAATTGCAACTGATATTCAACATAATTTTTGTTAAAAGTTGTATGTAGTGTCCCTTATCAAACGGTGAATGTGTTTATTGTGTCAAAATAAAAAAAAACAATTTAAATGATAATATTAGAAGAAAAAGAATAAAGAAGAAAAAGAAAAGTGTTATGTCAATTTATAATTAAATATAATAAATACTGCAAATCTTATATGAAATAATATAATGTGTTTCATAATCGTTTATTTAAATTTATAGAATAAGCCATTTGATCATTCGAGCGGGATATGTTCATGTACCAGCGGCTATTGGATTAAAAGTTGAAAATACTACACACGATATTTTGTATTAGTTATATTTCAATAAGTCCTTATAAACTTACTTTTAAAACAATAGGAACATGATGATCATATCAACGAATTTTTCTGCTTTCAGGGCGCCTGAAGTGGCGCCAGATCAGTAAGTATTTTTTGAACATTAAATATTTATTAAACAAAAAAAAATATTTAAAATTAATTTTGTAGGTATTACTTGATCCTAGCAGCGTTTATATGGGCTAGCTCGACCGGGCTAGAGCTACTCTCTCACGCCATATAAAATAGTAAAATATAGTAAAATAATAGCATAATGCTGCTGTGTTTCATATGGTGAGTGTGAAGAATCGGAGTTTTTTCTCACAACAAAGCATTCCATAAAAGGGTGATCATTTGCATTTTCAATCTTAATCGAGGATAAATGTAGACGATAGACCACAGGATCCACTCACCATCAGGTTGACTGTGTGCTGATTTGTCACATTTATTCTATAAAAAACTAACAAAGAAAAAAAAACGCTTAATTAAAAAATAATTGCATAATTCACAACTCCTAAATATGTTCCAAAATTTGTTTTACAATCTCGTTTTTAAATTTTGGGGTATCACCTGACGAGAAGATGTGTCGTCATCTTCCGGATTGTGCCCCGCGCGTTTAATCTGTCGATTGACCTCTCGCTCGAAGTTGGCTTTTCTAGTCGGACTATTTGTTGTACGTTTTATGTGGTAGAGCCACGCTGGAGCTATTATGGTTGTATTCAGAATGGGTCGGCTCGAGCTGGGAAAGACCACGCTTTCACAGAATACCAGCATGAAATAGCAACTTAATGCTGCTGTGTTTCATATGGTGAGTGTGGAGAACCGGAGGCCCATTTTACTGGAATCAAAGCATTCCGTCTTAATCTTCAAGGGTGACAACGCATCTGCATTTTGATTCTAAATTGAGGTTAAATGTAGATGTCTATGGGCCACAACATCCTTTTACCATCAGGTGGACTGTGTGCTCGTTTGTCACCCTTATCCTATAAAAGAAAAGGTAAACATACTCGTCAACAACTTTGAGCGTAGTGCTCCCATCAACTAGCATAAGTGTGACCTATACGTTACACAATATCTTTTTTTTGTCCATATTCATCTTCAGACCTATACGTTGAAAGATACTATTGATGCCATTGAGCATAGTGCTTATAGGTCCTCCAGCGATTTTGCCATAAAGACTAACGTTAGTTTTGCTTTTGTTTTTACAAAATTTCTATACTTTTGGGCTTTATTTTTTCAAGAACGTGTTGTGATATATAATAGCATATTTTTTGTGTTGGCAGACAGCATTTTCTGTCAATAACTAGAAGAAAATTTTTGTATAGAGATGAAATAACTTTTCAACCACTAATGCATGAACTTTGTTCTTATTTAATAAATTTTGAGGTTTATCTTACTATTAAAATAGCATACTTAGTTGTGCAATCTGAAAGTAGCCCTATTATCATATTAACATGTTTATTCCAAATTGCCCTGACTAAAGTTTTGTTATTAGATTACTAACAACATGTTATGAAGTGTCTCCCCTGTATAATCGCTGGTCAAACCAAGGTATCATACTTTTAGTCAACAGACTTGTTTTGACTTTGATTTAATTAAAAAAGTTATTTTAGTAACAATGAAAGTGAACTTTATATCCGGCCGGAATCAACTCGTAAGCCTGGAAAAAGAAGATCAGCTATGAGACGAGAGGATTCAAAGTTCGTAACGGTGCTACTTCGTTAATTAAGAAATGCGTAGGTATAATGTACACTTTTCGGATAACTTATAATAAGTGCAGTTGTTACTAAAAATATACTAGCTGAGATATATTTATATGTTAATAAATATGCATGTATGCTGAAATACATTGCAATATATAGTAACAAATTTTATCAACTCTTTTATTTTTGTTTCTGATTTTTTTGGAAAATTTAAAAAATAAACACAAGTTAAAAGAAACTTTACTTATTTTAAGTTTTTCTACAACGTGAAATAAATCAAGCCATTTAGCTTAGTGCAATTTTTTAAAGAGCCTCATAGGTATTTTCTAGAAAACGTTTATTGAGAAGCAATTTTAATTAAATTTGCCAACCCGCAATAGCTAGAGCAATGCCAGATACCATTGCATTAGTAATGCTGTCCGCGATCACCATCATTATTATTTCACCAAAAATTTTAATTATTTCATGAATAAAAAAAGTTAAATGCAATCTAAGCTCAGACAAGTATTATTCTTATTAACAAAGAATAAGTGAAAATAGGCATCCCAAAACGGTCGGATTCCATTATCATTTACGATTAATCACCGTAGAAGTGTAATTAACTTTATTAAGAATGTTTAATCCGTCTACCTTTACCAATTAAACAAAAATATTAATAATACATTTTAAAATTTATGCTTGAAAAAGTTTTTGATTCAAATCTCATACGATGATTTTTGAACTTCCCGCTTACGTGGGGTAATCCTTATGGCAGATCTTTTAAAAGTATACATTTGGTTATTGCATGTTAAAAACGTATTTTAAACAAACTTATACATTTTAAAATGATATGATTGCCAGACCACACCGAAAGTTTGAAATCACCAACAAGTGTTCCGTTTTTGAAAACAGGATACAACAAATAAATTACGAATAAAAGCAAAATATCTCGTAATAATAGTTGTCTGTATTAAAATTCAACCTGCATGACATTTCAAACTATGTTACGTAAATATTTTATGAATGTAAATTAGTTTGATTAAATTTCAACGCGTGGTAGAGGCGTAAGAGAATCCATTAACCTATTTTGTCCCGTGAGTGTCGTAACCAGTACTATAATATATCACGTATTCCAGAAAATAATGTCAAGCCTAAAACAGGCAATAGAACAAGTCACGACTGATATTAAAAAAATATTTTAAAATATCTTTGTCATGTACTTTTAAAATTACAAGAATTCAAAAATAAATCTTAATAACTGACCTTCTGTGATGATCTTTCAAGTCATGTGACTACAGATATTAACTTTTCATCAGTTAATTTTTCTGTGATGTAGCCATTGATAAGATTTGAGTAAATTACATTTAAAAATTAAAACGTAACTGCCTCAGATTTAAACAAAATGTTCAAAATAATTACTTCACCCAAATTTAACCGACTGTACAGTAAAAAAATACACTACTCTATTTCGGAAAGTAAAGAGTATGGCGTGATTAGTCTGAAATCCAAAAGGTATAACACTTACTAATTGCTCATTTTTATTTCAAGAAGACAATTTTTTATTGCAACTGGATTTCACACAAGTTTGACTATATTTTAGTATTTTTTTGTATTGTGCGAGAGCGTAGCTCTAGCTCGATCAAGCTAGCCCATATAAACGCTGCGAGGATCAAGTAATACAAAATTAAGATTAAATATTGTTTTGTTTAATAAATATTTAATGTTCAATAATACTTACTGATCTGGCGCCTGAAGTGGCGTCACACTGATAGCAGAAAAAGTCGTGGATATGTCCATCACGTTGGTATTGTTTTTAAAGTCAGTTTATAAGGACTAATTAAAGTATAACTATTACAAAATATTGTGTATAGTATTTTCAACTTTTAATCCAAAAGTAGCTGGTACATATCCGTCTCGAATGATCAAATGGATTATTCTATAAATTTAAAGAAACGATTATGAAACACATTATATTATTTCATATAAGATTTGCAGTATTTATTATATTTAATTATAAATTGACACAACACTTTTTTCTTCTATATTATTTAATATTATCATTTAAATTATATTTAATTTTTTTAATACAATCACCTAATTTAATTTTGGTACACTAAAGTGAGCGCACATCCACCGTATGATTAGGGAAACTACATACTACTTTTAACAAAAATTATGTTGAATATCAGTTGCATTTAAAAAGTATTTCGATGGTTTTTAACGAAAATTGAAGATGAATTTGTTAATACTTTTTTGTATAATACATTAACACTCACGCCTGTCACCCGGAGGGGTAGGCAAAGACTACAGACTTTCATTTGGCACGATCCTGACGCACCTGTCTCGCCTCATCTACATCCATATACCCACGCATACATACCAGTCAGTTAAGGGTACTCTTAATTTGGCCCATTTTCAATATATCACCAATTTAGTCGATAAAATTTCGCCTAGGATGTTCCTTTCCGGCTCTGCCGTTCACTTCTGCAACATAAATTTGCTTTGTCACTCTCTCCTTACTCATTATTTCTACATGACCAGACCACCGAAGCATTCCTTTCTTAATGCTGGTCACAACATTAGAATGCAAACCACACTCTTCTCTTATCACACAACTTCTCACCCTGTTACTCAGATTCAGCCCCAACATACTCCGTTCCTATTGTGTTTATTCTACTCAAGGGCTTCTTCTGCCACACCGAACTTTCACTACCATACGTTAGAATAGGGACTAACACAGCAATATCTATTGCTATACGTACATTTTGGACTTTCTCACTTTCCACAATAGAGTTTAGAGCCACATTTACTCTATTTCCCGTGTTCACTCGTCGTTCTTTAGGCTTATCATATCTTCCATTCGTGCTCAATACACATCCCAAATATTCAAACCTATCTATTAGCACGACTAATTCTCATACACATATCGTTTTCTTTCTTTTCTTTCAAAAACCATAACTTTCGTCTTACTTGCGTTCACTTTCATTCCGCTTTCTTTGAGTGACCTGTTCATTAATGTAACCATAATTTGCAACTCGACCGCCGACGACGATAATTTGACTTGATCAAAAGGCATTTAATGGTTAACTCGCCCTTAACCGGAATGGCGCGTTCTTAATCCAGATTCTTCAACTTTTAAAAATTTCCAAACAACTGTCGATAAATAGGTTTAACAGCCACGAGGAAACCACACAGCCCTCTCCAACACCTCTTTGGATGCCAATACAGTCCAAGGAGAATCCGTTGATCCTAAAACAAGCACTAGAGGATTATGATATGCCGACATTACTCGGCAACTTTTATTTCAAAATATATTATTTTTATCCTATTGAAATTAAAATACAAACGATGGTGGTAATACTGCTTAAAAATTTTGTTATTATAGAAAAACATCATCAGTACAATATCTTTAAAAGGAGGAATAAAAACTGTAACCTAGTTACCTTCGATAAGGAAAGTAAAAAAAAAAATATGTAGAAAATGAAAGAATCGTAAACGATTTCGTGATTGTAAAATCTAAACAATACTGTTTTTCTCGCTAATTAATTTCTATTATGCCATATTTCACTTTTATTCCACCGGGGCTTGGTAGGCGGGTAGTCTCTGAATTTAAAGAATTCGGGTCATATACTAATGAAATAAAAGTAGCTAAAGCGAACATTTTTCGGAAATATTTATTGATAAATTGCAACAAAACCGTTTTCATGTCAGGTTGAATATTCATAACTGATATAAGCACTGAAGTTTTAATGTTATAATGTACAAAAATCTGCTATAGTGAATTTTTTTTAATAGCTTCTTCCTCACTTTCATAAAACAGAAACGCCATACATGAGAACTTTTCTACAGTTACATATTTCCCTATGGTAAATATGATATAATGTAAGTATAAGTTTTGAATAAGGACATGTTCCATCTGAGTTTCAAATTTCATTTAACATACATACATAAACACTCACGCCTGTCACCCAGAGTGGTAGGCAGAGACTACAATTTCCCATTTGGCACGATCCCGACACACCTCCTCCACATTCATATACCTACGCATGCTCGTCGATTTTATTTAAATCAGTACATCACGTAGTTTTATGCGTGATTGCACAAACGAAATATTAAACATTCTTCACAAACCTTCATATATACATAGTAACGCAAGGGACACGTCCCAACGGATTAGTAGGCTGAAAGCAATTAGCCAGCCGTATACAACTAACAATCAATATAGAAGAAAGGTTCTCAAGGTTTATCATTATTTACTTTCCTATGTAGTTGACCATATACGTGGCTATAATTATTAAATTGATTTCATACGTCAATATATACTCGGCTAAGTACGTAAAAATGTACTTAACCACATTCTGAATATGTAATTGGCTACGATGATTTACTTCATATTTCTATGATTATTACTACGTCATTTTTATATACTTTTATTTACATCTATTACATTTTTTTCAGTCAAGTATTAAAAAAGCCACTGTTATATAGGTTTTACTATTTCCATGAGTAAACAACCGTGTTTGCCAGTTTGCTGTACATTCGCACGCAATAATTACATCGTTCTATAAAATGACCACGACAGTAATGAAACTATGCCACCGAAACGTCGTCATTCCGCTTAAGCTTACCTATCAGAAGTTATTTAACGAACACACATTATTTGTTACTTTGATATTGCGAATAACATATTGTTAGACTGAAATATATATATATATATATATATATATATATATATATATATATATATATATATATATATATATATATATATATATAACAAATTACCTAAACGTATATTATATATGTATACAAGTATTTTTGGCATTTGGTGAAACTTCATCCAGATTTTTTGTGATTTGGATGATATTTATTTTAATTTATTAACTATAAAAACCATAGAATACTATATTTAGGAGTGGGCGGTGCCCGTTTAGCTACTAATATGTCAATTCACACCTATAAATATTAACGCATATTTTTGACTTCAGAGTCGTTGCCCAATTTTTGTGTCAAGCGTTCCTGGATGCATTTTATTTCAAAAACGCCGATTTGTGCTATAATTACGTGTCGGAAAAACAGCTGAATGTAGTCAAAACTATTCATATTGTGTGAATATTAGAATCAAAAATAAGAGAAAAAGGAAATATTTATGAATAAAAACAATATTACTAGAGATGTAACAAAATTTCACTGATACCGGTAAACAGGGAAATATTGTCGCTTTTAAAATTGTACTTGGTGTATTAAAAAATTAAATAGATGCGATTAAATACGATGGAAAATGGTAATTTAATGATCTACGAATAAATTTTTATAATTTTTTATGAAGTTCTAATTTTGTTCCCACTATAGGTATCATCTAAAAATAAAAAGCTTTTAGATTTAATTGTCTGGTTTCATATCATCACTACATACTGAATGTTCACGTCTGCTACAACCACCCAAATAGGGTTGGGTAGACCCATTTTATGTTAAAAATAAAATAATATATTTCATAATATGTACCTTCATACTTTTTCTACTGATTTTGTTCTTGTTGGCTTACCAATACCCTACTATTCACTGCTATTCATACTTTTTTAGATAAGATAAGATATATTTTTATTTTAATAAACCGTTTTTCCAGTTTTCCTGGAGATCCGGACATAAAAAATATAGATAGTAGCCACGGAAGGCTTAACTAATATTTTTTTTTAATATTGACTTCTTATCTAAATATCACAAATAATATTTGAAGGACAGTGAAATGTCACGTAAAGAAATTAGATACATAACATTAGCACCGATAAGTGTGATCCTGTATAAAGGATTAACTCAACATTTGAGTATATGATGGCTTAATAAAACGAGGCTACAGATGTTAACACTAAGGGAAAAAAAGCTCGAGACTGAATTAACTGTTATTCGATAGGCTGTATTTAACTGTTTTCTGAGATTATATTTAACCAAATGGAATATCCTATATGAAATCATATGCAAAACATATATTTGAAAAACATACCAATACTCAATTTTTTAAACGTTACCCCTACACTAGGATTTTCTCCTGTATCGTGGCGGCAGTTTACAAACAGAAATTGCACAAGGACAAACATCCAGACCCGGAACAATTATTTGTAGGACATAAAAATACTTATTCCGTGCGGAATAAGTATTTATAGGCCATACTAATACTTATTCCGTGCGGAATTCGAACCCGCGACCCCCAGCGCAGCCACTCATTGCTAAGCCACGGAGTCGTCAATATATAATTTATAATATAATATAATGTGTTGGAAATCTGAGTTGCTAAAAATACCAAATGGCAATTGTTAAACAAATACATATTTTCCAAAATTAATGAAAAATTAATAAAGCATTTCAGGCTTTAAAAATCGAACGAAACTTAAAAGATCAACCGATAGTGTGCACATTGATCTTTGAGGTGTCCATTCGTAGACAAAAGCTACTTCATAACCAACAGAATATCGGTTCTGTTAATTTTGGCGCTGGTCCACAAGAAAGCGACGAAGAAGTTGCATCATGGGCTTTAGTGATTATGCTAGTGTCACTTCCGGCATAACTGATGAAATACAGGCTAATCTAATAACAACATCTTTTCAAAAATTTCATGAAGTTAGAGTAACGGTCGTAAGCCTTACATTCGATGATTGCTCTGCGAATTTTTTCACTGCCGAAATGCTAGGCTGTGAACTAACAGATTTGAATAACATTAAGATTGATTTTCCGCATCCGTCAATTTAAGAAAAAATTGGTGTATTTTAAGATCCATGCCATGTGATCAAATTAATGCAAAACATCTTTGTGAAAAAATGAATATTATTTGATTAAGATGGAAAAAAGTGAGATGGGAATCGCTAATAAATTTGATTAAAATTTAACAAAATGACGGTCTCAAGTTTGGTAACAAACTGACGCCGATTCACATACATTTAAGAAACCAAGTTATAAAATTAAAACTGGCTACGCAATTATTGAGCATGAGTTTGGAAAAAGCACTGATTCTTTGTGATGAAATATTGAAATCAACCCGGATCCTGAATTCTTCAGCAACTGTTAATTTTATGACTATAATGAACAATGTTTTGATGTAACGACCTCAAGAAAAAGCCATTTTTATGGCTTTAAGCATCCAATAGATGAATGTAAAGAGCTGAAATATTTTCATATTTAAATAGAGTGAAGGATTACTAATGTACTGGATTTGAAATTTCATGTGACATCTTGAAGAGTTACAACTCTCAAAAGATAAAATATTGATTCTCAAATAATACTATATATAACAAAAAGAAAATTGTAGTCACCAAATAAAACAGGATTCATTGGTGCAATTGCCTACATAGAATATCTGAAACACTTCACAACATTAAGTTGAAGAAAAATATTGTCAAATTCATTTCCGCATACCGCTTCAATCAAGACCAGTTGGAGTTATTTTTTGGGAATATAAGACGGTGACAAAAAACATATGACCGCCGAGCTTCAGCACGTCAAGCAAGTATTGCAAGACAACAAGCTTCGGGTCCCGCGCCTACGTCACAGTATGTCAGAGGAGTCACAGACAAGGTTGGCTACATCTTGAAGCGAGCTTCCATTAAAACATACTACAAGCCGCCGAAGAAGATTAGTCAATTTTTACCATCCGTCAAGTGTAATATCCCTCTATAAGACGCAGGAGTGTACAAGTTAGATTGTGAATGTGGTCACTCTTACATAGGTCAAACAAAAAGATCCATAAAACCCGCGTGAAAGAACATATAGCTGACGTGAAGCACCGACGCTCCGGGAAGTCTGCAGTCTGCGAACATGTTCAAGATCGTCCCCACCATTACATTCGATTTGATAAACCACAAATCTTCGTAAAAGAACACCGATTCCTACCAAGTATGATACGCGAGGCTATTAAAATTAAAAAACATCCAAATTTCAATAGAGAAGATGGATGGATGCTGCCACCTGCTTGGGAGCCTATAATTAACAAAATTAAACCCAAACCTAAGCATACCACTGCAAGACTTCACGGTACTATAAGCTCGTTTTGCGTAAATCGGACCAAAAATTAATATTCAGCAACTGGAGGTAGCCGGAATAACTATGACATCGGGACGTCAAACATCTCAGTGCCCCCCGTGACCATGGGTGCTCTAAAGCACCCGAAACGTCCGGAATTAAATATAAGTAAGAGTACTGAAATAAACGCGATAAAATCCGTAAATTTAGTTTTATTCCAGGCGATCAATTAAAAATTGAAATTAATCGTGATTGCTTATCAAAGAGCTTAACAAAAATAAAAAAACTTACATGTAACACCTTAAGCTAAAGGGTACATAGGGCGGACTTAATGCCATATGGCATTCTCTGCCAGTCAACCCTGGGTACCAAGGACAATTGTTGGCAGGTGCGACCATTATACATAAATAAATAATTGTTAGTTCTATATGTAGTTCTATAAAAAATTGCATAAAAACAATTTATTATTTTAAAAATCTGTAATATTCTAAAAGTATCCCTATTAATTATGTTAATTACTGAATACTTAAACTTTTGGTCATTAGAAGCCGAACTCTTCTATTTAACGATGTAGCTAAATCACTTTGCCTATCCTATCCGATCCTATAATGCGAATAAAACTTTTTAAGTAAGAACCTTCCTTGAATTATATGTATTTATATAAATACACGCTAAAATTTAAAATACCATATTATTGTGTATGCCAATAGTTCGTGCTGTAATGAAGCGTTTCTTTCTTTTAAAAACATAGGAAAAATATTGGAAAAACTACTATTACGTGTTATAAAATTATAATTAAACAAAATTAATACGTAGCGCCTGTCTTCAGGGGTTGCTTATAATCATCATTCATCATTACATATATATTATATATATTATTTTTTACATCCCTATTAATATATTAATATTAACAGGAATGTAAAATATAATATATATCTGACTGAATCTATGAATGAATGAATGAATGAATGAATGAATGAATGAATATACTTTATTGCACACCACAAACAAATTTACAGAGAACATAACAGAGAGCAGATTACATGTACAATTTGGCGGCCTTATCGCTACATAGCGATCTCTTCCAGGCAACCAAAGGTGTAAAGGAATAAAACAGTGAGTACTAGGTAGGTGGTGCAATATAAATATACCTAATATAATATCAATACATGCAATAAAATAACATATAAATAACTAATACATTAAAAAAAAAATATGATACACATATACATACGTATATACATAAACCTACATACATATACACACATACATATATATATACACATAAATACATACATATACATATACATACATATATCCTCAAATATATACCACTAACAATAACATAAACAAATAAATACAAAACTACATAATCACATAATTTATCCTAATGATTTTCGAACGATTGAGACAAGTAATGCTCTTTAAGAAGACGCTTAAAGACTACAATAGTCTGAGCTTCGCGTATATACAAAGGTAGGGCATTCCAGAGCTTAATAGACTGTACAGTAAAAGATTTATTAAAGGAAGATGTATAGTGAGTTGGTACCCTTAAAATGAGTTTTCTTGAAGAGCGTAAAGGTTCCCCTGGAAGCCCAACAAAACTAAATTTCTCCTTAAGATAAGGAGGAGTAGAAGGGTGAAATAAGACACAGTACAGAATAGAAAGAATATGCATGTTCCGGCGAAATTGGATAGGTAACCACTTGAGACGTGAGCGAAATTGAGAAATGTGGTCAAATTTGCGCAATCCAAATATGAACCGAATACTAGTATTTTGAAGTCTCTCAAGCTTAGTTAGCTGGTCTTTAGTTATGTCTACATAGCTTGCGTCAGCATAGTCGAGAATCGGAAGGAGAAGAGACTGTGCGAGCATAATTTTTGTAGGAATGGGAAGAAATGATCGAAGGCGACGCAGTGAACTAAGAGCGACAAAGGTTTTCTTACTTACCTCATTCAGTTGGCGTTTCCAATTTAAGGAACTATCAAGGTAAACACCAAGATTTTTGACATTGTCAAAGTAAGGGATCACAACCCCATCGAATACAACAGGTGGTATGGAGAACCAGTCAATTCTTGAGATAAAGCTCTGACTACCAAAAATAATAGCCTGTGACTTTTTAGGATTGACATTTAGGCCATATGATTGACTCCACTCATGAATCATATTTAAGTCATTGTTTAATGTAGCGATTGCATTCGGCAAATTCTCAAGAGTTGACTGGGTGTAAATCTGGACATCATCCGCATACATGTGGTAGAGAGAAGAAATTTTATGAGTAATTGAATTAATGAAAATGGAAAAGAGTAAAGGTGACAACACGCCACCCTGCGGCACGCCTGCAGTAATATCACACCAAGATGAGTGAGTTTCATCAACATGAATACACTGCCGACGGCCACAGAGATAACTTTGAAACCAGTCAATTACTGATGGAGATATGTTAAGGGAATACAACTGACTCAACAGTAAAGTGAATCTACTGTAAGTGTACTTAGATATTTTTTTAAATTTTCTTTCATACGAGCGTGCTCACAGCCACTCGTGTTACCTCGGGGAGACCGTTCCATCCCGCAATTTCATGATGCAGCACAGGCTTTTTTTAATGGATGTTCTCTTATATTATTATCGAGTTGTCAAAATTTGTTTAATTTTTATTTTTCCTATTATTCCTCTTTATGTTTTGTACTATATGTTTTAGCTGGATTATACGAGTACATGTTTTCTTTCCATCTTTCTTTCAGCACTTTGGATAGGAGTTAAATATATTTTATATGAAAAAAAAAATTGAAAGATTTTGTGATCATTTCATTTAGTTTATTAGTATACTTAAATACAGATTTACACGAACAAATTACTTTACTAAAGTAGTTTGTTCGTGCAAATCTGTTCCGGCATGCCAGTGCACAAGCAACTAAGTTTGCCTACCAAGAGTTGAGCTACGAGATTACTAGAACAAAGTTCCTTATTGAATTACAAATTAATTACTTAAGCTTTTTAAAATATTTTCTGTGTTATTGTTGTTTACTCTCACGTAGCACCTAAAATTGGGGTAATTGAAATCAATTTAATATGAATTTTTTCTATAACAAGATAGTGAAAATGAATACAAGTAATACGTTTGTATGGTTTGCAGGGCCATACACTTTCAAGAAGTAAAGCTGAAGTTAGTTGATGAGCACGTCGAAAGGAAAAGATTACCAAAGTTTAAAGATTTATTGAAAAGTAAGTAGCTTAATGCTGCTGTGTTTTGTATGGTGAGTGTAGAGAACCGGCGACCCTTTTTACTGGAAACGAGGCATTCCATCTTAGTACTCAAGGGTGACAACGCATCTACTTTTTGATTCGTAATCGAGGATAGATGTAAATGTCTATGGGCCACAGCAACCACTTACCATCAAGTGGACTGTGTGCTCGTTGGTCACCGTATCCTATAAAAAAAAAAAGAAAAGTAAAGTTGGTAGTTATTATGGGAAATCTTTACCTGAGTAATAAGTGTTTAGTATGACGGCTATTAACGTACTAATTTGAAGTTAAATATAATTAAATACTAATTAATATTATATAACTAAACATGAAAGTAGGTCGCAAACGTGAGCGCTAAATAAAATTTAATGTACGATGGCTTGCCCGTCCATATTGGCAACCCGAAATAAAAATAAGATAAACTAGAGAGAAAAACTATCAAGTTTAAGTAATGAATGCCAGTACAAAGCAAATAATGTAAGAATTAATCGTCAAAATTAAAATAAATGTGGTTTTTCGCTGTAGTCGCCGTTGTAAGTGTTCGTGCCCGCTGATGGGGCGGCTGGGGCGCGGGCGGCTGCCTCTGACTCAGTGCTGCAGGTTTGCAGTGAAGTGTTTTTCTATATCTTTTAGTTCCAACACTTCATTTGTATGTGATATCAGTCTCTGTGTTTAGTGCAATAACGACTGAAAAGCTTTCTTGAGAACCATACAGTTGTTCCAAGAATTGCAGCCTGAGAAGTATGCAGCAAATCAGGTATTGGTGTAAGCCGTGACTCGTAATTGACGAGGGTAAGACTTCGTTTTTGGTTAATGTAATTTCCTGTTAATTTCTTGAAGTTCATTACCATGTGTTTCTTGGATTACTTTCCATGATACATTATGGCGAGTTATCCTGATAATGTTGTTCGCGGTAGTGTTCAGAGTTGGGATATCGAAGTAGTAGTTGTCGATTTCCATTTTCGTATTATACTCATTGTGTTAGTGAATAGCGAATTCTTTGGATTTAGTAACTAACCTTGCGCGACTTTTAATATGCGAGAATTTAAAGTTGCATATCGTATGCAAAGTGCAAGCACTGCAGCAAACCGCCAGCCAGCTGTTCGGCGTGTGCAATGCGATCCACGCGTCATTGCATGATGCTGGCTTGACGTCACAGGATGTCCCCGAACTGTGACTCAAAAACTTAGCTTCACACTGTGCATTGTTGTTATGTAAGTTGAACACCGGTAAGTTTTTTATGACAAAGAAAACTATCTTGTTTCATTCGAGTGCACAGCTTCATGTCAGTTTCTGTCACAGATATAGAGATGTTCTTTTGAAAGTTAACTGCAATGTATTCAGATTATAGCTTTATAATATTAGTCATTCCTTTCTCCGTTTTAAGAGGCAGTGAAATCATTTTCTAGAACAGAAAATTTTCATCTGAAATAAGTGGAATGTGAACTTCAAACAAAAAGTAATCTGAAGTAACTCACGCCTTCGCGTACATTGGTTTATAGCGGTGACGGTTTTACGATAGACGCTTGATGATGCTACTTGATGTTTTTAAAGTAGTTAATCTTACGTAACCGTCAGAACCGGGATGAGTTTCAAGTATACGACCCATGGCCCATTTTCCTCACGGCAAGTTGTTGTCTTTGACCAGCACGATATCGCCTTCTTTGATGTTCTTAGTTGATTCGTTCCATTTACTTCGCCCTTGTAGTTGAGACAAATATTCATTACACCAATTTTTCGCACGCACATGCGCGCGCGCACGTTTGATCTAGATAAATTTATTGATGTTTACTAATAATACCGACCACAAGTAAATGGATTATAACGTATCATTATTTATAAGATATGTATTCCAACATAACATACTTTTGTATTCGTTAACTGGGAGGGAGACCTGATGAGCTGAAATAAAGTTTCGTCACCAAGTTTAGGCATGAATCTCTCTCATTAATTTGTGCCTTTCTTTTGTCAAAATTCGATATTGTTAAGTTATGTGGTGAGATAATAAATTATTATTATGGAGCATTAATAGAGTATTTTCATCTGGTGGGGTCATACTTCGGTACTCTTCGTAGGTGAGTTTCTTCATTAACTTCACAGCCGCCTCCCAAAGGCTACCTGCAGTAGGCCACGCCGGCGCGTTGAAGTTCCATTCTACCTCCAGTTGTCTAATGTGGTCAAAAAATCTGACGAGTGTTGCAGTTGCCATTGTTCGAATTATTTATAGAACGTCTCAGATGTGAGCCGTGGTAGCTCAGTGGTTAACGCTCGCTGTAAATATAACAGAACGGGAGTAACCCGGGTTCGATCCCCGCCGGCACCAATGAAATTGTTAATTACAATTTTAAGTGCTGATTTACCACATGCTCGGCGGTGAAGGAAAACATCGTGAGGAAACCTGCATGTCTGAGGAATAAGAAAAAAATATTTTGAAGACATGTGAAGTTCGTCAACACGCATTTGGGCAGCGCGGCGGTCATTTCCTTGCCCTAAACCCTCTCAGAAATGAGGGGAGGCCTGAGCCCAGCAGTGGGACGTATATAGGCTGTAACTTTACTTTACTTTACTTTACTCAGATGTGCTGATAAAGTAAGTTCCACAGTCCGAGTAGAAATGTTTCAGAGTGCCTCGTCGGGCACACATTCTTTGAAAGGCGGCGATGAAAGTTTTAACGCTAAGGTCTGATACAAGTTCTATATGTACAGCTTTAGTCGTCATACATACGAGTACAAACATAGTGGTGTGTCCCTTAGAAGTTTTACCACCTCTTCCCTTGGTCAGTACGTCCCTGTGACTAGTGAGGTCGACTCCGGTGTGTGTGAACGGCCGGTACGGTATTATACTTATTTTATCTTGGATTAAAGCGCAATAATGCGTATATTATATAAGTACCGGTATTAGAAGATTTCAATTTTAATTTCCTGACCAGTAGAGTTGAAACAATTGATACCTTTCTAAATAATTTATTTAAATTTCTATAGCTCTCTTGTTTCGCAACTAGAAAGATATTAATAAATTAATAAATGGTACCAAACATAAAAAAATAATCGGTTACTGCTCTTCGTTTACCAAACTACTTGTATTAAGAGAGTTCACCTTTACTGAGTAAAAATACTAGATGCGGCATTCTTGAAAAAGGTTCCTGTCGAGCAGAATATTTTTTAAGAATAATGGCGACAAACTAGAACACAGTCCAATTTAAGAATCAAATGCATTGTCTCCTCTGAGGGCTAAGAAGTAATGACTCGTTTCCAGTAAAAAGGGTCTCTAATTCTCTACACTCACCATTAAACACCCAGCAGAATGAAGCTGCAATTCAGATATTCTGTAAAACCAAACTCCCATTTGTTCTACAGCTGCAGCGTGTCTCTACCACATGTCAAAATCCAAAAGCAAAACGGGAAGATCATCCACAGTGGGTGGTTTTGTGGTCACCAATCCGGCTATTGATTTAGAGGCGTTTTCTGATCACACGACGAACAATAATATAATAAGGGGAATATTAGTAATGTTTATAGCACTGTTAATGTTCTTTTTTTTTAAATACTTTTCTGCATATAATTTGCAAATAACTGTGTAGTTGTGGTGTGAGAATATTCCCCACCCATTATCCTCACGTGGTTGTCGTAAGTTTTGCTAAGCGTGGCGACTATGGCTAAATCCTTCCTATAAGGTAATCTCAATCTCAATCAATGAGAGAGGCCTACGTTCAGAAGTGGGTTAATGTAGACTCCTAAGTTTCTACCAAAATTCGGTGGGTGGATGAATAAAAATAACATCAATGGTGTCTCCTAACGAATAGGTCTTAAGATGAACATGGACAAAACAAAGATCATGTTTAATGTCCATGTCACACCTATGCCGGTAGTTGTTGGGAGCACTATGCTCGAAATTGTTGACGAGTACGTTTACCTGGGACAAATAGTCCGACTAGGTAAGTCCAACTTCGACCGAGAGGTCAATCTACGGATTCATTCATATCTACGGATACGGCGTTCGGGAAATTACGACACATCTTCTCGTCAGGTATATCTCAATCTCTGAAAACTAGATTGTACAACTAGTGCGTGTTGCCAGAGATGATTTACGGATCTGGGACGTATCCTTCACTGCTGGCCGTACGAGGACGCTTAAGGTCGCTCATAAGCGTAAGCGAGCTATGGAGAGGGCTATGCTTGGAGTTTCTCTGTGTGATAGACTCAGAAATGAGGATGTCCGCAGTAAAACCAGAGTGACCGACGTAGCCCAATATAGGATTAGTAAACTGAAGTGGCAATGGGTCGGCCATATAGCTCAAAGAACCGACAACCGTTGGGGAAAGCAAGTTCTCGAGCGGCAGCCTCGTACCGGTAGGCGTAGTGTAGGGCGACCCCCCACTAGATGGAGTGACGACCTGGTAAGACACGCAGGAAGTCGATGGATGCAGGTGGCATTACTTGGGGGAGGCCTATGTTCAGCAGTGGACTAGTGAAAGGCTGTAATGATGATGAATGAAAATGTATTTCAGCATGTCTGTTCCTTTTCTGTCAGCATAATTTTTCTACGCCATGTTTATCATGCTTTCTTTTCTCTGTATACAATGTTACGCAGCCATTATTCAGTTTTTGTTAGACGATATGTAATAGAAAGTATCTTACAAAATTTTTTGTACGCTCATACGGGACAGCCTTTGTTCCAAGAACTTCGTTCGAAGATAAGTTTACAAAACAATTTGACTATAAAATGTCTTATAATTGAGTACTCTATAATTACAGTACCTGAATGTTACTGTTTATTTTCGCGGCGTAGCGAGGCCACGGTTTTGAATCCTGCACATGTACAGAGCAAGTGTTTGGTCTACAAATACTTCTCTATAAAAATTTAATTAAAACAGGTAACTCGTTTTCGAGAAATTAGAAAACATACATAAAACATAGCCATCAAATACAGTAATTAATAGTTTTTTGAACCCGGGTAAAAAGCATCGTCATCATCATCACAAGTTAACTACAAAACAAAGGCCTCTCCCAAGAAACGCCACAAAGCACTGTCCAGAGCCACCTGCATCCATCGAATTTCTGCATTTTACCAAATCATACCATCTAGTGGGTAGCCGCTTTTTACTTTGCTTACCGCTTTGATGCTGCCACTCGTAAATCTGTCTTATATTTTTCAAGCTATATGGTCGCTTCAAAGCCACTTGTAAGTTTACTGATTCGTTAGTCGATTTCAATTACTCTAATCCTACCGCGGATGTCTTCATTACAAAGTCTATCACGCAAAGAAACTTCGAGCATCACTCGCTGAGCAACCTTCAGTTTCCTCATACAACCGGCAGTGAAGCACCACATCTCAGGTCCTTATGTCATCACTGACAACACGCACGTTACATATGACCTGTGTCTTGTTCATGTTCATTTTGTACCTGTCCACTGGGAGACACTACAAAAGCTATAGATCATAGTAATGATATCCTCCAGCGATACTGCATTAATGACTATATATATATATATATATATATATATATATATATATATATATATATATATATATATATATATATATATATATATATATATATTTACATACGAAGACTGCCCTTTGATCGAGTGGTTGTAGTAGAGCTGTTGAGGAGTTGAGGACACATACACTCGGGCACTATAATCCTGTCCTGCACCGATGCCTAGTTTCCGCCGAGACAGGCCGCCGTGATCTAAAATCTGTCTGGAGTATATATATATATATATATATATATATATATATATATATATATATATATATATATGTATAACTTATTTGAAATAAGTCGTTATAATAAAACAGTATTAAAATAAATTCAATTTAAAAAAAAATTGGAGACATTTCAAAAATATGAGAGCAACGTGAAGCAGAACGATACAAACGTGGCCTACATCGCATAGTTTTAGGAATGCTGGCCTACATGCCTGGTTAAAGAAAACAAATGGCTATGGTAGCTTTAGCAGTTGACTACGAGTTGTGTTTAAAAACAAAAAGATAAGGAGCATATTTATGTAAGTTACTTACATTAAAAATATTGGTAATTGAATTCTGTGCAATAGTAATTTATTAAAACATTGTACTAGTGGATAGTGGATGAAGGCCTCTATCATAGTAGAGGTATTTGTCATAATCGCAGTGTTGTAGGCGGATTAACCAGCGCAGAAGCAGCACGTAATGGATGTGTATAATAGCATTTACTGTCGATAGTCCTAAGATACATATATATATATATATATATATATATATATATATATAGACAGCTGCATCCAACGTCAAACTTACTCAGCGACAGGTGCGTTGATAATTGATAATAGTACGAACTTCGATAAAATGTCTCACTACTTGGAATGATAGTTGCACTTTCACCCATTAAAGTTTAACAGAGTAGTGATGGGTCATCGGCATGATGACAAAACTGGTAATATGGTTATACTTACTCATAAAAATTCCTAGGTATAAAAGTTACTTCTTGCAAAAACGATGTTTTATTATATCGTTTAGTAAAATACTCGTATCACCCGCTACGGCTACCGATACAATATCTCAAAAGTCTACTGCTGAACATAGGGTTCCCCATATATTTTGAATAATATTTATAATTGTATATTATGTACGCACGTTTTTACTTTTAGGGTACTGTTATACTGCAAAAGTATAGATACAACGTATAAAGACTCACTTGGTGGTGTGCAAAGATGAAGTCCTGGATTGTAAATTGCACTGTCTTACCGTAACAAAAGTAAAATTATCTGGAAGCAAATTAGAGTACTACTAGTACTATAATTTGCTCCCAGATAATTTCTTAAAAATAAATATTATAAATTGATTATTTCCACATCTTTTAGTTATAGTTATTAATTACAAATAATTTGTATTGTATAATAAATAAAAGTGGTAAATATCTGTATAAATACTTTTTATTTATTATTTCGATTTAGTTCTTATAAGGAAAATATATTTACATAAATATATAATACTTTTTTCTACATATTAAAAAATTAACTTTATATATTTAATAATGGCGGGATATGGTGTGGATGGTCGATTGTTAAGGGCTGTGCAGTCACTTTACTATGACTGTAAAGCCTGTGTGCGGGTAGGGCATGACCTGTCACCCATGTTTAGCGTCCAAGCGGGCGTAAAACAGGGTTGTGTCATGTCTTCCTGGCTCTTCATACTGTATCTCGACAGCTGTTTACAGAAGCTGAAAAATAGCTGTTTGGGTGTGAGATTGGGTGACATAAAAGTTAATTGTCTGCTGTATGCTGATGATGCAGTGCTTATTGCACCATCAGAAGCAGAACTGCAGGCATTAGTCACGTGTATGAAAGAGGAATGTGAAATTAAAGGTCTCCGTTTGAATGCTAATAAAACTAAGGTTCTGGTATTTGAAAAGGACGAAGAGAGAACGAAATGTGAAATATGGGTAAATCAGGAATGTCTAGAACAGGTAAATGAAATTGTATACTTGGGGAGTGCTTTCAGCCGGGATGGAAGATGTGATTTAGATGTGGATAGGCGTGTCGCTGCCGGAAACAAAGTCAATGGTGCCCTGAATGCATTAGTAAAAAGGCAAGGCGTGGTGAAGAGTGCACGCCTTGCAATACATAACGCAGTGTTGGTACCGACTTTGTTATATGGCAGCGAAACCTGGGTATGCCAGAAGAAGCATAAAAGCAAGTTGAATGCAGTGGAGATGCGATCTCTTCGTAAAATGTGTGGCGTTAGCATAGCCGACCGAAAGCGAAACGAAGAGATTCGCAATATGGCAGGATTGAAAGATGACCTTATCACAAAAGTTTATAGGGGCGTACTCCAATGGTTTGGGCACGTTGAACGAATGAGTGAAGACCGAATGGTGAAGAAAATATATAGAGCGAAAGTAAATATTAAAAGGTGTCGAGGTAGACCGAGACTAACTTTCGAAGACCATGTGAGCAAATTGCTCGAAGAGGGGAGGGTCAAGAGTACTCGGATACCTAGACGTGCATGTATGAAGAAGTTAATGAACCTGAAAGAAGCGAAAGAGGTATGTAAGGATCGTGACACTTGGCGATCTGTTCTGTCTGGCTACCCCGTTACGGATTGTTCGTGAAGATAAGTAAGTAAGTAAAGTAAGTAAGTATATATTTAATAATCGAATAGTGATGGTTATGATAGTTTACATATACGAGTGCTCTAATTATATAATTTTGAACATATTATGTAATCTTAAAAATGCATAGTGATGCCAAAGATCTAAGTACTCACATAAATTGAAAATTAGCACCAATGTGTTCAGAATTTATGACAATGCTATTTAATTTAATATATTTGTAACTCATACTATATACTATACTATACATAAATTACTTATAGCATTCCGCACTCCGCCATATAGAATTTAATAAGATCAAATCTCACACTCCTCCGTGCGTGCAATATGCATTAAATGGGGTAAAAAGTCTTACCTGCATATTAATATATGGATCCCAATTATGGCAACATCCCTATGATCAATGAGGTCGCTTAAATACGATCAACTGTAGACTTTTAACGGGCTGTAATTATTAAATTATCGAATGTTATATATGACAACCTTAAGAGAACTTAGAAAAATCATATCACTGATGCTAATATTAAAACTTTACAAATTATCTATTTCGTGGAACTGTTTCCCGGCGACATATTGCAAAATATTTAATTATGTACGCAAATGTATATTCTAGTAGTCCAATTATTCACAGTCCCAATTATACCGATCCACTATTCGCTTAACCTGCAGTCCGCAGTTATTGGATTCGCTTAATTACTGAAACGTTCGTGTACGTTGACGACTGCAATCCGCATCTCATCGTAAAATAAAATATTTGCTCATAAACGCAAAATCCATTTTAAGCTTCAAATACATTTTAGTTAAATGTAATAGGTTCTTTAAATAATTTATTTTCTTATTAAATTATGAATACCTACTTACTTTTATTACTAAGTAACTTATAATTCTTTAATTGTAAAAAAACGGAAGGTAAGGTAAGGGTGTAAGATAAATGTGGAAAGGTAGAACGTTACTTGTACCGAACATAAATATGAAAAGGCCCCCTTTTTACGTTTTATCAAATAACGTGCTGATTTTTCGGCTGCGCTGATTAATATACAATATCCTTGGAACTGCTATGGAGTTTGGCACCCGTTCAGATATCAACACTTTTATCACCAAGGCCGAAAACCCCCAACGCTGTTTGTACTGAACTTGGTTAACTTTTCATGTTTATGTTTTCAGGATATTATTTTTTTTGTTGTTTGAACATCATTAATTTTTGGAAACATATTTATTCTTTTATAATTCTAAATAAATTCATGGGCTTCAACATTTTTTCTTGCGTTGACGCTTAAGATTTTTTTTATTTTGAAATTACTAAATAACTATAACAACCAAATATCGAAATAGTTATTAGTATGGTTAGTTTTAAGTACTTACAGTATTAGCAACTAAATGCACCACTAAATTTGTCGACACTGATTATCGTAAGGGAGACTGATACGCTAAAACGAATTTATGAAAATAAATTCTTGGGCCCAGATTGTAAAAAGATGAAAAAGGTGTCAATCAATAGCTTATAAATTGTCAAAACATCACTGAAAATTCGGCGCATTTTAGCAATCTGAGAACAAAGTTATAAGAGATTTAGTAAAAGTGAGATTATGCAACGAGTTGGCAACAATATAAACTAGACAGCTTTATGGACGTGCGATTGCTACTTTGTTTTATTAAACAGTTGCTTACCATATTAATTGTAGTATTTATTATATTGTATTTAGTGGGAGGATAATAGAAAACTCACAAATATATTGGGTGCGTTTGGCAGAAAAAAGCGCTAGCAAGCGCTTATAAGCGCTAAAATAGTTTTCGGCCAGGACACGATTGCTACTTCAGTAGCGCTGACACAATCCGCCATTTTGCTTATTTCATTTGTTTGTTTTGAAGTAGAGTTTATCAGTTGTTTTGTGCAATATTAGTTTTAAGTAATATAATGACATGAATAAACATATACATGCTATTAAAAAATCATGATTGGTAAGTTTTTAATATTAATACTTTACAAACATACTTAAATTAGGTTAGATTCCCCGGTTAAAACTAACATCGTGTCCTTGAGGAAAATAGCTACTTACGATTTGACAGCGCTTACCGCTTACGATCGCCATTTTGCTTGCAAGCGCTTGCTAGCGCTTTTTTCTGCCAAACGCACCCATTGAAAGATAGGGATGGTTACGTGTATATATTGCGTACATACTTCCAGATATATATAATGTACTCTGTGGTACATACATAATACAGATTGAGTCAGACAGGAGCTGTCACTGTCAGCACAGATACAAATACAGTTGGCAAATATCTATATAATATAATCACTATGGAAGTATTTCATATTGGTGATTAATGAAGATGTATCAAGTAGAACTTTGTTTGTGAAGTTTAAAATAGAACTATTAGATAGCTTATTATATCGTTAACTAAATACGACCCCAAGTCGTTAAGGTGAAATTTACGGAATTGCCGAAGTCCACGCTATTTAGGACAAAATTATGATGTACCTATATTCCAATAAGGCTTACTGCGGTGCGAACTTCAGGCAAATGTTTGTGTTATTCAAACTTTTGGTATGTTTTTCCGTCAAAAACTTTTTTCTTATTACATTAGTCTACGCAGCCATATATTTTTGTTCATAGAAACAGTACAACATAATTAAAACTGGATGTTTAATTTGATTAAAATATATACTAGTATAATGCATAATGCTGATTTAACTTCCTAGTTTTACTTTTTCAAACCTACAACTAAGTGGTAAGAAAATATATAGAGGACTAAATTAAAGATCATAATATTTCAGTATACGTTATCTACAGTGGGACGCAACGGGAGTTTGTATATTTTTCGAGCAATTTTCGAATCTCATATAACTCGAAAACTATAAGAAATACACATAACGTTATTTTACAGGTTCAATAAAAGTCGCTTGAATACCAGGAAACCCAAATATTTTGAGTATTACATTTTTAGGTCATCAATCTCTAAAAAGTGTTTTTTTATAACTTACTGACTAGTTATTAGAAACATGAAATTTGGTATCAAAATAGATTGTTAGGTGTATACGAAGGCAACTATTTAAAAATTAGAAAGGAGACGGGGACTTATGGGTTCATTTGTTATAAGCTGAAATATGGTTAAAAAAAAAACGTTATATATTTTATTTCAAAATATAGAAAATTAGCCCAATTCACAAACTGGAAGACGAGAAATCTTAAAAATAAGTTTATGTCACGAACAAAATAAGGAATCGATTAATTTAATCGATTAATATGAATGAGTTTTAACATTTAAACACAAAACCAACTAACAGCAGATAATTGATTAAATCAAAGTAATTACATAAAATACAATTGACATCATCAAATTCGGAAATAAAATATCAACATCATAAATATAAATATTAAAATCAATTCTCGTTTACAGTTCGATTTATTACATATTTGACAACTGTATTTGTATCTGTGCTGACAGTGACAGCTCCTGTCTGACTCAATCTGTATCATGTATGTACCACAGAGTACATTATATATATCAGGAAGTATGTACGCAATATATACACGTAACCATCCCTATCTTTCAATATATTTGTGAGTTTTCTATTATCCTCCCACTAAATACAATATAATAAATACTACAATTAATATGGTAAGCAACTGTTTAATAAAACAAAGTAGCAATCGCACGTCCATAAAGCTGTCTAGTTTATATTGTTGCCAACTCGTTGCATAATCTCACTTTTACTAAATCTCTTATAACTTTGTTCTCAGATTGCTAAAATGCGCCGAATTTTCAGTGATGTTTTGACAATTTATAAGCTATTGATTGACACCTTTTTCATCTTTTTACAATCTGGGCCCAAGAATTTATTTTCATAAATTCGTTTTAGCGTATCAGTCTCCCTTACGATAATCAGTGTCGACAAATTTAGTGGTGCATTTAGTTGCTAATACTGTAAGTACTTAAAACTAACCATACTAATAACTATTTCGATATTTGGTTGTTATAGTTATTTAGTAATTTCAAAATAAAAAAAATCTTAAGCGTCAACGCAAGAAAAAATGTTGAAGCCCATGAATTTATTTAGAATTATAAAAGAATAAATATGTTTCCAAAAATTAATGATGTTCAAACAACAAAAAAAATAATATCCTGAAAACATAAACATGAAAAGTTAACCAAGTTCAGTACAAACAGCGTTGGGGGTTTTCGGCCTTGGTGATAAAAGTGTTGATATCTGAACGGGTGCCAAACTCCATAGCAGTTCCAAGGATATTGTATATTAATCAGCGCAGCCGAAAAATCAGCACGTTATTTGATAAAACGTAAAAAGGGGGCCTTTTCATATTTATGTTCGGTACAAGTAACGTTCTACCTTTCCACATTTATCTTACACCCTTACCTTACCTTCCGTTTTTTTTACAATTAAAGAATTATAAGTTACTTAGTAATAAAAGTAAGTAGGTATTCATAATTTAATAAGAAAATAAATTATTTAAAGAACCTATTACGTTTATTTAAAATGTATTTGAAGCTTAAAATGGATTTGCGTTTATGAGCAAATATTTTATTTTACGATGAGATGTGGATTGCAGTCGTCAACGTACACGAACGTTTCAGTAATTAAGCGAATCCAATAACTGCGGACTGCAGGTTAAGTGAATAGTGGATCGGTATAATTGGGACTGTGAATAATTGGACTACGATAATATACATCTGGGTACATAATTAAATATTTTGCAATATGTCGCCGGGGAACAGTTCCACGAAATAGATAATTTGTAAAGTTTTAATATTAGCATGTGATATGATTTTTCTAAGTTCTCTTAAGGTTGTCATATATAACATTCGATAATTTAATAATTACAGCCCGTTAGAAGTCCACAGTTGAACGTATCTAAGCGACCTCATTGATCATAGGGATGTTGCCATAATTGGGATCCATATATTAATATGCAGGTAAGACTTTTTACCCCATTTAAATCATATTGCATGCACGGAGGAGTGTGAGATTTGATCTTATTAAATTCTATATGGCGGAGTGCGGAATGCTATAAGTAATTTATGTATAGTATAGTATATAGTATGAGTTACAAATATATTAAATTAAATAGCATTGTCATTAATTCTGAACACATTGGTGCTAATTTTCAACTTATGTGAGTACTTAGATCTTTGGCATTATTATGCATTTTTAAGGTTACATAATATGTTCAAAATTATATAATTAGAGCACTCGTATATGTAAAATATCATAACCATCACTAGCCGATTATTAAATATATAAAGTAAATTTTTTAATATATAGAAAAAAGTATTATATATTTATGTAAATATTTTTTCCTTATAAGAACTAAATCGAAATAATAAATAAAAAAGTATTTATACAGATATTTACCACTTTTATTTATTACACAATACAAATTGTTTGTAATTAATAACTATAACTAAAAGATGTGAAAATAATCAATTTACAATATTTATTTTTAAGAAATTATCTGGGAGCAAATTATAGTACTAGTAGTACTCTAATTTGCTTCCAGATAATTTTACTTTTGTTACGGTAAGACAGTGCAATTTACAATCCAGGACTTCATCTTTGCACACCACCAAGTGAGTCTTTATACGTTGTATCTATACTTGTGCAGTATAACAGTACCCTAAAAGTAAAAACGTGCGTACATAATATACATTTATAAATATTATTCAAAATATATGGGGAACCCTACGTTCAGCAGTAGACTTTTGAGATATTGTATCGGTAGCCGTAGCGGGTGATACGAGTATTTTACTAAACGATATAATAAAACATCGTTTTTGCAAGAAGTAACTTTTATACCTAGGAATTTTTATGAGTAAGTATAACCATATTACCAGTTTTGTCATCATGTCGATGACCCATCACTGCTCTGTTAAACTTTAATGGGTGAAAGTGCAACTATCATTCCTTCCAAGTAGTGAGACATTTTATCGAAGTTCGTACTATTATCAATTATCAACACACCTGTCGCTGTGTAAGTTTGATGTTGGATGCAGCTGTCTATATATATATATATATATATATATATATATATATATATATATATATATATATATATATATATATATATATATATATATTAGGACTATCGACAGTAAATGCCATTATACACATCCATTACGTGCTGCTTCTGCGCTGGTTAATCCGTCTACAACACGTAGCGATTATGACAAATTCCTCTACTGTGATAGAGGCCTTCATCCACTAGTACAATATTTTTAATAAATTACTATTGCACAGAATTCAATTACCAATATTTTTAATGTAAGTAACTTACATAAATATGCTCCTTATATTTTTTGTTTTTAAACACAACTCGTAGTCAACTGCTAAAGCTACCATAGCCATTTGTTTTCTTTAACCAGGCATGTAGGCCAGCATTCCTAAAACTATGCGATGTAGGCCACGTTTGTAGCGTTCTGCTTCACGTTGCTCTCTAATTTTTAAAATGTCTCCAATTTTTTTTTAAATTGAATTTATTTTAATACTGTTTTATTATCCTCGTAAGGCCCAATGACCTAATTTAATGACAAAAATATTTTGGCATTCCGGCCCAACACAGCTTTTAAAATCGTCAAATTGCGGCCCGGCGACCTAAAATTATGACATGATATTTGAACTTAATTTTTGGTTTAAATAATCCCGCCATTTTAAACCTGCCATCAAAAAACTATTAACTATGAACGCGTCTCTAATTTGGCAATGTCAACTTGACATTTAAGAACCAAGAATCTGTCTTTTTGACATTTCATCTCATGTGAACGGAAGTCTCGTGGAGATTGGTAAGTAAATCTATTCATATCTTTATAATCATAACATGGTGATGTCTAAAATGTATTGTAAACAGTTGCGGATATATTATATTTTGTTCCGACATGTATTTTTCGTAGCAAAGTCATTTTAATTCCGTAATATTCGAACGATAAAAACTATGTCCCAAAATAAGGTTGGTGGGTTTTTATTGTAAAAGTTAGCCTTATTTCCATGTCATGATTTTATGACATTGGGTGTTTACTTTATTTTCTTTTGTTTAAGCCATGGACGACGAAGCTATAGAAAATCAGCTTAATCTGGACGTATCCGAGATCGAAGATGATGACGGCGATTATGATATCGATGAGGTGGATTATGGACCTCAGGGCCGAAATCGTCAATCGGACAATTCAGCAGAATCATCTTCTGATTCTGAAGGTGAGCTTACAGTTTCAAGTCCTGCGATTTCTAATTCTTCTGTTACGCGAGTGAGGAGCTTACAGCGTCGAGATGGCCGTCGTGGTCGAAGAATTTCTTCGATTTCTCGAGCAAGTAGTAGAAGAGGAAGTTCATCTCGTGGGAGATTGTACCAGCAAGTGGAAGCTGAAGATAACGAGGATATTGGCAATGACGATGGACAATTTGGAGGTTGGAAAGAAAAAGATTTTAATCCTGATATAATTCCTTTTATGCAGCCATCGTATTTACCTCTTAATGATGAAGAATTCTGTAAAATTGATTATTTTCGTCGATGCGTAAATGATGAGCTGATGCAAATTATTGTAGATAGATCCAATGAGATGTATCTATCAAGAAACGGGCAGTTTTTAAATATGACACTTCCCGAGTGCTACATTTTTATTGCAATTAATTTAGCCATGTCTTGTATTGGATATCCAATTCTCCGAATATACTGGCAACACAAATTTCGTGTCGCTTTTGTAGCTGATCATATGTCTCGGAACAGATTTTTCATTCTTCGGAATTCTTTAAAACTCGTTAATGACAACGACTTTTCTGCCGAAGATAAAAGTAAAGACAAGCTCTGGAAAGTTCGCCCTTTTATAAAAGAAATTCTTAAGGGTTGTCATTCTATACTAAAGGAGCAAAAACTGTCAATTGACGAAATGATAATTCCTTTTACGGCACCTGTGGGATGAAGCAATATTGCCCAGGTAAACCTAATCCTACAGGTTTAAAAACTTTTGTCTTGGCGAATCCCACCGGAGAAGTGTGTGATTTTGATATATATCAAGGGGCGACTATATATCCTTCTTATGCTGATACATCATTCGGGTTGGGAGAAAAGGCAGTTTTTCCTTAACGGAGGATTTGTTGCCGGGACAATAATTTACTGTGATAGGTACTTTACCACCGAGACACTGATTGTGGAATTAAGAAACAGAGGCCTGATGTGCGCTGGTACATTCGATTTGAGAATGATATAGGACCCAGAAGCTAATTGATCTTTTCGATCCAAATAAATTACCCGTGCGAAGCCGGGGCAGATCATTAGTTTCATGTAATTTTTGAACGCTTTAACCAATAGAGGTCATATTTAAACTATATTTTTGCTTTGCAATGCTTTTACCCGGTAGGTTGTGCTACAGTCGAATTATCAATAAATGTTATATTAACCACAGAAAACGTCTGGAGGGAATTCGAAGTGAAACACATTGCGCCATCTACTGGTAAGGTCGAATCCCGGCTCTGATAGAGAACTGGTATTGTTCGTTGTTCTAGGTGGTGAGAACTGACCTAGGACGCGGGTGTACGGTGTGTACGCAATGTGGATGTGTGTGCGGTACGCCCATCTGTGGACTCACCGCGTCCCATTCGTTGTCCTAACCGTGTTTGGGCCCTAGGTGAATGTGAAGTGTCTGTGTGTGACGGCATTTGGGTCGTCGGAATCTAGCTGAAACTGGGGGCTCAATGAAAACTTTACGGGGCCTCCGGAAACTTTCCTTAACGTTTAGAGTCGGGGTGTACGTGGCTGCGTTTACCACTGGCGGGTGTGTGTCTCGATCCTCTTAAAATAGCGGTTTTTTTAATAGGATATATGTGACAAGCGAGAATATATCTATGTAAATTTATCCTAGATTGGGAATAAAAATGCAGATGAGTTGTCGGCCGTGAGAACTAATATGGAATAAAATTACGAACGTTCCAGTAATTAAGCCAATAAAAAACTGCGAACTGCAGGTTAAGTGAATAGTGGATCGGTATAATTGGGACTGTGAATAATTAGACTACGATAATATACATCCGGGTACGTAATTAAATATTTTGCAATATCTCGGGGAACAGTTCCATGAAATAGATTATTTGTAAAGTTTTAACAATAGCGTCAGTGATATGTTTTTTACCAAGGTCTCTTATGATTGGCCTTATAACATTCCCGTTAAAACTCCCGTTAAAACTCCATAGCTGAACTTATATACCCCACCTCATTGATAGATAGATAGATAGAAAATTCTTTATTGCACTCAAACAAAACAATTTGGTACAAAGGCGAACTTAATGTTCTTCATTCTCTGCCAGCTAACCTTTTGTAGTGTGGTGAGAGCTATGGGTAGAGCCGCGAGAGAAAGAAAAACTAACTTATTTATTCATACTATTCAAAACGCATTATATAATATTATGTATACATATATACACTCATACACATACATATATATATATATATATATATATATATATATATACATGCATACATATATATTTAAATAAAATATATACTAAACCAATAAAGCATACAATATAGTATACGAAATTATAATAAACATAATCAATAAAATTAATCAAGTAGTTTTAAATAATACGCCTCGAGCTTACGTTTAAATGTATTTATTGAAGGAGCATCTTTTAAATCTCGTGGAAGGTTATTCCAAAGTGTAATTGAATATACCGTGAAGGAATCCGAGTAGTATGCAGATTTATGCATAGGGATAGTTAGAGTTTTGTTGGTCATCGAACGGGATAAGCTTAAATATGAAAAACGCTCTTTTAGATAAACTGGGGAACAAGGATTGTGAAGAATACCATACAAAGTGGTTAGAAGGTGTGTGTTCCGGCGAAAACGGATGTCGAGCCACTTAAGTCTTGAGCGAAATTGTGATATATGATCAAACTTGCGCAGGCCAAAAATATAGCGTATGCACAGATTGAGCAGACGGTCGAGTTTGCTAAGCAGCTCCTCAGTTATATCTGGATAGGCAATATCGGCATAATCAAAGATAGGAAGCAACAGAGAGTTGACTAGCGTAACCTTGGCCGTCTGAGGATCATTATAACGTTGATCATAGGGATGTTGCCATAGCTGGGATCCTAATATTAATATGCAGGTAAGATTTTTCCATTCCATTCCATCCATTTAAAGCATATTGCATGCACGGATGGGTGTGAGATTTGATCTTATTAAATTCTATATGGCGGAGTGCGGAATGCTAGTAGTAAGTAATTTATGTATAGTATAGTATATAGTATGAGTTACAAATATATTAAATTAAATGGCATTGTCATAAATTCTGAACACATTGATGCATATTTAACTTATGTGATTACTTAGATCTTTGGCATCATTATGCATTATGCATATTTAAGATTACATAATATGTTCAAAATTATATAATTCGAGCACTTTTATACGTAAATCATTACTATCAAAAGTTGATTCATCATCATTCTCTAAACCATTTCCCATTATCTGGGGTCGGCGCAGTAAACCTTCTTGTTCCATTCCTCTCTATCAGCCGTCATTTCCATACTTACTCCTTTCATTCTCATATCACTCTTCACACAATCGATCCATCTTTTATTCGGCCTTCCTCTGCCCGTGTGTCCTTCCACATTCATATTCAACACTCGTATTGTGACATGACTTTCATTCCTCCGCATCACATGCCCAAACCATGCCAATCTGCTTCCTCTCACCTTTTCTACCACTGGCGCTACTTTCAGGCTTCCTCTTATATACTCATTCCTTATCTTATCCATCCTTGTCACACCACACATCCATCGTAACATTCTCATTTCATTCGCATGCAGTCTATTTTCATCCTTCTTCTTGACGGCCCAGCATTCACTTCCATACATGACGACAGGTCGGATGATCGATTTGTAAATTTTCCCCTTCAGCCTTATTGGCATTCGGGGATCGCACGTTGTGGCTGTGACCTGTCGCCATTTCATCCACCCTGCGTTAATCCTATGCTGCACAGCTCTATCTATTCCGCCGTCGCCTTGAATGAGGGAACTGAGGTACTTGAAATCTGAGCAGGTAGGCAGTATAGCGCCATCCAACGACATGGGTACAGGACTGGAAAGACCGCCGAAATCACAGCACAGATATTCGGTTTTGGATCTGCTGATCTTCAAGCCAACACTTTCCAGCCTCTGTTGCCACCCCGTCAGTCTGCTCTGTACCTCGATGCCTTCTTCCCCGACAAGCACGATGTCATCAGCAAAGAGCATGCACCAGGGTGCCTCATCCTGCAGGTCCGACGTCAAAGCGTCCATAATCAGTAGGAAGAGGTAAGGGCTCAATGCCGACCCTTGGTGCAGCCCTACCGCCACATCGATACTGCCCGTAGTTCCCGCGGCAGATCGTACACATGTACGGGATGCTCTGTACATAGCACGGACTAACCTCACATACTTCCCAGGCATACCTTTCATCTTTAACGCCCACCACAAAACCTCACGGGGAACCCGATCGTACGCCTTTTCAAGGTCGACAAAAACCATGTGCAGATTTTTATGCACGCGCTTGTACTTTTCGCACAATTGGCGTAATGCGAAAATGGCATCTGTCGTACCTCGACCGGGCATGAATCTGAACTGGTTTTGTGTTATCTCACACTCTTCTCTCATTCTTCTCTCTATTATTCTTTCCCAGACTTTCATAGTATGTGACATGAGTTTTATTCCCCGGTAACTGCTGCAGTTTTGAACGTCTCCTTTGTTTTTAAAAATGGGGACCAGTATACTACTGCACCATTCCTCAGGTATTTGTTCTTCCTGCAACAATTTACCGAAAAATAAACTCAACCACTTCCATCCATCCGCACTCAGCAACTTCCACACTTCTACTGGTATTCCATCTGGGCCGACTGCCTTCCCATTCTTCATATTCCTAACAGCCATTTTTACTTCTTCCACACTAATTTCTCTCACTAAGCCCATATTCACTGGTGGGTTTTCAAGCATACCATTCCATTCATTCTCCTCATTCATCAATTTCTCAAAATACTCCTTCCATCGCTTCTTTATACTTTCATCGTCAGTCAAAATCCTTCCAGAATCATCTTTTATACATTTTACATGTGAAACATCTCTTCCATTCCTTTCTCTCGCTCTTGCAATTTGAAAAAGTCGTTTTTGACCTTCGGGGCTTTCAAGGGACCGATATAATTTATCTTGCGCCTCTGCCCTACAAATAGCAACTTCCTTCTTCGCTCTCTTCTTACATTCTTTATACGCCTCTCTCTTACTTTCTTTTATGGATTCATTCTGGTCTTCTACGCTCTGCCATTCTTTAAAGGCATTTTTCTTTTCTCTCAAAATTTCTCTAATACTTTCACTCCACCACCACCCATCCTTATCTATCATACGCTTCCCTTTTGTTTCTCCTAACACCTTCCTTGCCACACTTCGGATACAATCAGCCATTTCCTTCCAGCACTCATTCACACTCATTCCTTCCATATCACCCATCTCTATCATCTTGTTTACAACTAGCTCTCTAAATTCACTTGCATACTCCTCCTTATGCAACAAATGCCACTTTATTTTGGGTGGGGGACGATCCTTATGTTTGTTGAGGCGAACAGTTAAGCAGATGTCAGCCAGCAGAATTCGGTGCTGGGATACTAAGTCTTCACCTGGAAGCACTTTGCAGTTTTTTACACTCTTGATTTGGTTCCGTCTTAACAGAAGATAGTCGATCTGTGTCGCGTGGTGGCCACTTTTATAAGTAACAAGATGCTGATCTCGTTTTTGGAACCACGTGTTTACTACAGCCAGGTCGAAAGCACATGCTGCTTGCAGAAGAACTTCCCCCTCACGGTTGCGTACTCCGTACCCCCATCCACCGTGTACTCTTTCATACCCGTCATTCACTCTCCCTACATGTCCATTAAAATCTCCTCCCATATAAACATCCTCACTCTCAGGTATTCCCATCATCATACAATCAAATTCCTCCCAAAACTTCTCTTTCACACTCTCTTCACAGCCTGTTTGCGGAGCATACACACTTACAACATTCACTACTTTGTTTTCAATCATTAATTTAACAACTATCATTCTGTCATTTACTCTTTTCACATCTGTCACTCGTTCTTTCATTCCACTATCTAACACAACTCCTACTCCATTTCGCTTCCCGTCACTTCCACAGTAATAAAACTTGTATCCTTCCCCAATCTCTCTTGCTTTATTGCCCTTCCATTTTGTTTCCTGCAAACAGGCAACATTCACTCTTCGTCGTTTCAAAACATCTGCTAACTCTCTTCCTCTTCCAGTCATCGTACCTATATTCCAGCTTGCAAACCTCACTCTGACATTCTTCTCTCTACGGGCTCGCCTCTTACGTCGCACCCGCTCCGTAAGGTGCGACAACCCTTGCCCACTTCCCACAGGAGCCGGGTGCTGCTCCTGCGCGTCGCCTGCGGGGTACGCCCTAGCCCTGTCATATATCCCACAACTCGTAATATTCATAAGTTTACTGCATGGGATTTGGCAAAAGTTTTACAGTCGGCCGCCTGCCTGACACCAACCCTCTTTGGGTATGCTATTGTTGGTAGAGGAAGCTACCATTTTGGAAAAAGGAAAAAAAAGGTTGGGGGTAGGAGCGTAGGTGTAAGGATACTGTTATCTCGGCAGGAAAGGTATGAGAATAACAGTAGCTCGGGGAGCCGGGGTCGCGTACCCGTATTCCATAACAGGATCACCGGAAAGGTAGACCAGCATGAAAACCCCCTGACTGAACTATCAAAAGTTGATTATTATATGGATAGGATAAATTTTTTATTATATAAAAATATTATATATATGTAAATATTTTTTCTATATAAGAATTTAATTAAAATAATAAATAAAAAAGTATTTATACAGATATTAATCACTTTTATTTATTACACAATACTACAAATTGTTTGTAATTAACAACTATAAATTAAAGATGTGGAAATTATCAATTTAAAATATTTATTTTTACAGCAATACTTATTTTAGAGCAAATCAAAGTAGGTACTACTAGTAAGTAATTATCGACGGTTAAAGAAAATAAAGCATGATTTAGGTTTGTTCTCCATTACATAGGTATTAAAAATTAATGATTAATGATGATCATTAATCATTAATTTGTAATGCCTATAACAAAGGACTGGAATTGAATGAATGAATGACATCAGTCCTCCAGTTCAAATACGATGTGGGGAAGTGGCTATGACAACTCAGTTAGTAAGCGCTTGCTATAAATTATATAGTATTCGACCAAATCGAATTTGAAACCAACTGGCACTATTGAAATCATTGTAGGAAATCTTAAGTTCTGATTTACCTCGCGCTCAGCGGTGAGAGAAGCATCATGAGGAAACATGCAAGTCCGAGGAATAAAATATTTCCAGGCTACATGAAATCCTTCCGCACGCACTAGAGAAGTGCTTCACACTAATCGCTCCATATTCGTCTTTCGTAATGCGTAGAGCAAAGCATTTTAATAAGTTGGCGTCTTTTTTTCCATCCGATTAGATTATTAGTGTCTCCAAGGCAAGACTAAATAGGCTTTTGTTAGGCTAAGGCAGTGCAATTTACCTTATAGGAATTCACCGTTGCATACAACCAGGTGCGACTTTATATATACAACATGTAACATAATTAACGCACTTTGAGAAAGTATTTTGTTCAGAATCGTTTACTGAATCTATTCCTATAATTTTAATATAGGTAATTTTTATCCCAAAAATAATTAAAACTACGTAAATTACAGTCACACTAAATCTGTACAGTCATAACAAACTGAAATGGACCGTAACTCAAGGCAATAAGACTTTTAAGAGTGCAGTTTTATTTGTATTATTACTAATTTTGTCATTCAATAAAAATAAAGAAAAATGAACTTTACTTCAAGCACATTAAAGTCTTTGCGTCCGTGGATTTGTACTGTGACCACAAAAATTACCTATATTAAAATGATAGGAATCGATTCAGTAAATGATTCTGAAAAAACTGCTTTCTTCAAGTGCGTTAATTATGTTACATGTTGTATATATAAAGTCGCACCTGGTGGTATGCAACGATGAATTCCTATAAGGTAAATTGCACTGCCTTAGCCTAACAAAAGCCTATTTAGTCTTGCCTTCTAGACACTAATAATCTAATCGGATGGAAAAAATATATATAAAGTACATACTTTGTCTTCCGTAGTATACACGGATGCACTCCTCGCTGCTTACTACGACTTAGCAGAATGCCTCCTCCGATATGGAATAATATTTTGGGGAACTCACCCGAAAAAGAAGCAGCGTTTAAGGATATTTAAGCTTAAAACAACCGATAGTTGCATGCCATATTTTTAAACAGTATAAAATACTGACATTACCTTGTTTATACATACTAGAAGTAGTTGTGTTTGTTAAATTGCATCCAAAACGTTTTAAACACCTTGATCTGGTAGTTTGACGTAATAGACGCGACAATAGCCTTTTGTGTCATCAATCTGCTAAGACAGCACTAATGGGCGAAACTTTCTACTGCATGACTCCAGTCATATATAATAAAATACCTAAAAGCTGAAATGAATTGGCGCTATCTATATTTAAAAAAGTTTTTGAAGCTTCTTGACAGCCAGAGCATACTATAGCGTAACAGAATTCTTGACTGAATTTTTTTTTATTTTGAGATTGAGACTGTATATTGTTGAAAATCTGGATTATGTTTGGTTCTATGTTGTTATTTTATTTTGTTATAGTTTAGGAGATGAGATTATAATTCTGAATTTTTTGCACGCCTACTGGTAAAATATAGCTGAACTCACTATTCATATTACTGTACTCATATTTGCAAAAATAATCGTCGGCTAACGGTTTGAGCTAAGAGCAGCGCGCGAAACGCCACGTAATTTATTGTAATTTTGTTTTATTTATTACATTCTTGTAATAAACAATAAAGTAAAAGTAAAAGTAAAGTTACAGCCTATATACGTCCCACTGCTGGGCACAGGCCTCCCCTCATTTCTGACAGGGTTTTAGGGCAAGGAAATGTCCGCCACGCTACCCCAATGCGTGTTGGCGAACTTCACATGTCTTCGAAATATTTTTTTTTCTTATTCCTCAGACATGCAGGTTTCCTCACGATGTTTTCCTTCACCGCTGAGTACGTGGTAAATCAGCACTTAAAATTGCAATTAACAATTTCATTGGTGCCGGCGGGGATCGAACCCGGGTTACTCGCGTTCTGTTATATTTACAGCGAGCGTTAACCATCTGAGCTACCACGGCTCATAAACAATAATAAGAATTAATTTAGGAAAACTCTCCTCTTTCATATCGTTTATCGAATAAAATTTAACATGAAAAATACATACTAAATTTCTACTAGGTATAAATAGTTGCAAATTTCTAATTATTCACGATTTGAAATAAGGTTTTAAATATTTTCTTTAAATTTTATTTAGTTATAAGTGGAAATTTATATCATAAGTATTCAAATACAATGTGTATTGGGGTTGAAAGATTATCCGCTAACCCAAATCGTTCCGTAGATGTGGCACCATCTTCACAGAACGTTCTTAACAACAACTAGATCCAAAGTAAAGAAACTGCGGTTGCCAACCCGCCTGCCAAAAGTGGAAAGTATGGCAAATAAAGGGGTATTCCCCCCCCCCCCTCCCCTTATGAGATTTTCTGTGGGGAAGCCAGTATGTTCAGTGATGTTCAGTACCTAGTTGACTTTGATTTGTAATGAATGTAATTTCAGAAACTGTTACATCTTTTCAAAACATCGTCATCTAATTAGCGGATCTAAGAATCATTCTCGTTTAGTGACTTTGTTAAATTTGTATTTGTAAGAAATTACAAAATATAAAATATGTACTAATATATTAAATATTATTAGATACTCAAAAGAGAAGTGGAATTTCATAAACTGCCAGCACATTATTAAAATAATTTATTTCAATATAATTTATATTATTTTAAAATTTAAATTTTCGAAGAATAATGTATAAGAAAGGTATAACGGTTTACACAAAAATCTTGAGGAAGCTCGCGCCATATTGCGGCTTGCTTTGTGGCAGCCGTGTCCGGGATCTCACAGCGGTCGTAGATAATATGTCGGCACTTGTCAGTAAGTTCAGAAGCGAATAACATTTTTAGAAATATTAAATTAAGTAAGTTATCTGATTAGAAGCTCTAAAACCCCATTTAAAGGAACCAAAAAATTACTATAATTGCCATGCCTATGTGTTCACCTATGTATACGTTCCTGAAACGATCAGTTTTTTGTTACATACTGTATATATTGGTATAAGGTACTATAAATAAACTGAAATATAATTTATGTTATAAACGGAATGCACTAATTTTACTCACCATACGTGGAAAGGTAGACAGTCGAACCGTGAGCAAAGTTAATTAAAGAGAGCACCCGATAATTACAAACTGAAAACCAATAAAGGCCTTTTTCGGAATAAAAACAACTTTCATGTTAGTAATTTTTACACTGTCGTAGGTATTTTAGTTTCTTTTAATGTTTTGATGTTTGTACAAAGAAAATTAATAACTTTCAACATGTACTGGATTTATCAGAGAAATATTTAAAATATATACATTCTGTTATTAGCACAACACCAACAACAATAAGCACGTAGCTTCAAGCTTACTCAAAGGTGTATCTGACTAGTAGTACCAATAGTAATACATTCAAGTGACGCCGTTACATATACGGCCCCCGGACAGGCGACCCTATCCAAGAGAACTCCTTACTACATAGAATAGTGAGTTCAGTAAAATCCACAATGCCACAGAAAGGCCAACTTAGACTACCATAAGATAACTGATATTATTTAAAACCAGTAACATAAAAATGCGATAACCTCCTTTTGCCTACAAATTAACCAACTGCGGTAAAAAGTCGTATGTATCATATATCACCTTTAATATCAAAGGCGCGCAGGAGCAGCCCATTGTAGTGGGCTGTGATGACCATCCGGGTAAAGGTGTATACCCCGAAGCCCGAAACCTACTAGGCAGAAAGCCCACGCAAAAGACACGATTCAGGTGAAATATAATATAAAAGAAAAATTTTCTACACAAGACAAAATTTTAATCACATACATTAAGATTATTGTATACATCTGATATTGTAACTGAATAATAATTACAACTTCGTTGTTTTGTTCTCTATCAGCCATTCAATATTCACTTTGGACATCTTCCTCGGTGTAAGGAAGATTTCAAATGTGTTCGCAGTACAAGTCATGTTTCATGTTTGGATATGTCGGTCTTATAGCACGGGTTACTGTAATGTCGAGTGTAAAAAACAACTTTTTATAAAAATAAGCATGACAACGAGCACGCAGACCACACGAAGATAAGGGTATGTGGCATCTACATATTGTCCTCAATGACGAATCAAAATGAAACTGCGTTGATTGAGTAACGACTCGTTTGCAGTAAAAAGCGTCTCCGGTTCTTTATACTCACCATATGAAACACAAGAGCTTTAAGCTGCTATTTTACGCTGGTATTCTGTGAAAGCGAGTCCTACCTCGGTCGAGATGACCCATTCGTGCTGCAATCATCATATAGCTGCAGCGTGGCTATACAACTTTTTTAAATTATGTTTATCGCCAGAAAAAAGTTTGTAACATACTGAAATAAAAACCAAATATAGGAGATCGCATTATTCTTTAGATTGAAAAGTATTACAGCAGTACTGAAAGACCATTATACATCACTTAATATTTTCTCTAGAGCACTTTAGAGGTAGCGCAGGTGTTAGAGATGAGCGAAGTCATTAGTAAAGGTGTATATTTTTGTCAGAATAAAAAAGAAATACATACGTTATAGACAGAGCTGGATTTAACTTTTTGGTATCCTAGGGTTTTTTTTTTTTTTTATATTGGTTTATTGTGGTATATGAATAAGCAGGTAGCATCATGCATTTTTTATGAAGTAAAATAGTTACAACTTTTAAGGTAACTTTAGTAGCTGAAATACTATTTAAAAAATATGAAAAAAATAGTTTGAATTGAAAAATATATATCATATAAAAATTTTCGGATTGCTGAATTTTCAAATAAATAATCAATTTTTCTTACACTTTTACTTTTGACTTATGTTTCACAATTAATCAAATCTAAATGCGCTTAGTGTTTTTTAATAGCGAGAGATTCGCTTCTTATTTGATTGAATTTTTTCTTAATAAAACATGTAGTTTTTTATCATAAATACAATAACCAATGCCCTCTCAAGGATAGTGCCCTAAGCCAGTGCCTAGTGTATCTTATTATTAATCCATTACTGGATAAAAGTTTCTGACCTAACAAAGATTCAAGACGTTTCTTCTTAAAACTTTTTTATTTTTCTTCATAGTCTCTTTGTCTCAGCTCCTCATTTGCATTTACGAAAATCTCTGTCCTCCGAGCGCAAATTTTATACGAGGGTACAAAAAGAAGTCGCTTAGGGCTAGATCTAGTGAGTAAGGCGAATGGTCAAACAGTTCAAGCCATAATTTTTGGATTTTTCCATGGCAATCGCTGAGATGACAGACGACGTGTTGTAATCGTGGAACAGTATTTTCTTTCTGTATGAATAAGTATATAACAAGTGGTCTTTGACTATCTCAAATCTAAATAACGCCACGTTAATAGATCCTATTCAGACGAAGCCAGGGCAGTTCGCTAGTATTGAATAGAAAATATCATATTATTTTATTAATTTGCAAAGAACTTGCAGATATACACAGACAAGAAACCTTTTACTGATTTTATATTTCTTAAGATACTTGCGAAAATTACAAAGAAAATTTTTGGCTGGCAGGGACCTATGCTACGCCACTGCACCTAAGACTTGATTGACTGTTCATTAAATAAGATGTTTATAGGCCACAAATGATCATCAATTTACATTACATTTATTTTTATTATTATTATTATTTTATTACTATTATTATTATTATTTTATTACATTTTGTTTATAGGCCACAAATGATCATCAAATTACATCACATTTCTTACTCGATGGACAAGTTAAAGCAAATCGACTTTAGGTAGCGTTCTTTGCAATTTATGTTACAGAACTTAAGCCATCTGCATTGCAGTACTGAGAGATATGTATGCATGTACGTGCAGCTAAAAGACAACGAGTATGATGTTACACATTTTAGTACGACATCGAACTGATAGATGTTTATTTGGATCCCGTTTGCATTATATGTACAAAGAATAACTCAAGTAGATAATGTACATAGGTAATAATAAAATAATAAATCCCATGCCACAGTTTTTCTTTTTAATGAGCATACAATTTATCTGATAAATCGACGCTGGGGCTCTTACACACCACATACACCCATAAACACACACGCACACACATGCCCACGCAAACACACACACACGCACACAAGCGCTAGCACATGTGCACACACAAATACTTGCATATGCACGCGCGAACACACGCACACACACACACACACACACACACACACACACACACACACACACATACACACACACACACACACACACATACACACACACACACACATACACACACACACACACACACACACATACACACACACACACACACACACACACACACACACACACACACACACACACACACACACACGCACACCTGCGCAAGCACGCACGCACGCACACACGCACTCACCAGTCAAAACACAGTACCATTATGATGTTTGTTATGATACGCTGTTATTCCGGGCGAGCGTAGTCCTGCCCCGTCAAGCCCAGCTCTTTTCAGAGTATCTCAATTAAGCTCAATTGGTCTTAGGTCTAAGAAAAGCAATCACCGTAAATGGGGCATAGCTTATTCCATCGATTTAATCAATCCATGCATGAAAAGCAATGTTTAGACAATAAGTCAAAAGTAATATAAAATTATCCTTCATACACGATTTATATATACTTCATTTTATATTATGTTTGTAAAGATAACATGAAAACTATTTACAATTTTTATGGATAATGTCTCTATGCTAGTTACGCGATGAAGCATTCCATAAAAATGGCTTTCTTACACTCCGCTGGATAAAGTAAAAGAGTTATTATAACGCTTCAGTACACTGTTCGTTGGATACGAAACCACGTAAAAATATTTGCTACAAATGTCAATAACGTCTATTAAGTATATATTAATAATGTATGCAGGTAACACCTTGCCCGGTGGGAGATCTCCCCTTTTTCTTCTACGGCCACAAGTCTCAAGGTTAGTTAGTCCTGTTCAAATTTTAAGAAAAAATCCACCCCTCAGAGTGGAACAATAGAAAATGGACATTTTAATCTGAATATTTAGTCGAAATTCTCATTACTACACACAAAATGACTTAATATTTTTTAATAATTTTTATTAAAAGTAATTTTTTTCCAAATTCATTATAAAGACGCCAGTGTATGGGAGAATTTGTCCTTTTTCATATCTTTTTCTCATCTATACGAACCCACTGGACTGCACATCGGCTAACGAAGCTCTGGCCTGAAACTAATACAACAAATACGAACCCAAAATCTCATCGATTGATGACAAGATTCACGGTATACTAGTGTGAGCGTCACCGACAAAGAATTTACAAGAAAAATATGCCAACCGAATTATTCTTAAAAAAGGTAGAATCCTAAGAGTGGACTAAGAAAGGTGTCTGATTAAATTTGATGTAATATGGTAAACAATGTTATTATAGTAACTGTATTACACAATTTTTGTACGTTACAGTACTATTGTAAAGTCACAATATATGTTATATAGATGAGTGCTAGAGAGTTATGGAGATATTTGTCCACCGTGCTGTGCTACTCTAGTTCGTGTTAGAGAACTTCAAAACATGTTCTCGTAGTTTATCCTTGGAAATGCAAGTTTTCTTTCTACGCTGTGCAACATTTGATTATTTCATGGGTGACGGTGGGAATCGAACTCGGTTGGCATGTATACTTTAAAATTTACGGCAATTGCTTAGCCCCTAATATTACTACAGCTACCACTAGCTACTATTGAATAATCTATCTAGATATCTTAAAACTCCGGATATTTTGTATAGTAAACAAAAAGAAAGTTTTTCCGAGCCAAGATAAATTTTTGGTTAAAAAAACAAAGTCACGTAGCCGCAAGCGGGTTAGAGCCCACCGTGTTTGAAATGTTGATGACGAGCGACAAATTAGAATTGCTAATGCTCCCCTTTCCCCCTAGGATAGTAGAAATCAATAATCAAAACCGTGTGCCTAGCATGAGTTAAATAGAAATATTTTGATAACGTTAAAAAAGTTTTATACTTTTCTTAAAAATATTTTATTTCGAATAGAAATCTTGTTTAACTTAAAGTTGTCTTTTAAAATTAAAGCTATTAAACTTTATTGAAATTATTAAAATTTAATTTAAAAACCTTAACGATAATTTATTTCCTAAAAAAGTAGTTCCAGCATATATATGGTTCACTGCTGGGCACAGACCTCCTCTTACTTGTTTGCATAACTCATGCATGTTTTAATACATCGTGCTAGACTAGTGCGTTTTAGAAGACTCACAAAATATTGTAACATTTTATTTTCCCAAACATACAAGGTCATTATCCTCATCATCATCATCATCATCATCATAAAGCAATTGTGATAATTTCTTATTTTTATCATAAAAGTATTTTATTACGACTTTATCTTAAATTATTTTTGTTGTAATGGAATTCCAACACAGCGTGTTTCAGTGTGACTTGAAATTAATGAGATTAAAATATTTTTAAAGTTTTATATTTCGATGTTTCAAATGCTTTTTTCCGCTATATTTTGCTCACCGTTGAACACATCAGCACTTAAAATACGTGTTATGAATCTTCCTATATATGAAAATTAAGTACCCATAATTTTGTTTTTAAATATATAAATTTTGACATTAAAGGACTACTTAATATATTTTATGCATTAATTACTTCCCCATATTAATTAATTACATAGATGTCAGGGGGTTTTCATGCTGGTCTACCTTTCCGGTGATCCTGTTATGGAATACGGGTACGCGACCCCGGCTCCCCGAGCTACTGTTATTCTCATACCTTTCCTGCCGAGATAACAGTATCCTTACACCTACGCTCCTACCCCCAACCTTCTTTTTCCTTTTCCCAAAATGGTAGCTTCCTCTACCAACAATAGCATACCCAAATAGGGTTGGTGTCAGGCAGGCGGCCGACTGTAAAACTTTTGCCAAATCCCATGCAGTAAATTTATGAATATTACGAGTTATCTGGGGTCGGCGCAGTAAACCTTCTTGTTCCATTCCTGCGCCGACCCCAGATAATGGGAAATGGTTTAGAGAATGATGATGATTAATTAATTACATACTTATCTACCAAGTTTTCAACTCAATAACTTTCATTTCAATAACGTATGATCAGAGCTATCCAAGCCCAATGATTTAATTCCACAAAGCACAATGGAACGGAAATTAAACGTCACATTAAAATTTAAAGTTAAAGCTCAAGACATTAAACAAAGGAATAATAACTAACTGCGTATACAGTATATAGTGTTTAAATAATATAGTTTTAAAACTCCATTTTGTATTTTCTTCTTAATGTATAATTTGAGTAACTCAAACTCTAGTATCCATTCATTTGTCCCTTACAGCCTACAAAAGTCCACTGCTAAATAAGGCCTCCCCGTAGATTGCCTCGCTTGGCAGATGGATTAGCAACCACAATTATTATCATTTTCAGTTTTTATCAGGAACATGCTGCTGCACATCTCCTGTTTCAGTCGCTCTCTGTCGCCCATTGAATGACATGGAGTAGTGGATATTCGTACAACGCTTCTACACTCGAGTATAAGCACTCAGTGTCGAATAATATAAAGGACGTTATATAAAACTTGCCAACCTTTTAAATAAAGCTAGTGCATCCTGCTGATAGAAGGTTACGTGTAGCTCCAGCGACTGACTGGTGTCAGCAATTAAGCAAATTTAGAGTTGAGCTTATTAAATACTTAAGTCCACCCTCTCTGAAATGAGACATTTGCCCAACACTAGGGTGTAAACAGGCTGTAGATTTACTTTCTTTTTTCATGCTGAAAGTAAATCTCACAGACCGATGATGAAAAACAGCAATACTTAATTAAGATTATTGGCTCTGCGCTCGCTAATCCACGTCCTGCTATTCAGATTAGAGGGATTAAAGTATTTCCACATAGTTAAGTGGTCAAAACACCCACTTTAAAAATTATATGTATTTTATTTTGATGAAATAATAAAGTAATAATATGTAAATAATATTAAAAATTAAAGTTACATCCTATATACGTACCACTGCTAAGCCAAGGCCTTCTCTCATTTTTGAGTTCTCCGTTTATTTTACGCTGCTATAATATGGCATGTGATATTTTAGATCCTCACTAATTGTCACCAACGTACATATTTACTCGTAACATTTTAAGTAGGAATTTAATAACAGAAAATACTTAAATCAAGAGCGTCAATTTCATCATTTATACCGTTTTAAAAACGCGTGAAGTTGCATCGTTGAGCGGCAACTGGCAACAAATTTGATCCTTTGATCCCCAGATAAGAAACGAGACAGTAAATTGCTTTGATCGAATACGCGATTCATCAATAAATGTTGCCAAAATCAACAAGAATATTGTACCTAGCACACCGGTAGTATCTTTTAATTCATTCTGTATATTTCACATCTATCAAGCCATGAAATTACGTTAAGAGTGAAATCGCTAATTGCACGACGTTTTGTCAATTGTATCTGTCAAGAACCACAATAGCTCTCAGGGGATAACCGCTCTCCTTAAAATATACAGCATACAACTCAAGTTTGATTTACGTCAGCATTAATGAATTTGTTAACAACAATTTTAAGCGCTGATTAACCACTTGCTTAGCATTGAGGGAAACATCGTGAGGAAATCTACATGATGCAGTGAGCATATCCAAAGAATAAAATATTTTGGGGACATGTTGTGAGGTCCACCAACACACATTGGAGTACTGGGGCAAACTAATCGCTCTATAACCTTTTATATTGCTTAATATATAAAATTTTAAGAAATAAGAGGCACAATAATAGACAATATCACAATATTTTTAATAGTCTTTGAGTGTGTACAGCAAGACCGAATAAGAGAAAAATTTAATATCACTATAAAAACTGTAGAAACATAATTTACGATCATGCAATAATAAACAAATATCTTTCGTACAGTCGGATCACATCGAAATATCAGTCAAATCCTATGCGATCCAAATTATCGTCTGTATTTATTTGTACGGATAAATATAAACAGTTGCTAGGTATATCAAGTTCGTTGGCATTTGAGAGTATTTAATTAATATGCCCTAGTTAATCTTGTTTCTAAATATATTGTTTAATAACAAATATAGTTTATCGAAAAAAATCGTTTTTTTTTTCTTAAATATAAGCTTTTCCTTATATTCTTTGTATGTATGTATTACGAGGATAACGCAAAGATAAGAGTAAACGCAGAGTTTATTCAAACATACATAGGTACAGCCTATATAATAGGACGAAAATCTAGTAAAATCGGAGGTAAATTTTTATCTAGAATACACCCAGTTCATTAGTGTCCGAGTCTGACTACAATAAAGTACCAAATTACATATCGGCTTACGCTGAAAAAACCGTGATGGAAAAATATACTTAAGTGGGAATAGAAAAGAGAATGCGATTATGAAGTATGTGCAAAATATTACAAAACGTAATTCAACAGGACACAGGAGTAAGAGGGACAAGCTAAAAGATCAATAAATAAAAATCTGGGTAAAACAACACTTACCTAACGCGAGTCACCGACGTTTCGGGATATCTGGGATGCAGAGAATATGTTCAAAGCAGCCTCTGCCATTACGTCCGGCTTGATTGACAAAATACCAATAGGCATTTGCCCAGAATCATACTACATTGTAATATACTTACAGCACTTATATTTCGCAGTTGCCTTGAAAAAAACTCCAGAGCTCTCACTAATCATATTCTTTTATTTTACGAGTTTTGGTAGAACCTTCTTCTGAGTTTTATGCGTCGTATTTTATTAGGTTTCGCTTGAAGTGACGGCCCACTTTATATGAGGACTCTTGTAATATAGAAAATTGAAGAGAAAATATTTATCCAAAATGACTAACAAATATTGAATGTTGGAAGAGATAGCAAATTTCTATGATAAAGTTCAATCCAACGTTTAACTTTTAGTTACTTTGATGTGTTTTTGACATATTTTTTGAAACATATTTTTCGTATATATGTTTCTTTAGTAATAATAATATCTTTCTTATTACCAAGTTTTTATTAAATCACTTTCTTGTTTGTCTGTCTGTCTGACGTTCCGAATGGAATATTGCAACTCGAATAAAACTAACTTCCCCTTTTCTATCAGTTAATTTACAAGCCGTGGTAGCCCAAGCATCGTATCTATTCACAACCCCATATCGTCCCGTGGGTGTCGTTAGAAGCGAAAAAGGGAAATAAAACAGGAGATCGACGGTAGCATCTTCGTAATAACAGCGAAATAAAAAAACTCACAGTTGTCAACCTACTTGCTAAGCGTAGCACCTATGGCAAATATGCTCCTAAGGAACAATCTGTGGGGTAGGGCTATGTTCGGCTGTAAACTTTTGATAGTTTCTAGTGGTAATGGTTATGATATGTTTATCTCAAAAGTCAAAAAGAACATATTATCATTTTGTGTATACATTAATATTTTTTAATTTAATTTCTTGTAGAGTAAGGGTGACACAGAAGCACAAAGTTCAACTGATGATAAGTGGAAGCTACGGTCCATAGACATCTAAATTACTCCTCTATTTAATTATCAAGACGCAAATGCGTTGTCACCCCTGAGGACTAGGATGGAATGGCTCGTTTCTAGCAAAAAGAGTCTCATTTTTAATAATTATTATTCTGTGTGTACATTAATAGGTGTGTATAGCGGTAATATTTTTTAAGTAATTCGGCAATGCAATACTGTTTGCTTTTCACTTACTTTGAGATGCAAGTGAAATCATAAGAAAATGATAGTCAAATATTACTCACGCACGTCACAGAAAACTAATCATCAGCTTTAAAAGTTATCTTAATAAAGGGTGCGCGAAGACAATTTACGCAAAATGTTATGTAAGTACATTCCAACAACTCCAAAAACTATAAAATTTGCATAAATTTGCACGGGAATTTCCTAATTGCATTTATAACGTAAAAGTGTTCAAAAGTGACATAAATATAAATTATACGCGAGGTTAACTTCTTACATTTAAGTAATAGTAATGATGAAATATTTTTGGCATGGTATTTCATTTAATTAGACTTTTTGATGTGTCGTAACGAGCTTTTTCAATTTGTTTAATCTATTCTTATTAAAATTTACTAAATATTACTTTATTTGGAGGACGTGATCATAAAAGCAATGCCGAGATAAACGGCCTGTTATGTTTGATAGGCTAATTGGAGCTGGCATAATTTTTTACTGCCGTGAAGGCGTTGGTTATATATTATCATATATTATTTTGAGTATATTGAGTACAAATGTAACGACGTACGAATGGAAACTCACACGGAATACCAGCGTAAAACAACTACCTGATATAGCTGTGCATCGTATGGTTAGCGACGAACACCGAAAACCCATTTTTGGCAACTGACCTACGCATATGAACTTTGATTCCTAATGGTATAAAGATGTAAGTGTAGTACAGCATAGTACAATATAATATAGTGTAGTAAGTATAGTACAGCAAGCATTTACAACGAAATGGACAGTGTCCTCTTTATTTACTTTAAAATTGTTTCTTTAAAGTCATCATAATGTTGACTATGATAAATATAATGCTTACAATTAGTCATTTTTTATAGAAGTGGGGAGAAACGAGCAGGCGGCTTACCTGAGTCCTCTTCTACATATGCTCTATGTTTAGAAGTTCCACAAGCAATACAATAAAATCTCTTCTACCCACAATGCTAAGAGAGAAAAAAAGAAGACAAAACCCTCAAACAGTGGTGATCAATAACTTTCAAATCAATACTGAAAATTTCGGGAATCAAGGAAGTGACGCAAAATTACTATTTAAAAATGTATTTATTGCTTTTCGAACTATTCTCCGCGAAATTTGACACATTTTTCCATACGATGGAACCAATCATTGAAGCAACCATTCCATTCGGAAGTTGGGGTCTCCAAAATGGCCGTTTTGTAGGCGTCCACAGTTTGTTCAGGTGATGAAAGTCTCTGTCCACGCAATTTATTCTTTATTTTAGGGAAAGTATAGAAATCATTAGGGCTTAGGTCGGGGCTGTACGGCGGATGGTTTAATAATTCTATGTTTTCTTGCCCTAAATACTCTTTTGTTCTGTGTGCGGTGTGAGAACTCGCATTGTCGTGATGGAGGATGCTGCGGCGGTTGCAGTTCTCTTTACGGAATTTCGAAACGACCTGTGGCAAACAAATGCTAGCATACCATTCTGCATTAACCGTTCTTTGTCTCTCAAGAGGAATAGTGGTAACATGGCCGGTTTTAGAGACAAACGTGGCCATCATTTTTTTTTTGCAACACTCCTTGAACGAACAATTTTTGTTGGCTTTAACTCATTTTCGAACACTCAAACTCGTGAGTGGTTTTTTGTTTCGGGTTTGTACGCATATATCCAGGATTTGTCACCTAATACGATGTTGTTTACAACATTTGAGGATCCTGCGTAGAATTTTTCGAGAGTTCTGACGCACCAAGTAACGAGAGCCGCTTTTTGCTCTTCACAGAGCGATTGCGGTATCCATCGGGAAAACAACTTTTTCACACCTAACTGTTCATGCAAGATTATTTGTATTTGACTCATGCCAATGTCTAAAGTTGCTTGAATTTCGCGGTATGTCACATGTAGATCTTCTTTAATCAGCTTACGCACAGCATCAACGTTTTCTTGGGTGACTGCAGTTTTTGGACGACCTTGACGGGGATCATCACTGAGCTTGACACGTCCACGATGAAATTCAGCAAACCAGCGATAAATTGTGGTTTTGAATGGGGCTTCATCACTAAATGCAGAAATCATCCGGTCAATACACTGTTTTTGTGTTAACCACTTCGAAAGTCGTAATAAATTATCGCTCTTGAATTTTCTCGAGTCAATTCCATTTTCTCAACGACTAAACAAGTTTGAAAAAGCCTTGTGACAATACCGAGAATCTTTTTTTAAATAAGTAAATGGTATTCGATTTTTAAAACTAAGAAGTTTTCAATTAAAAAGATTTTAATATGACAGGAACAGTGGAAATATTCCATTCCCGATACTTTTAGTGCAGCCTAGGTAACTCACTTCTCCCTCGGCCTATTTAAGGCTACTTCTAGTTTGAGCAACTGGTATACAAAAGCTTCTTCGGAATCACCGAGCTTGCCTTTATTATTTAGCCAGACCGGACCATATAAAACTTATTGTCGCAAAATCTCTTACAAAACATCCGGCAATGAGGCTGTTTTGGCCTCTTGCAAAAGCGGTCAAGACAAACTTCTGTAGGATTACACAGCCTCCGTTGGTAAAACCGGATAGCACATTAGCGCCATTTTTGTATATGTCTAAGATTCGTATCATATGCAAGGAGATTCTTAACCGGTTTACTCACAGTGGTCACCCATGATAACCACCCTGTACCATAGTGTATAACCCCACTACCAATCTACATATGAAAAACCGACAAAACTACTTGTAACTATTCTTAACTTATTTGATATAATCAAAAATATTTGATTTTCTCTGAAAATTAAAATCTGTGAAGCAAAGAGTTAAGACCTTACGATACCAGGTAAAGTCCTAAAAGCTTGTGCACCTGAGTTATATACTGTGTCTGACACGCTTGTCTGACTCGTTTAGGACTGAAATCGTACCAAAATCCTGGAAGCTGGCCAACGTGTATCCAGTTCAAAAAAAGGTGGTAGTGTCAACCCTGACAGTTATCGTTCAATCACTCGGCAAGATTAGGGATCATATATTGAGTGCCCACCTCATGGCGTACCTAGAACAGAATGACCTCCTCAGTGTTTACCTGTACAGGTAATGTCAAAATCAGTGATTTCGGTGAGATCTCTACTGGCTGTTAATGATCAGCTTAGGACAGCGTTTGGCAGAGTTTGGTATTCCAGCCTTTTGGGTTAGCTATTATCCAGCGTACGGCTTATGTAATTTTGGCTTATATAATTTACTGGAAGACTTTCTGAGTGAACTGTCTCTTCAAGTCGTTGTTGATGGCTGCTTCCACGATCCTATGTCGACTAACGCCGGAGTTCGTCAGGGGTCCGTTTACTCCGCAACTTTCTTCTTGCTGCATATTAATGACTTGCTCATACTCCGTATATATGGGTGTGCAGACGACAGGACAGTTGTGGACCGATACCAACCAAGTGCTCGGGCTATTAGGGATCAAAACCAGTCCAAAAGAGAAGCTATGGTTGAGTATGTGAATCTCATCTTGTGAAAATCAACACTGTTCTGTAGAGTCCACTCACCTTGGCTCCTTCACTGGAATATCATTGGAATACACTGATTGCATTCAGTTGTTGAAGGTTGAGATTTCCTCAATCCTGAACTTAGGGCGGTTTAGTGAGTAAAGAACTTCTAGATCCCTTGTAGCTGCTACTACTAGGGAGCTGCTGCTATAGGGGATCTAGAAGTTCTTGAAAATGTTCGGCGGTACTTTACGCTGTGACATTTGCTTTCTATATAGCTATTTATAAGTAAATACGCCTACTTTTACAAATAAAAATTCATTTTAAATACGCTGTTAAAATTATTTCATTTTAATCTAATCTATCCCAGATACCAAGTCAACCCCATGTAACGTGGGAAGGCGAAATTTATTATTTCCTACAAAATTCCTGTTAAATTAAATCTTATCTGAAGTTACGCCCATTAATTCAACGGTGCTCACCCAATTAGCTATTTGTTGAACGTAAATCGAAGAAAGCCTAATTAATGGTCCAAACATGGATATGGATTTATCACAGTCGAGTGCACATCGTATATCGTCCAGTTGCTATTATAATCTACGTCTCACTAGATCAGTTGATAAAAAAAATAATTTCTTTTATTCTGTATAAAATTTTTGTAATTTATATTGGTTTTAACAATTATCTATGTTTTTTTTCGTCTATGGACGAGTTTAATTTATATATGTTTTATTACTTTAGAAAAAAGTATGCATGTTTATTTTATAAAATTGAAGTAGCTTTTTCTTAATTTAGTAAAACCATATTATCAACATGTAGCATTTTCAGGTTTTTGCGGTAATTTAAATCAATATAAAAAGTTATTTGCATCTGCATGCATTAACAAAACCTCGTCAAGACGAGGAAATACCTATTTAAGCCTAATCAGACTCGGTCTTTTACTTTTTTATATATAGGATAGGGTGACAAACGAGCACACAGTGGGAAGTGGTTGCCTTGGCCCATAGACATCTACATCTATCGATTTACAATCGCAGTACCAGATTAAGCCATGTAGTGACGATATAATTACTGGCGATACAGTTAGTGGCGGTATAAGAATATCCACTTCCCCATATAATCCCGTGGGTGACGTAAGAGACGCAGAAAGAAACAATCAGGAGATTGGCAGCAGCGTCTTCCTTATAACGACTAAAAATGTAATAAATGCGGTTGCCAGCCCGCTTGCCAAGCGTGGTAGCTATGGTAAATATCCCCTCCATGAGGCAACTATAGGCCTCCTCCTATGTTTAGCAGTGCACTTTCGTAGTTTGTAACAGTAAAGATACCGGACTAGGCTCATTATAAGCTAGGACTTACTGGGAAGATTTGATTCCCTAAGCAGTTTGGAGGTTTAGTGAGCGGTGAAGATATGATCGACACTTTTGGAATAATAATGGTACTGTCATTGCTGTGAAATTTAAATTCAGAGTATTAAGGATATAGGGGGATAAGTCGCTCGCGTCCGTAGGCTTTGACCACCTAATCTTAGGCCCACCCTACACGTGTCCCCCGGGTGGTGCTAAATGAGCGACAAGCCGATAGCACAGACTCGGCTCCTCGTTGTGGTAGCGGCGTTAAATATACCACCCTATTCGCACCATGAGGAATCAAATTAAAGAACTGGCCCCGAGTTCCCGGCGCCCCTTTAATGGGGCAGGGGTGCGAAGAATCACCGGGAGGAAAACCGGCGACGAGGCTCGCCACCCGTCACGTTCTGTCTCCCGGATGGGCGAAAAGTGGATTGCAGAGGCCCGTCTGGCTACGTTGAATGTATGTGGAGCAATGAATGATAAAATGGATGAAGTATGCGAGGTGATGTATGATAGAGGAATAGATTTGTTATGTGTAAATGAGACGAAACGGAAGGGGAAGGATGTCACTACACATGGCATGTATACCGCATACTGGTCTGGTGTAGACGAGCTCGAGCGGGCATGCCAGGGAGTAGGTATCATCCTATCAGAAAGAATGGTGCAATGTGTGAAAGAGTATGAATGTGTAAGCCCAAGACTGCTGTGGATACGATTGAAAGTGGGCTTAAAGAAGTTGTTTGTGCTAGGGGTCTACGCCCCAGACACGTCTAAGCCCACTCATATCCGAGAGCAGTTTTGGGAAATGGTAAGGATGGTATTAATGAAATGTAAGGGAAATGAAAATGTTGTTATGCTAGGAGATTTTAATGGAAGAGTTGGGGTCTCCTCACCCCACCCCCTCACCGCTTGGTTATGAAAGGATATTGGGAACGTTTGGTGATGAAAGTATAAATGAGAATGGTGAAAGCCTCCTCACTGTATGTATGGAAAAGAATCTTTTTGTGACGAACACTTTCTTTCGCCACAAGAGGATTCACATGTACACATGGGAAAGAGGTGATGATAGAAGCATGATAGATTTCATAATTGTGGATGAAAGATTGAGGGGCGCAGTGGTGGATACAAGGGTTTACCGGGGGTCAAACGTAGGAACGGATCATTTTTTGGTTTTATGCCGAATTAATGGTCTATTCAGGCGGTGGCGCCATCGGTCATCTGTGTCTACCACTGCGTTACAGCGTATTAGAACAGAAAGATTACAAGATGAAGGTGAGAAAAACAAGTTTAAATGTAGACTGAAAGAAAACGTAAGTGGTTTGGATGAATTATGTATGAATGAGTTAGGCTTGGAGAATGTATGGCAAAATGTTAAGAAAGGTTTAGTAGATGCAGCTAACGAAGTATGTGGTGTTAGTAAAAGAAAGAATGAAAGGAAAAATAATACGTTATGGTGGGATGATGAGATACGTACGGAAGTTGAAGCAAAGAAGAGAGCATGGCTAGATTTACTAGCAACTAAGGCTGGTAATTCTAGCGGTACGAATGATGATTTTGAAAGAAAAAAGGCAGTCTTTAGACATCTAAATAAAAGAATAAAAGAAGTAGTTGAAAGGAAAAAGCAAGAAAGAACGGATAAAAATGATAGAAGAATATCGGATAACTTCCACGCAAATATTAAAATGTTCTGGAAACTCGTAAGAACTGCCAGGGGATGTTCAAAACAGCCTATAATGAATGCTATAAGGGATGAGAATGGCTATATTCTGAATGATGAAGTTTTGAGTTTAAAGAGATGGAAGGAATATTTTAAAAGCATGTTTATGAGTGAGGAGACAACGTATGAACTGAATGAAATAGGAACTCCGAAAGAAGAGGAAGGAGGAAGCGAGATAAGTATAGATGAAATAATGAAAGCAATGAAAAGCATGAAAGCAGGTAAGGCTGCCGGATATGATAGAGTTTCACTTGAAATGCTAAGGGCTGGAGAGGAAGTGGTGGCAGGCCTGCTGCACACCTTGTTTAATTTATGCTGGGAACTGAAACGGGTACCGGTAGACTGGTGCAAAGCCGTGATAGTCCCAGTATATAAGGGAAAAGGGAATCGTGGGAAAACTGTATGCCAAGGTACTAATTGAAAGGGTCATGAAAGAAACCGATGGAAAAATTTTGGATGTGCAAGCGGGATTTAGAAAGGGAATGGGATGTACAGATCAAGTCTTCTCCATGCGCATGATGAAGTTTTTGGCCAAAAACCAAAAGGTTTTTTGTGCGTTCATGGACTTGGAGAAGGCCTATGACAGAGTGGATAGGAATGTGCTATGGCAAACACTGAACTCATTTGGGTTGAGCGCTAGCTTGATACAGGCATTGGAATCTCTTTATAGGGACTCTAGTGCTTGTGTTAGGATCAACGGGGTCTACTCGGACTGGTTTGGCATCCAAAAAGGTGTCAGACAGGGTTGTATGGCTTCCCCGTGGTTGTTCAACCTATTTATGGACAGTTGTTTGCAAAATTTGAAAGTTGAAGAATGCGGAATAAGAATGGGTGAGTTAACCATCAAATGCCTTTTGTACGCCGATGATCAAGTTATTCTTGCGTCGTCGGCGGCTGAGTTGCAAATGATGATTACATTAATGAACGGATCATTAAAAGAAAGGGGTATGAAAGTGAACACAATTAAGACGAAGGTTATGGTTTTTGAAAGAGAAGAAAGTAAAACGATTTGTGAAATAAGAATAGAAGGGGAGTTGATCGAGCAAGTAGATGAGTTCGTATATTTGGGCTGCGTATTTAGCAGGGATGGGAGATATGATAAGGATATAGAACGACGAGTGAATGCGGGAAATAGAGTAAATGCGGCCCTGCACTCTATTGTGAAGAGTCAAAATGTGTCAAAAAAGGCACGTATGGCAATTCACAATGCTGTGTTGGTCCCTAATTTAACGTATGGTAGTGAAAGTTGGGTATGGCAGAAGAAGCACGAGAGTAGAATAAATGCAGTAGAAATGCGGTCGTTAAGGAGTATGTTAGGGCTGAATCTGAATGACAGGGTGAAAAATTGTGTGATAAGAGAAGAGTGTGGTTTGCAAGATGATGTTGTGACCAGGATTAAGAAAGGAATGCTTCGGTGGTTTGGTCATGTGGAAAGAATGGATGAGGAAAGAGTGACAAAGAAAATTTATGTTGCAGAAGTGAATGGCAGAGTCGGAAAGGGACGTCCTAGGCGAAAATTTATCGACCAAATTGGCGATTTATTGACAACGGGCTAAATTAGGAGTACCCTTAACCGACGAGCATGCATGCGTAGGTGTATGGATGTGAAGGAGGCGAGAGAGGTGTGTCAGGATCGTGCCAAATGGAAGTCTGTAGTCTCTGCCTACCCCTCTGGGTGACAGGCGTGAGTGTTTATGTTATGTTATGTTATTATGGATATGTTTTCGGCTATAGGTCAGCAAAATTATTCCCACTTACAGTTAGAATATTACAATCACCGTAAACCCGTTTCGCAAAGCAATTGATTTAGGAAATTGACAAATAAAAGTTTTCTGTATGAAAGCAATTGTGATAATTTCTTATTTTTATCATAAAAGTATTTTCCTACGACTTTATCTTAAATGAATTTTGGTGTAATGGAATTCCAACCCAACGTATTTCAGTGTGACTTAAAATTAATGTGTTTAAAATATTTTTAAAGTTTTGTATTTCGGTGCTTGAAATGTTTTTTTTTCGCTATATTTTATTCACCATTGAACACATCGGCACTTAAAATACGTGATATGAATTTGGCGTGTTAATTATCTTCATGTAATTAAATACGTGTCATGAATCTTCCTAACAATATATAAGAAATAAGTATGATTTTTTTTTTCAAAAATATTTAAATTTTGACATTAGTGGACTGCTTAATATATTTTATGAATATGTAATTCATTCACTTACCCATATTCATGAATTACATAATTATCTACTGAGTTTTCGACTCAATAACTTTCATTTCAATAAAGTATGATCAGAATTCTGCAAGCTCAATGATTCAATTCTACAAAGCACAATGGAGAGGAAATTAAATTTAACATTAAAATTTACTAACGTAAAATTTCAAGGCATTTAACAAAGGAATAGTAACTGCGTATACGTATTTACATTTAAATGATTAAGTTCCTTTTAAAATTTCATTTTTTATTTTCTTAAATTATCTTAATGTATAAATTGAGTGGCTTAAAGTCGAGTATCTTTTCATTCATCCCTTAAAGCCCGTAAAAGGCCACCGTTAAATAAAGCCACGCCATAGATTGCCTCATACGGTTAATTTTACCATAGTTGTCAAGTTTAGTAGGTGGATTTGAACCGCAGATTATATATCATTTTGAGTTGTAATCAGGAACATTCTGCAGACCATTTTCTCTGTTGCCTCTTGCGACACCCATTGAACGACGTGGGGTAGTGGATATTCTTACAACGCCACTACACTCGAGTATAAGTATATATATATATATATATATATATATATATATATATATATATATATATATATATATATATATATATATATATATATATATATATATATATATATATTAAAAGACGTTATATAAAACTTGCCAACTTTTTACTTAAAGCTAGTGCATCCTGCTGATAGAAGGTTACGTGTAGCTCAAGTGACTGACTGGTGTCAGCAATTAAGCAGAATTAGAGTTAAGCATATTAATTACATTACCTAATTACATTACATAAATATTAATTCAGAATACACCCAGCTTATAAGTGTCCGAGTCCGACTACAATAAAGTGCCAAATTACGTATTGGCTCTCGCTGAAAAAACCGTGATGGAAAAATATACCTCAGTGGGAAGATAAAAGAGAAAGCGATCATGTGCAAAATCTTACAAAAACTAATTCTACAAGATACAGGATTGGACGAGTTTGATTATTTATGAATGCAGTCTCTCTTATATAGGACAAGCTAAAAATCCATAAATAAATATCTGCTTAAAACAACATTTATCTAACACGAAACACCGACGTTTCGGAATATCTGTGATGCAGAGAACATGTTCAGAGCAGCCTCTGCCGTTACGTCCAGCATAATTGACAAAATGTCTGTAGCTACATAAGTACATAGTTACACTACATGAATATTGTTATATATTATATTTAAATCAATGTACCTACCAATAGGCATCTATCCAGCATCGTATTGTAATGCAATACTTACAGCACTTATATTCTGCAGGTGCCCTTAAAAATCTCGCGAGCAGTAATTATGTTTTTTTTCCTTTTACGAGTTTTAGTAGTACTTTTCAGAGTTTTATGCGTTGTATTTTATTAGGTTACGCTTGAAGTGACGACCCACTTTATGTGAGGACTCTTGTACTACAGGAAATTGAAGTGAAACTATTTATCCAAAATTGCTAACAAATATTGAACGTTGAAAGACTGCAAATTTTTATGATAAAGTTCAATCTAACGTTCAATTTTTAAACTTACTTTGAAATGTTCTTGACCTATTTTATTGAAACATATTATTCTTCGTATATATTTTTATATAGTAATAAAAAGTAACTTTCTTATTAACACGTTTTTATTAAGTTACTTTTTTGTTTGTCTGTCTGTCCGTCGTTTCGGATGGAATTTTGCAACTCAAATATAACTAACTTCTTTTTGATCTCTTTGACTTGAAATTTTGAAAATAGCTCGGAATCCGATGAAAATGAAGGAATATGAAAAAACTTGGTGTATTAGTTTTTTAGAATAAAATTTAGAAAAACTCACTTGTTTCTATCAGTTAATATACAAGCCTTGCAATAAGCTGGGTTTGATCTCCTCTCTCTTAACCAATTTCAACCAATGAACCAGCCCTATTATCTTCAGCACCGACAATCAGTCGCGGATGCCGTTCGTTTAGTAACTTCGACGCACGTGAACCCCACGGACCAATAGTCTCTACAGCAAATGGCAAAAATATGTACAAATTTCTCAGAGACTCATAATTGCGCCACTTACTTAGTTTACCTGCCACAGATACTACCCTGGTTCTAAATGATTTGCCCCTGAGATGAGAACCAAAGTCATACCTTTGAATCTCCTGTCAGCTTACGTTAAATTATAGAATTTAAAATTACAAAATATTTAAAAAAAAGAACAAAAGCATATTATTTACTATTGTGCAACGTCATGTTGACTCTCTGGAGCTCTTATGCAATAGGAGTCTTAAGGTTTGCCCAAGCTTCGTAAGACAAGCAAAACATATCCGCGTTATAAAAAGTACTACAAAGTATGGACAAATCTCATTTTTTGTATGATCAGCAAAAACCTAGGATGGGATTCATGAGTTTGACATGTTTAATATTTCCCCAAATAAATTGGGAAATGCCTTTCTGAAAAATAGTTTTTTTTTAAATATTAGTAATTCTATTAACTAACATTACTAATATTCCCTTTAACCACTCCTGGTAAGCTGAAAATGCTTGTGTTAGGAGTGGTTCACGACAGTAGTCGAATGGTGGATTCGAACCCGCGACCTTTTAAGTTCGCGGTCCGCGCCATGCCACTAGGCTACTGTCGCTTCAAAGTCAAAGTCAAGTTCAAATCGATCTTTTAATTGCCGCGTTATATAACTATATTTACATTTCATAACAATAACGTAAATAGTTATATAGTGGCCGCGTAAGAATATCCACTACTCCAAAATATCATCCCGTCTTTTGTTTTCGTCTTTAGAAGCGAAAGAGGGAAATAAAACAGGAGGTTGGCAGTAGCATCTTCCTAATAACAGCTAAATAAAAAAACTGACGGTTGTCAACTCACTTCCTAAGCGTGGCAACTATGGCAAATATCAATGTGTGGAACAATCTATGGGGGAGGGCTATGTTCAGGTGTGAACTTTTGATAGGTTGTAATAGTAATGGTTATGCTAAGTTTATCTCAAAAGCTAAACAGGCACGTTATCGTTTTGTGTGTATATTGATATTTTTTTTATAGAATAAGTGTTACAAACGAGCACACAGTTCACCTTATAGTAAATGGAAGATGCTGCCCATAGGCATCCTAATTTCTCCTCGATTAAGAATAAATTTTTTTTTAAAACGTTAACCCTACACTAGGATTTTCTCCTGTATCGCGGGGGCAGTTTACAACCATAAATTGCACAAAAACAAACATCCAGGCCCGGAACATTTATTTGTAGGCTAAAAAACCAAAAACCATAAAATTTGCATAAATCTGCACGGAAATTTCCTCATTACATGTACAAAGTGTTCAAAAGTGACATAAACGTAAATCACACCTATGATTGACTTCTTGCATTTAAGTAATAGTGATGATGGAATATTTTCGGCATGGTATTTCATTTCATTAGACTTTTCAATTGGTCATAACGAGCTTTTTCAATTTGTTTAATCTATTGTTATTAAAGTTTAAAAAAATATTACTTTATTTGGAATACGTGATCATAGAATAAATATTTTTAACTACCGTGAAAGCGTTGGTTGAGTATTGTAATATATTATTTTGAATGTTTTTGAGTGCAAATGTAATAAAAACTACTAAATGTAACGCAAACTCTCAACGAATACCAGCGTAAAACAACGTCCTGATATAGCTGCGTATCGTACGGTAAGAGAAGAAAACCGGAATCCTATTTTTGGTAACTGACTTATGATTCCAATTTGATTCCAAATCGAAAAAAGATGTAAGAATATAGTACAGCAAGCACTTACAATAAGGAGGACATTGTCTTCTTTATTTAATCTGAAATAATTTCATTAACGTTATCATGATGTTGACGACGATAAATGTAATGCTTACCATTAGTCATTTAAAATATCAGAGTAGTTAAGTTATTGTATATTATGTAATTTAATTTATTTCCTACTAGCAATCCGCTCTGGCTCCCTATGGGTGATTTCTTGATCTCGACAACGGCGCAACTTATCGGATCCAAATGTGAATATCAACCATCTAAGAACCCATTCAAACACACACAAAAAATTTCATCAAAATCGGTTGAATAGTTTCTAGCGGTGCGGTCTATAGCGGACACTACTTCTTCGCTAGGACTTCGCTTGTGTGAGATTAATAATTAATCTTTAATGTGGCATTAATTAGATTTAAGATAATACAGGCCATTTTTTATCAATTCTTCGATTCCTCAAAATAATCTAAGTTTTTCGAATAAAATGTAGCCTATACTACTCTTGACAATGCTAGGTCTAGGCCTATCTATCTGTTCTTTTATAACATTTATTTCAACTATTTGCAAGATTAGGATGGAGAGACAAAAATTTTAAAATGGTTTTTAATAACATGCAAATAACCTGTTAAGCTCAATAAAAGGTAGTTATTTCGATAATGCAGGCAGAGACTTCAATGAAAACTAACTAAGCATGTATGTATAGATAAATTTTATTATAAACAAGCGACTCGTCTCAGCTCGCCTGGATAGGATCTAATAATGTGACGTTATTTAAGTTTAGGAAAATCAGGTAAGAATTTTTCATATATTTTTTTAAAAGACTTGTATCTATCTAATACTTTTAAACGAGCAATTCTTGTACAAGAATTGCTTGCCGATTATAATATACATACATATAAATATATTATAATCGGAATCTCGGAAACGGTTCCAACGATTTTCATGAAATTTAGTGTCCAGGGGGTTTCGGGGGCAATATATCGATATAGCTAGGATTCATTTTTAGAAAATATTGTTTAATCCGTGTTTTCTGATCAGGTCATCCAGGTACTTTAAATAACCTGTCATTGCTCTCTATCTGTTCGTAATGTTTTATCACAATCGGTCAGATTGACAAATATTATAAAAATAGTTAAGCCTGCAAATAATCCCTCCGTTTCAATACTACAGACAGACGCTTCAATTTTATTTATGTGATTAGATATAAATATACAAAAAATAATAATTTATTACAGTGGTCCCTAGTCGGCAAGATATGTGGGAACACAATGGATGACTTTGTGGCGTTACTTTAGGGAGGCCTATGTTCAGTTGTGAAAAACGTTGTAATAGTAACGATTTATTAATACTTCATTAAAAATAAGAACAAATTACAAAGTTTATTTCACTTGTCAATTATAGAAATAATATAAATCTCACGTTTCGTTGCATTACTCTAAAAGTGGATGAAAGCAGTGCCCCAACAAAGAACTTGTCTTAAAAATTTGTGTCAACGGCTTGGAAAAGTGTCGGTTACTTTTATCTTCTCTGATTCTGCGTTACAGTCATAAAAGGCTTATTGTAACGGTTTACTATGGTGATTTAGAAAACGGTTTTATTAGTATTTTATTATTTGGAATTTAATTTTATTAAAAGCATAGTTTTTTCACACATCAGTACAGTAACCATAAAATGTAAAAAAATAAATTGACTAATAAATCCTGCCAATATTCTAGCTGGCAAATTTTCAAACGCCTGTTACCTATTTTTTAACTAAAATGAGCCATAGTTTGTCTACTATGTTACCACCTGACGTTAATTGATGATGCAGCTGAAGATGACACCTGACACAAAAACGTTCATATGTATTACATCCTAAATATATTATAATTTTAAGAGTAAAACAGTAATAGAGCTCTTCAGTATCTCACCATGTGGGTAGTGACTTGATGAAATTCTGAGAACAATTTGTAGCCAGATCGCGAGATTTTCGGACCGCAGCTAACAAGCAGAAGGATAAAGTTGGATAAGAAGTTAGATGGAAGAAGTCCCCATACGGGTTCCAAACGTGGCAAGTTTTATTTCTAGTTAAACTTGGTCTACAACACCTTGTTACTTAATAAATAGCATTACCAAAAATACAATTAACTTGTCAAGTCTATATTCACGGGAATGATTATTAATATTTTTTGAATTACAGTAATTTTGGTTGTAGAATCATATGTACACTATGTATTAATTTTCCTGCCCGTTTTCTATCACGTACTCTTCACTCGGAATTAGGAACCAAACACATCGGTTTTAGGATTTTTTCATGGCTATAAAGTGCCACCTACTTAGTTTCATATTTTATTAATTTAGAGAACAAATCAAGGTCTAATAGCCAAACCTATTATCTGTTTCTAGAGTAGAAACAATTATGGTTCAGATAAAAATAGCCAAAACTTAAAAAGGGTAAAATAAATACTCAGTTTCCGTTCTCCTTTCGTGTTTCAGTAAAAATACCACGGAAATAGGTGCTTTTACTTTAGTATAGTTAGGTATTCAATAAATTATTTTTCATATTGTAATGTTTTAATATAGAGGGTAAGACGAAAACTTTAGTCTGTTATTCAAGCATCGAAAGAAGCATATAAGTTAGCAGATTACCTGTGTTTTATTTTAAATAATATACAAATATTTTTTTTACGTGGTAGAGCCATGCTGCAGTTATACTAGTAGTATAGTTGTAGCACGAATAGGTCGGCTCGACCGCGGACCGACCACGCTCTCACAGAATACCAGCGTCAAATAGTAGCTTAATGCTGCTTTGTTTCGTATGGTGAGTGTAGAGAACCGGAGAACCTTTTTACTGGAAACGAGGCACTCCACCTAAGTCCTAACGGGTGACAACGCATCTGTATTTTGATACGTATCTATGGGCGTTTCTATGGGCCACAGCAACCACTTACCATGAGGTGGACTGTGTGCTCGTTTATAACCCTATCCTATAAAAAAAGAAAAAAAATATATAACATTTTGGCGACGAGTTTCGTTATCTTCATGTGCAGGAAGTGTTATTAAATCAATTTTAAATAAAGAAATTCTGGTTAGCAGAGCTAATGTAGGGTTTGGCGGCAGTCTCAGTTTGACCACCGAATTCACGAGTGGAGTATTTTTAAATGCCGATTAATCCAGTTCTGTACCGCTAATTATATAAAGGAACAAACGGCCAAAGATGGTTTTAAGCGTCGAGCAATTTTACTGTAAAAGACACACTCCAAGATTTAGTAACGCCAAAAAAATTGATGATACAGAGTACAAAGTGGTTATAAATTATTAAGACAAACATTTTATGCCAAAGATGTATACATTTGGAGAACTCTTTAAATGTCATAAGGCTGAGTAAAGTCCAAGCGAAGAATTGGCTGAATGGGTGGCCAAAGTACGAAGTCTTGCATTATACTATGGCTTTAAGAGCGAGCTTGATATTGCCTTGGATAAGCGATTCATATTAAGGCTAGAAAACATAACGACGGTATGTACATCACAACATCAACAAAGAAAAAAGTTTTGAGAAGTGTGCTGTTATAAGAACCATGTTGAAAATCAGTTAAGATTAATTAATTATTTAGTCCAACATCCCAGGGCTCCCAGGACTTACGAATATATAAATGACACCCCGTTTGAAGTCCTGATATAATTGTTAATCCGGAGTATCTAAAAGCTGAAGGTCTGGAATTGAAAATAGGTAAAATTAAACGCGATATAATAGTTATTTTTTGAGTCATGTTCGCGTAACTATGATCAATCTTCATCGCTAATTAACAAGATTTGAATAATATGAGGCTGCTATCAAAGTAAAAATGCGAACCACGACGACGATATCAAAATTTGCACCCCTAAATCATTGCTCTGCCCAGTTGACAACATTCCAACAACAACCAGTATTGTGAATGATAATAATCACCTTGTACACTTCAATCTCGACCATCGAAATACCCGCACTTATTCAATATATTACGGTTTCACTTCTACTATTTTTATTTACTTAGTTTTATGAAAACATATTCCATCCCTTTCATTAATTTTTCAACTATAAGTTAAAATATTCTACAACAGATTTAGTAAATATATAAAAACAACATTTCTACGTCAAGCTAATAAAGACCTATTCTACACATAAAATATTCTGCAAACATTATTCATATAACGCTTTTTGTTAAAATATATTAACAATGATGTATTACTACATCAGCATTCGAAATTGGATAAATACAGAAGTAGCGAGATTCGCCTATTATGTTGGTTCTAAAGCACGTAACATACCGAGGAAAATTAATGATACGGATAGCTTTTGTAAATACATTCGTTGAAAAAATAATGTCATAATAAGGCTGTATGAACATCATCGTCAATGTTTGGTGGAAGCCTTTATTTAAGTAATGAAACAGAAATAAAAAATATATTAATTTAAAAAAACTCAGTTAAACAATATAGTGATTTCTAAACTAAGGTCTGGGCTTGTATCACAGAAACCTAGAACATTGACTGACACCGTTTACACCGGTAAATATATAGAACATCGATTCACTAGAAAGTATGCTTAAATTAAGTCTAAATAAATGAATGAAAAAATAACAGGCTAGTTTATTCAAGGAATGTGAATGTGTGTGAGTGAAGTGCAAAGTAAGTTTCCGTTCCCTGATAAGAAGCATTGAGCAACCAGGTTCTTATTTTTTTTCTGTTTGACTTTGCTAGCTTGCTTGTGAACAAGGACCTCATGTCTGGGAAGACACAGCAGAATTGTTTGTTGATACTAGACACAAACGGTGTGTTCCGTTTGATAAAGCTGCTGTGTGAAGTGGGAATCGGTACTTACTCAAAGTCCCGACGCTGGTAAAGGATACATATAATCATAATCCGTGAAATACATAATTTTTCTAAGGGTTAGGATTACTGCTTTTGTAATGTCTCTATACATAGAAAACCCGTATCATCTTGCATTCCCTGTACTCGTACAGTTCGTCAGTAGAAAATCTAAAGTGTTTCGACAGAAATAGATCAAGCAAATAATTACTTACACAGGGTGAAATTTGAAATTAACGGATTTATTATGTAAGATTACTTATCGTTTTCATCGTTCTTAAGTTTGGAAAAAAGAATAATTAGGAGAATCTACCATCTGAATCAAGGCAAACTGAACAAATATAATCGAATAATTCTGCTACACTATGAACGATAACAAAGATGTGCCGTGTATCCACTACCCCATATCATCCCGTGGGTGTCGTAAAAGGCGACAGAGTACAACAAAAAACTGTGGTTGCCAACCCGCTCGCCAAGCGTGGCACATATGGCAATATACCCCCAATGAACAATTACACAAATAGACGGCCCCCAGGCCCCGGCGGCCCCGCTATTCCTGGCTACGGTGACGACCATGGTAACGGCGGGGCAGGGGGTGCTAAGAATCTCCGGTAGAGGTTCGGTTTCCACCTACGACGACTCGACCTGGCAACATACAACGCACGCACCCTGAGGACTGACGAAAAGATCCTGGAGCTGGAAGAAGAGATAGACAAGTTGCCCTGGAATATTACAACTACTATACTATACTACTAATAATAAATATTATAACTACTATATATACTATACTACTGCACACTGTCTCGCAAGACAGTGTGCAGTAGTATAGTAGTAATTATGTTAGTGCTTTTTAAATCATTTTCATTGTATCTTTAGTAGCACAGCCTCGCAAAGCTTTCATTATGTTAATAGTTTTCCAAACACTAGCTGACATGAGGCTTAGGATTTTTTAAATGATAGCTTATTATCAATAATCACTTTCGGTTATCCGTGTTACTGTGACTCTGTTTGCATGCACACCTGGCACTATTTATGTCAAAATCTTTATTAAATCGGCCAAGATAGAAGACATCATCATCGTTCAGAAAGTAACTAAGATCCATATTTTACCATCGAATGAGATATTGCTCTAAGATCAGCTATAATGTTGGAAGCTGTTAAAATGTAAAGGAGACGTGTTACTCTTGATATGACTTTAATTACACTATTACCTATTCCTAACTTAACTTCATTTTACATAGGTATGTAGTCGTGGGGGCTATACAATACTACACAGCGTTAACTAAACCCCTTAATCAGGTTGGTATTTTGTAAACATTTGAATTAGTAGCAGTAGCCATGCGAGCACAAAGTAATGGGTGCGTTTGGCAGAAAAAAGCGCTAGCAAGCGCTTGTAAGCAAAATGGCGAAACTAAACAGTTTTCGGCCAGGACACGTTTGCTAACTTCAGTAGCGCTGACACAATCCACCATTTTGCTTATTTAATTTGTTTGTTTTGAAGTAGAGTTTATAAGTTGTTTTGTGCAATATTAGTTTTAAGTGGTATAATGACATTGAATACACAATAAAAATTCATGTTTGGTAAGTTTTTAATATGAAAACTTTACAAACATATATTTAAATTAGGTTAGGTTCCCCGGTTAAAACTAACTTCGTGTCCTAGACGAAAATAGCTACTTACGATTTGACAGCGCTTACCGCTTACGATCACCATTTTGCTTACAAGCGCTTGCTAGCGCTCTTTCCCGCCAAACGCACCCATTGAATACCGTTACCGTTACAGCCTATCCAAAGTCTACTGCTGAACATTGGCATCCCCCACAGATTGCCTTATAGGAGAGATATTTGCCATAGTTAGTAGACAAAATTGGCAGAGAAAGCTACAACACGTGAGGTATTGTAATTTTTACCAGCTTACTACACGGAAAAGATATAACAAGCTTTCTTCTCTAGAATACTAACGTAAGTGTATTTTTGCACTACATCCTACACATGACAAAATTCTTAAATAAGTTTTGAAAATTTTAACTTTACCAGCTCTGACTGATTTGTTCTCAAACGTTTCGTTTATAATTTCTTTTATGACGTTTTACAATAGATATAGCAAAATTACAAATAAATTATTTTAGAAAGCAGAACACTTATCACCTTGGTGTCAATATGTTTTCGGATTCTTTTTCAGAGATATTTCGTAAATAATAATATTATAATTTGTGAAAACTTAAACCATACGTAACGATCATGAATTGTGATGATCATACCGAGAATACTGAATCATAGTTATGTAATTATTACATCGTAGTCCATCTTAGTTAGTTATCCAGTTAGTTCAGAAGTAGGGACATAGATGAAAATTCTAATATATCCATACTGGTCAAGATAAAATTATTTCGATAACTGTTACCGTTTGTTTGCACCGATAAAATACAAAAACATGTTTAAAATTCAGTTTTTTTAGAATATATCGTATTGCGTTTGCAATTTTAAACAAATAGTTGAAATGAACCTGTTTGACATTTTATAGAACAAAACATATTTACAACAAGTTTAGGGAACCAAAAGATTTCGGCACAAATCTTTAGATTTAGAAACCAGTTTAAAGATTTGTTTTCGTATACTATTTTTTTTAAAAAAGCATAAATAACGGTTCGTAGGTAAATATATTATACAATATTAACGGTTTTACGTGGTAGAGCCATGCTGCAGTTATATTAGTCGTATAGTTGTAGCACGAATGGGTCGGCTCGACCGGGGAAGGACCACGCTCTCACAGAATACCAGCGTGAAATAGTAGCATAATGCTGCTGTATTTCGTATGGTGAGTGTAGAGAACCGGAGACCCTTTTTACCGCAAACGAGGCATTCCATTTTAGTGACAACGCATCTGCATTTTGATTTGTAATTGAGGATGTATGTAGATGTCTAGGGGCCGCAGCAACCACTTACCGTCAGGTGGACTGTGTGCTCGTTTGTCACCATATTTTTTTTATTGCTCAGAGAAAAAGTTTATTCGAGATGTATCATTTGTGATATTTTATGTAAAATTTTATCGGTTTCAATGGGTATGGCACTCGTTTGACTAGTGCACGCTATAATTTCCCTAAGATATCAAAATCACAAGTTACATCTGTGCATAGTAAAAAAGGATAAAAAATTGTTTTTGGATTTTTGAAGCAAAAACTTCTTTATAATCGTTGTGATTTAAAACTCGATGAAACGTATAATCGACGCCAAAAAGAGAATGAGATAGAATTTAGTTTACAGTGTTTCCTATTATCTCGATGTCTCGAAATAAATATCACTATAATATTAAATATAAAAACAACAATCAAATAAAATATATATTATGAAGAAACATACACGATGCGATGTTTATTGAATGGAAATCATGAAGTAAATTTTTGGTGTTTATAATTTGAAATAACAAATAGTGTAGCAAAGATATCACTTCATCCATGGGAAACAATGTAAAAATGGGAGGATTAAAATGATTGTAGCCATTTAGATTCGTGTAAAACCTTGGTAAGTGACTTCATTATAACAACAATTAAAAGCGATGCTTACAATAAACTCTTTTTCACAATGTCAGACCCAACGATATTTAGTTAATAATAAATATAAATTCTTTATTTTAAGCTTGAAATCCCCAATTAAATTTACTGAATCAAATCAAAATAACATTTAATTCGAATTCTTTATTCATAGGATTTAGTAACAATTAAAAGATCCTAGTGTTAGTTACCTGATATAAAACAACGTGTAAAGTAAAATAATAAACAAAATAATTCGTTATGTCAAAAGAAATATTACACGAGATTTTATGCTCTCGTTATAACGAGAGACTCGTAATGAACGTAATAACCGCCTCACATATTAAATGACGCACAGCTGTGTGCTATAATAAAACATGATGTTAAACGATGTGGTATTATGACGAGAGAGTAATTTCAAGACATTCAATGAGCAACTTTTACTAGTTACTCAAGACTATGGAAATAATCATACACAACTTCACTTCGAATGTCTTACGTACTAACATAATGGAACTTCGGCGGTTAGGTTTAATAAAAAATCAACCAAAAGCACGCTATGCTTGCATATTAATTAATGATCCAGGCAACCAGACCTTCCCCGCTTTTTTATACCAACTACCCCAGAATGTATGTTACAGGTATATGTATATATTTATGCATGTACATATTTACGTATAAATGGTGCGATTTAATACCTTCGTTTTTGAAATGGCGATTTAAAAAATTAATTTGATACCTGCACAATTATCTTGAAATATATTTGACTTTAGTTTCCATTTCACACGCGAAACCTAACTTTACCAAAAAACGAAGTTACATTTCAATCACAAAATTTCGGAGAAGAGTTATTGACGAGAAAAATGTCTGCAACATACAAAAAGAGGCAAATAATTTCATAAGTGTTCCATTTTGCTAATATAATTCGGCCAATCAGGAATAAAGTAAATAATTTTATGATTAGCTTATTATATCGGGACCGGAAAATTATACAATTATACATTTGTATCAGACAAATTAGTACCTGGGTGCAAAATTTCACCCAAATCGTTAAAACCGTTTCATATAAACCAGTAACAAAAGATATATAATATTATTTTAGTCTTTTTAATATAATTATATAAAAAGTATTAAATGGGTTTAATTTTATATCAATATACCAATGATTTTCTGTAAAAATACAGCAATTAAATTTTTTTCGATAAAGCTTTAACCTCACATTTAAAAAGTAAGCATAGCTTCAAATGTTCTACTCGAAAGTGTTAAATCTGTTACAAAATGTACTATAGAAAAAAATCTATTTACAGAAACAAAATATTATCAAGAAAACTGGTAACAAATTATAAATTAGCAATGAATTCAGCAAAAATCATAAAAATCACGTAAGGAGTACAAAACAGCTACTACTGAGTTCATACACTCTGAACGTGAAACTCAAACGCCGTAACGCCTATACTGGCTTATTGCAGAGCACTCGTCCTGCACACATCACGCACACTATTTAAGTTTGAGAGTGTTCTACCTTAGTAAACTATATATAAGTAAATAAAAACATTCTCACGATTTTTTACTCGAATATTTTAAAGTTTATGTTTTAACGGTAAATGTAATGCTTACCATTAGTCATTTAAATATCAGAGTAGTTAAGTTATTGTATATTATGTAATTTAATTTATTTCCTACTAGCAATCCGCTCTGGCTCCCTATGGGTGATTTCTTGATCTCGACAACGGCGCAACTTATCGGATCCAAATGTGAATATCAACCATATAAGAACCCATTCAAACACACACAAAAAAATTCATCAAAATCGGTTGAATAGTTTCTAGCGGTGCGGTCTATAGCGGACACTACTTCTTCGCTAGGACTTCGCTTGTGTGAGATTAATAATTAATCTTTAATGTGGCATTAATTAGATTTAAGATAATACAGGCCATTTTTTATCAATTCTTCGATTCCTCAAAATAATCTAAGTTTTTCGAATAAAATGTAGCCTATACTACTCTTGACAATGCTAGGTCTAGGCCTATCTATCTGTTCTTTTATAACATTTATTTCAACTATTTGCAAGATTAGGATGGAGAGACAAAAATTTTAAAATGGTTTTTAATAACATGCAAATAACCTGTTAAGCTCAATAAAAGGTAGTTATTTCGATAATGCAGGCAGAGACTTCAATGAAAACTAACTAAGCATGTATGTATAGATAAATTTTATTATAAACAAGCGACTCGTCTCAGCTCGCCTGGATAGGATCTAATAATGTGACGTTATTTAAGTTTAGGAAAATCAGGTAAGAATTTTTCATATATTTTTTTAAAAGACTTGTATCTATCTAATACTTTTAAACGAGCAATTCTTGTACAAGAATTGCTTGCCGATTATAATATACATACATATAAATATATTATAATCGGAATCTCGGAAACGGTTCCAACGATTTTCATGAAATTTAGTGTCCAGGGGGTTTCGGGGGCAATATATCGATATAGCTAGGATTCATTTTTAGAAAATATTGTTTAATCCGTGTTTTCTGATCAGGTCATCCAGGTACTTTAAATAACCTGTCATTGCTCTCTATCTGTTCGTAATGTTTTATCACAATCGGTCAGATTGACAAATATTATAAAAATAGTTAAGCCTGCAAATAATCCCTCCGTTTCAATACTACAGACAGACGCTTCAATTTTATTTATGTGATTAGATATAAATATACAAAAAATAATAATTTATTACAGTGGTCCCTAGTCGGCAAGATATGTGGGAACACAATGGATGACTTTGTGGCGTTACTTTAGGGAGGCCTATGTTCAGTTGTGAAAAACGTTGTAATAGTAACGATTTATTAATACTTCATTAAAAATAAGAACAAATTACAAAGTTTATTTCACTTGTCAATTATAGAAATAATATAAATCTCACGTTTCGTTGCATTACTCTAAAAGTGGATGAAAGCAGTGCCCCAACAAAGAACTTGTCTTAAAAATTTGTGTCAACGGCTTGGAAAAGTGTCGGTTACTTTTATCTTCTCTGATTCTGCGTTACAGTCATAAAAGGCTTATTGTAACGGTTTACTATGGTGATTTAGAAAACGGTTTTATTAGTATTTTATTATTTGGAATTTAATTTTATTAAAAGCATAGTTTTTTCACACATCAGTACAGTAACCATAAAATGTAAAAAAATAAATTGACTAATAAATCCTGCCAATATTCTAGCTGGCAAATTTTCAAACGCCTGTTACCTATTTTTTAACTAAAATGAGCCATAGTTTGTCTACTATGTTACCACCTGACGTTAATTGATGATGCAGCTGAAGATGACACCTGACACAAAAACGTTCATATGTATTACATCCTAAATATATTATAATTTTAAGAGTAAAACAGTAATAGAGCTCTTCAGTATCTCACCATGTGGGTAGTGACTTGATGAAATTCTGAGAACAATTTGTAGCCAGATCGCGAGATTTTCGGACCGCAGCTAACAAGCAGAAGGATAAAGTTGGATAAGAAGTTAGATGGAAGAAGTCCCCATACGGGTTCCAAACGTGGCAAGTTTTATTTCTAGTTAAACTTGGTCTACAACACCTTGTTACTTAATAAATAGCATTACCAAAAATACAATTAACTTGTCAAGTCTATATTCACGGGAATGATTATTAATATTTTTTGAATTACAGTAATTTTGGTTGTAGAATCATATGTACACTATGTATTAATTTTCCTGCCCGTTTTCTATCACGTACTCTTCACTCGGAATTAGGAACCAAACACATCGGTTTTAGGATTTTTTCATGGCTATAAAGTGCCACCTACTTAGTTTCATATTTTATTAATTTAGAGAACAAATCAAGGTCTAATAGCCAAACCTATTATCTGTTTCTAGAGTAGAAACAATTATGGTTCAGATAAAAATAGCCAAAACTTAAAAAGGGTAAAATAAATACTCAGTTTCCGTTCTCCTTTCGTGTTTCAGTAAAAATACCACGGAAATAGGTGCTTTTACTTTAGTATAGTTAGGTATTCAATAAATTATTTTTCATATTGTAATGTTTTAATATAGAGGGTAAGACGAAAACTTTAGTCTGTTATTCAAGCATCGAAAGAAGCATATAAGTTAGCAGATTACCTGTGTTTTATTTTAAATAATATACAAATATTTTTTTTACGTGGTAGAGCCATGCTGCAGTTATACTAGTAGTATAGTTGTAGCACGAATAGGTCGGCTCGACCGCGGACCGACCACGCTCTCACAGAATACCAGCGTCAAATAGTAGCTTAATGCTGCTTTGTTTCGTATGGTGAGTGTAGAGAACCGGAGAACCTTTTTACTGGAAACGAGGCACTCCACCTAAGTCCTAACGGGTGACAACGCATCTGTATTTTGATACGTATCTATGGGCGTTTCTATGGGCCACAGCAACCACTTACCATGAGGTGGACTGTGTGCTCGTTTATAACCCTATCCTATAAAAAAAGAAAAAAAATATATAACATTTTGGCGACGAGTTTCGTTATCTTCATGTGCAGGAAGTGTTATTAAATCAATTTTAAATAAAGAAATTCTGGTTAGCAGAGCTAATGTAGGGTTTGGCGGCAGTCTCAGTTTGACCACCGAATTCACGAGTGGAGTATTTTTAAATGCCGATTAATCCAGTTCTGTACCGCTAATTATATAAAGGAACAAACGGCCAAAGATGGTTTTAAGCGTCGAGCAATTTTACTGTAAAAGACACACTCCAAGATTTAGTAACGCCAAAAAAATTGATGATACAGAGTACAAAGTGGTTATAAATTATTAAGACAAACATTTTATGCCAAAGATGTATACATTTGGAGAACTCTTTAAATGTCATAAGGCTGAGTAAAGTCCAAGCGAAGAATTGGCTGAATGGGTGGCCAAAGTACGAAGTCTTGCATTATACTATGGCTTTAAGAGCGAGCTTGATATTGCCTTGGATAAGCGATTCATATTAAGGCTAGAAAACATAACGACGGTATGTACATCACAACATCAACAAAGAAAAAAGTTTTGAGAAGTGTGCTGTTATAAGAACCATGTTGAAAATCAGTTAAGATTAATTAATTATTTAGTCCAACATCCCAGGGCTCCCAGGACTTACGAATATATAAATGACACCCCGTTTGAAGTCCTGATATAATTGTTAATCCGGAGTATCTAAAAGCTGAAGGTCTGGAATTGAAAATAGGTAAAATTAAACGCGATATAATAGTTATTTTTTGAGTCATGTTCGCGTAACTATGATCAATCTTCATCGCTAATTAACAAGATTTGAATAATATGAGGCTGCTATCAAAGTAAAAATGCGAACCACGACGACGATATCAAAATTTGCACCCCTAAATCATTGCTCTGCCCAGTTGACAACATTCCAACAACAACCAGTATTGTGAATGATAATAATCACCTTGTACACTTCAATCTCGACCATCGAAATACCCGCACTTATTCAATATATTACGGTTTCACTTCTACTATTTTTATTTACTTAGTTTTATGAAAACATATTCCATCCCTTTCATTAATTTTTCAACTATAAGTTAAAATATTCTACAACAGATTTAGTAAATATATAAAAACAACATTTCTACGTCAAGCTAATAAAGACCTATTCTACACATAAAATATTCTGCAAACATTATTCATATAACGCTTTTTGTTAAAATATATTAACAATGATGTATTACTACATCAGCATTCGAAATTGGATAAATACAGAAGTAGCGAGATTCGCCTATTATGTTGGTTCTAAAGCACGTAACATACCGAGGAAAATTAATGATACGGATAGCTTTTGTAAATACATTCGTTGAAAAAATAATGTCATAATAAGGCTGTATGAACATCATCGTCAATGTTTGGTGGAAGCCTTTATTTAAGTAATGAAACAGAAATAAAAAATATATTAATTTAAAAAAACTCAGTTAAACAATATAGTGATTTCTAAACTAAGGTCTGGGCTTGTATCACAGAAACCTAGAACATTGACTGACACCGTTTACACCGGTAAATATATAGAACATCGATTCACTAGAAAGTATGCTTAAATTAAGTCTAAATAAATGAATGAAAAAATAACAGGCTAGTTTATTCAAGGAATGTGAATGTGTGTGAGTGAAGTGCAAAGTAAGTTTCCGTTCCCTGATAAGAAGCATTGAGCAACCAGGTTCTTATTTTTTTTCTGTTTGACTTTGCTAGCTTGCTTGTGAACAAGGACCTCATGTCTGGGAAGACACAGCAGAATTGTTTGTTGATACTAGACACAAACGGTGTGTTCCGTTTGATAAAGCTGCTGTGTGAAGTGGGAATCGGTACTTACTCAAAGTCCCGACGCTGGTAAAGGATACATATAATCATAATCCGTGAAATACATAATTTTTCTAAGGGTTAGGATTACTGCTTTTGTAATGTCTCTATACATAGAAAACCCGTATCATCTTGCATTCCCTGTACTCGTACAGTTCGTCAGTAGAAAATCTAAAGTGTTTCGACAGAAATAGATCAAGCAAATAATTACTTACACAGGGTGAAATTTGAAATTAACGGATTTATTATGTAAGATTACTTATCGTTTTCATCGTTCTTAAGTTTGGAAAAAAGAATAATTAGGAGAATCTACCATCTGAATCAAGGCAAACTGAACAAATATAATCGAATAATTCTGCTACACTATGAACGATAACAAAGATGTGCCGTGTATCCACTACCCCATATCATCCCGTGGGTGTCGTAAAAGGCGACAGAGTACAACAAAAAACTGTGGTTGCCAACCCGCTCGCCAAGCGTGGCACATATGGCAATATACCCCCAATGAACAATTACACAAATAGACGGCCCCCAGGCCCCGGCGGCCCCGCTATTCCTGGCTACGGTGACGACCATGGTAACGGCGGGGCAGGGGGTGCTAAGAATCTCCGGTAGAGGTTCGGTTTCCACCTACGACGACTCGACCTGGCAACATACAACGCACGTACCCTGAGGACTGACGAAAAGATCCTGGAGCTGGAAGAAGAGATAGACAAGTTGCCCTGGAATATTACAACTACTATACTATACTACTAATAATAAATATTATAACTACTATATATACTATACTACTGCACACTGTCTCGCAAGACAGTGTGCAGTAGTATAGTAGTAATTATGTTAGTGCTTTTTAAATCATTTTCATTGTATCTTTAGTAGCACAGCCTCGCAAAGCTTTCATTATGTTAATAGTTTTCCAAACACTAGCTGACATGAGGCTTAGGATTTTTTAAATGATAGCTTATTATCAATAATCACTTTCGGTTATCCGTGTTACTGTGACTCTGTTTGCATGCACACCTGGCACTATTTATGTCAAAATCTTTATTAAATCGGCCAAGATAGAAGACATCATCATCGTTCAGAAAGTAACTAAGATCCATATTTTACCATCGAATGAGATATTGCTCTAAGATCAGCTATAATGTTGGAAGCTGTTAAAATGTAAAGGAGACGTGTTACTCTTGATATGACTTTAATTACACTATTACCTATTCCTAACTTAACTTCATTTTACATAGGTATGTAGTCGTGGGGGCTATACAATACTACACAGCGTTAACTAAACCCCTTAATCAGGTTGGTATTTTGTAAACATTTGAATTAGTAGCAGTAGCCATGCGAGCACAAAGTAATGGGTGCGTTTGGCAGAAAAAAGCGCTAGCAAGCGCTTGTAAGCAAAATGGCGAAACTAAACAGTTTTCGGCCAGGACACGTTTGCTAACTTCAGTAGCGCTGACACAATCCACCATTTTGCTTATTTAATTTGTTTGTTTTGAAGTAGAGTTTATAAGTTGTTTTGTGCAATATTAGTTTTAAGTGGTATAATGACATTGAATACACAATAAAAATTCATGTTTGGTAAGTTTTTAATATGAAAACTTTACAAACATATATTTAAATTAGGTTAGGTTCCCCGGTTAAAACTAACTTCGTGTCCTAGACGAAAATAGCTACTTACGATTTGACAGCGCTTACCGCTTACGATCACCATTTTGCTTACAAGCGCTTGCTAGCGCTTTTTCCCGCCAAACGCACCCATTGAATACCGTTACCGTTACAGCCTATCCAAAGTCTACTGCTGAACATTGGCATCCCCCACAGATTGCCTTATAGGAGAGATATTTGCCATAGTTAGTAGACAAAATTGGCAGAGAAAGCTACAACACGTGAGGTATTGTAATTTTTACCAGCTTACTACACGGAAAAGATATAACAAGCTTTCTTCTCTAGAATACTAACGTAAGTGTATTTTTGCACTACATCCTACACATGACAAAATTCTTAAATAAGTTTTGAAAATTTTAACTTTACCAGCTCTGACTGATTTGTTCTCAAACGTTTCGTTTATAATTTCTTTTATGACGTTTTACAATAGATATAGCAAAATTACAAATAAATTATTTTAGAAAGCAGAACACTTATCACCTTGGTGTCAATATGTTTTCGGATTCTTTTTCAGAGATATTTCGTAAATAATAATATTATAATTTGTGAAAACTTAAACCATACGTAACGATCATGAATTGTGATGATCATACCGAGAATACTGAATCATAGTTATGTAATTATTACATCGTAGTCCATCTTAGTTAGTTATCCAGTTAGTTCAGAAGTAGGGACATAGATGAAAATTCTAATATATCCATACTGGTCAAGATAAAATTATTTCGATAACTGTTACCGTTTGTTTGCACCGATAAAATACAAAAACATGTTTAAAATTCAGTTTTTTTAGAATATATCGTATTGCGTTTGCAATTTTAAACAAATAGTTGAAATGAACCTGTTTGACATTTTATAGAACAAAACATATTTACAACAAGTTTAGGGAACCAAAAGATTTCGGCACAAATCTTTAGATTTAGAAACCAGTTTAAAGATTTGTTTTCGTATACTATTTTTTTCAAAAAAGCATAAATAACGGTTCGTAGGTAAATATATTATACAATATTAACGGTTTTACGTGGTAGAGCCATGCTGCAGTTATATTAGTCGTATAGTTGTAGCACGAATGGGTCGGCTCGACCGGGGAAGGACCACGCTCTCACAGAATACCAGCGTGAAATAGTAGCATAATGCTGCTGTATTTCGTATGGTGAGTGTAGAGAACCGGAGACCCTTTTTACCGCAAACGAGGCATTCCATTTTAGTGACAACGCATCTGCATTTTGATTTGTAATTGAGGATGTATGTAGATGTCTAGGGGCCGCAGCAACCACTTACCGTCAGGTGGACTGTGTGCTCGTTTGTCACCATATTTTTTTTATTGCTCAGAGAAAAAGTTTATTCGAGATGTATCATTTGTGATATTTTATGTAAAATTTTATCGGTTTCAATGGGTATGGCACTCGTTTGACTAGTGCACGCTATAATTTCCCTAAGATATCAAAATCACAAGTTACATCTGTGCATAGTAAAAAAGGATAAAAAATTGTTTTTGGATTTTTGAAGCAAAAACTTCTTTATAATCGTTGTGATTTAAAACTCGATGAAACGTATAATCGACGCCAAAAAGAGAATGAGATAGAATTTAGTTTACAGTGTTTCCTATTATCTCGATGTCTCGAAATAAATATCACTATAATATTAAATATAAAAACAACAATCAAATAAAATATATATTATGAAGAAACATACACGATGCGATGTTTATTGAATGGAAATCATGAAGTAAATTTTTGGTGTTTATAATTTGAAATAACAAATAGTGTAGCAAAGATATCACTTCATCCATGGGAAACAATGTAAAAATGGGAGGATTAAAATGATTGTAGCCATTTAGATTCGTGTAAAACCTTGGTAAGTGACTTCATTATAACAACAATTAAAAGCGATGCTTACAATAAACTCTTTTTCACAATGTCAGACCCAACGATATTTAGTTAATAATAAATATAAATTCTTTATTTTAAGCTTGAAATCCCCAATTAAATTTACTGAATCAAATCAAAATAACATTTAATTCGAATTCTTTATTCATAGGATTTAGTAACAATTAAAAGATCCTAGTGTTAGTTACCTGATATAAAACAACGTGTAAAGTAAAATAATAAACAAAATAATTCGTTATGTCAAAAGAAATATTACACGAGATTTTATGCTCTCGTTATAACGAGAGACTCGTAATGAACGTAATAACCGCCTCACATATTAAATGACGCACAGCTGTGTGCTATAATAAAACATGATGTTAAACGATGTGGTATTATGACGAGAGAGTAATTTCAAGACATTCAATGAGCAACTTTTACTAGTTACTCAAGACTATGGAAATAATCATACACAACTTCACTTCGAATGTCTTACGTACTAACATAATGGAACTTCGGCGGTTAGGTTTAATAAAAAATCAACCAAAAGCACGCTATGCTTGCATATTAATTAATGATCCAGGCAACCAGACCTTCCCCGCTTTTTTATACCAACTACCCCAGAATGTATGTTACAGGTATATGTATATATTTATGCATGTACATATTTACGTATAAATGGTGCGATTTAATACCTTCGTTTTTGAAATGGCGATTTAAAAAATTAATTTGATACCTGCACAATTATCTTGAAATATATTTGACTTTAGTTTCCATTTCACACGCGAAACCTAACTTTACCAAAAAACGAAGTTACATTTCAATCACAAAATTTCGGAGAAGAGTTATTGACGAGAAAAATGTCTGCAACATACAAAAAGAGGCAAATAATTTCATAAGTGTTCCATTTTGCTAATATAATTCGGCCAATCAGGAATAAAGTAAATAATTTTATGATTAGCTTATTATATCGGGACCGGAAAATTATACAATTATACATTTGTATCAGACAAATTAGTACCTGGGTGCAAAATTTCACCCAAATCGTTAAAACCGTTTCATATAAACCAGTAACAAAAGATATATAATATTATTTTAGTCTTTTTAATATAATTATATAAAAAGTATTAAATGGGTTTAATTTTATATCAATATACCAATGATTTTCTGTAAAAATACAGCAATTAAATTTTTTTCGATAAAGCTTTAACCTCACATTTAAAAAGTAAGCATAGCTTCAAATGTTCTACTCGAAAGTGTTAAATCTGTTACAAAATGTACTATAGAAAAAAATCTATTTACAGAAACAAAATATTATCAAGAAAACTGGTAACAAATTATAAATTAGCAATGAATTCAGCAAAAATCATAAAAATCACGTAAGGAGTACAAAACAGCTACTACTGAGTTCATACACTCTGAACGTGAAACTCAAACGCCGTAACGCCTATACTGGCTTATTGCAGAGCACTCGTCCTGCACACATCACGCACACTATTTAAGTTTGAGAGTGTTCTACCTTAGTAAACTATATATAAGTAAATGAAAACATTCTCACGATTTTTTACTCGAATATTTTAAAGTTTATGTTTTAACGGTAAGTTTACTGGAATTTCATCTTAGAAATTCCCACAATTTAAATGACGGAGGCGCTGCCGGCCGCGGATTTAAATTCTGGTCTCACTGTACAAACGTTTATATGGGCTGCAACCTATGGTAAGAATGTTTTTTGATGTACAATTAATGTAGATATGTAAAAATCCGACACCTTAAATAAGAAATCCGTAGTGTGAGAGTAACGTTTTCTTTAAATAATGAAATCTTCTTTCTGATGCCATTTTCAAATTGCAGAGTAATTTGTAAATGTATATTTATCGATATTTTTCGAATTAAAGAATTATGTGAACTATGAGAAATTATGTGAACTATGAGAATGCCTTGCATTCCGTCGAAATTTGGGCGATGCAAAAGTCAGTGTATCGACGTTGACTGTCAGTGTATCGAAATGCTGAAATGTTTGTACTGTAGGGCTACGATGGTTATCCGAGTACAGAACCAGAGTACGAAACCTATCCTACTGCCGATATGTGTGAGAGGTGATGCACTGGAAGATGTTTTTTTAAGCTACTGATTTGGAAAGGATACGGTATTAACATAAATGGTGAGTACATTACTCACCTTTTATTTGCCGATGATGTAGTGCTTATGGCAGAATCGCTGGAGGACCTAAGCACTATGCTCAATGACTTCAATAGTGCCTACCAACGGATAAGTCGTAAGATGAATATGGACAAAACAAAGATCATGTGTAACGTCCATGTCACACCTATGCTGGTAGTTGTTGGGAGAACCAACCTCGAAGTTATTGATGAGTATGTTTACCTGGGACGAATAGTCCGACTAGGTAAGTCTTACTTCGGCCGAGAGGTCAATGGACGGATTCAACTCGGCTGGGCAGCGTTCGGAAAATTACGACATGTCTTCTCGTCAGCTATACCTCAAACCTGAAAACGCGACTGTACAACCAGTGCGTGTTGCCAGTGATGACTTATGGAACTGCGACGTGTTTCTTCATTGCTGGCCTTATGACGACGCTCATGGTCGCTCAGCGAGATATGCTCGGAGTTTCTTGACGTGATAAACTTCGAATTGAGGATATCTACAGTAGAACCAGAGTGACCGACATAGCCCAACGGATTAATAAGCTTAAGGGGCAATGAGTATGATGATGTATGATGTACAATTAATGTAGATATGTAAAAATCCGACACCTTAAATAAGAAATCCGTAGTGTGAGAGTAACGTTTTCTTTAAATAATGAAATCTTCTTTCTGATGCCATTTTCAAATTGCAGAGTAATTTGTAAATGTATATTTATCGATATTTTTCGAATTAAAGATTAATGAACTCTGCAATGATTATAACCACCCTAAATTACGTGTACAACTGCACACATATTTCGAGCACAGATTCATTACCTCACCATGCGGCTTAGAAATACAACATTGGTTACATAAAAGAATCACATGTCACCAGCAGTAGAATAGTTATGTCAAAAATATTTTCAGTAAAATGTACATGTTACATTTCTTTTACATGTTTAAGTAGCTAATTATCAGCCAGACGCCGCAATCTCAGATAAAACAAATTTTAAGACAAAGATAAAACAAATGATAGGTTTCAAAGTTAAAATTGTTGTTATTTCTTGTAATATTTGAGAATAAATATATATCGACGGAACTGTCAAATAGTGCACTGGATATTATATTTTCACTTGAGTGAACTGTCAACTCGGTTTAGCTTTAAATTTTATATATATATATATATAAATTGCATACTGTTTCTTCAGAATCATATATTATTTCAAAATATTTAAATTTCTCATATTCAACCAATATACTCAAGTGAGTTTAAAATTCTAATTCATAAAATAGTTTTGGGGTGAAAGGGAAGGTATGTTTTTGATATTTTTTGTTTCAATTGATGTGTTAATAACTAATTTCATAATGCCCGAGCAATTCATTCCTATATGATTAATTCTCATTGTATCGGACAAAATCTGAAAAAAAAAACAAGCATAAAACGTTTTACTTCAAGAGGGATGTAATAAAAGACGTTCATACAATTAAGTATCTTTATTTTATCAACACATGAAACTAAATGTCGGTTTGGCAAACATCTTTTCAATTATATCGATATTTCGATTAAAAATTTATGATCCTATAATCAAAGAAATCAGCGGACTCGGCGGGTATCCTTTTAGATATAATTTTAACCGACAGAGCACAACAGTACAATTTATATATAACTTAGACAAGTACAATGATAAAAAAACTGGAAGTAAAATTTTCATGATTATTTGTGAATAGCAAAATATTCAGCATCCTGATAACAAACATGATAGTATTGCTTATATAAAAATGAAAAAAGAAAACACAAATTTGTTAAAATCATAGCGAGATTGTGAGAGAAGTTGTATATTTTCGTGTTGGTCTATTAGTGCATGGCAATGTACATTACACCTATTATGCGTCTTCAATAATCAACAAAAAAAAAAGTTGAATACGTGTGTGCAAAAATGTACCCGTAGCCCTGCCAATATGTAACATAGGTATAGAAGTTTATAAATTTAGTTTAGGTTTAGAAGGAAAACCATAGATGCATTGACTTTTATATTACTAGCGTAAGGACCGGGCCGACCGAATAAGTAAAACGGATCAGTGCGCTGGCCCTAAAATTACAGTTTAGGGCCAACGCGACTCGGTCAACAGTGGTGCGCGCGCAAGACATATTTGCCTGTCATAAATATGTCTAGTTGCGTGGTAAAAGGGTGCAAAAATTACGATACAAAGATTAAATAGGAACATGGAATATCGTATGATCGGTAAAATAAGCTTATACTCTTTTTGTTAATATAAAATTATTTTATAAACGCATTTTTAAAGTTTTATTTTACAGTTAGTTTAGTTATGTTACCAAGATTAGGCCAGGGTTAGATTCAGACCCTCAAAAATATTGTACATGGAAAATAAAATGAGATATACTATTTTATTATATTCATATATGCCTCATCGGCGGCTGAGTTGCAAATGATGGTTACGTTAATGAACTGGGAATTAAAAGAAAAGGGAATGAAAGTGAACGCATGTAAGACGAAAGTGATGGTTTTTGAAAGAGAAGAAAGCAAAACGGTATGTGAAATAGGAATAGAAGGAGAGTTAATTGAACAAGTGGATGAGTTTGTGTATTTGGGATGTGTATTTAGCAGGGATGGTAGATATGATAGGGATATAGAACGACGAGTAAATGCAGGGAATAGAGTGAATGGGGCACTACACTCTATTGTGAAGAACCAGAATGTGTGAAAACAGGCACGTATGGTAATTCATAATGCTGTGTTGGTCCCTACTTTAATGTATGGTAGTGAAAGCTGGGTGTGGCAGAAGAAGCACGAAAGTAGAATAAATGCTGTAGAAATGCGGTCTTTAAGGAATATGCTAGGGTTGAATTTGAATGACAGGGTGAGAAATTGCGTGATAAGAGATAAATGTGGTACGCAAGATGATGTTGTGACCAGGATTAAGAAAGGAATGCTTCGGTGGTTTGGTCATGTGGAAAGAATGAATAAGGAAAGAGTGACAAAGCAAATTTATATGGCAGATGTGAACGGCCGAGTCGGGAAGGGACGCCCTAGGAAAAAGTTTATCGACCAATTTGGCGATATTTTGAAAATGGGCCACGTTAGAAGTACCCTTAACCGAAGAGCATGTATGCGTAGATATATGGATGTAAAAGAGGCGAAAGAGGTATGTCAGGATCGTGCCAAATGGAAGTCCGTAGTCTCTGCCTACCCCTCTGGTTGACAGGCGTGAGTGTTTATGTATATACTATTTTTTTTTAATTACATCATGTTTGACGTCTCATTCCTCAACTTTGGGTACTGTATTCCTATATGGGGTGGTGCAGCAAAAACTAGGTTCCTTGAGCTTGAAAGAGCCCAAAGATACTTAATTAAAGCTATGTACTTAAAGCCCTATAGATTCTCTACTACTGAACTTTATGAATGGAGTAATTTACTTTCGGTAAGAAAACTTTACATCTTAGCAACAGTTTTAAAAATCCATAGTTCCATAAATTACCACATATCTTCAATCACCAGACGTAAACAATATAAAATACCCTACGAAGATTCATTTAAGACTAAGTTTGCATCAAGACAGTATACTAGACGTTCAGTTTACTTATATAATAAAATAAACCAAAAATCAATATTTACTCTATGAATTACCATGACTGTAAAAAACCGTAACAGACTGGTTAAGAAAACTTTCCTACGAAGAAATCGAATTCCTTCTCGAAAACACTGCCTTATGAATTTTTACACTCATACAGACTTCCCACGCTCATCCATACACACACACACACACACACACACACACACACATTTTTTCACACTATCACGCAAATATCGCTAATTATACCTTACATGCAGTTGTGCTTTGTTTAGCTTTTGATTTTTTTTAATGTTTTTTTTTGGTTACTTTATTGTTTTGTGTTATACTTACACTTAATTCTAATTTAAAGTAGTAATATAATTGTAATTAGGAAGAGCGGGGTCCTCTACTACAGGTATCTATTTACTTAACCAACAATATTGTAACAAATTACTACTTGTTTTAAAGTAATAAATTATCATTATCATTCCTTTTTCTATCACGTTCCGGGATTTTGGCATCATGCGTCTAGTTTATCTATACGTTTCGTTTTTTGCCGGTTTTATTTTTATTTCTGTTTAATTTTTGTCTAAAGAACTTAGTATAAGTTAAATTTTGAATATTGTTACCTAATATATTTTATACTCAATAAGAGTAAAATGAAAAGAATACAAAAGAAACCTTATCTGCTTAATTGAATCTGAAAATATTATGATTCATAAAATATTTCAAAATTCTGTTTTCAAGCCGATTGCGTAGAGCTTAGTTTTTATCGTGGTAGTCCCCCATTATAGTTGTATCAAGGATGCAACACAGGTATGCATTGATTGAGCACCGATTGACCAGAAAGGGAGCTAATTCGAATTTTACTAAAAAAACACGGTACTCATGTACAATACAGAAATTCTCGATATCGTAGAGTTATTATTAAAAAGTAAAAGTACCCAATAATAATACAAGTCGACCTTGAGGTAAAATTATGGTATTTTTGCATAGTATTATTACGATACTACATACTACAAACTATGAAATAATGGTACAATTAGGATAATAATTATACTACGAAATCCGACCCTGGTTACGTCGTGTTATGATATGACGTTTATATTATGACTTTTATGACAGATGCGCTACTATTTCTTGTATGAAAAAGTTATGAGTAAAATATTTAGATGGGCCCATCCTTTCTTTTGAAATCATTGCATAGATGTTTAAGTGGGTATGAGTTTGACACAACCCGTTCTTGCCCCCGTGAGGCGGTTATGCGTAGGCATTTCTTCGTGTAAAAAAAATTGTATTTGTACTTCAGTAGCTACTTTCCATGAAGATTCGTTAGAATTTATTAACAAACTTTTGTTACTTAAGTTTTATAGAAAAAGTGCATAGATTATATAGCGTTTTTCATTCATGTGTATTTTAATTTCTCTCAAAGCTTACTTCAAAGAAAACATATTACAAACTTTATCTCTAGAATACTACGTAACTATATTTTCACACAACTCTGGTCGTAAAGTACATCCTTCACATGCTAAAACTTCTTATTAAATAAGTTTTGAGGATTATAGCTTTATCAAATTACACTGATTGTTCTTAAATATTTCGCTTATGAATAAATTTTTATAAGAGGGATAGAATAGCAAGATTATAAATAAATTATATGATTGTGTTTAGAGATTTCACATACATAATAATATTAGAATTTATGAAAATTTAAACCACACGCGTCGATCAGATGAACGTGGATCATGGAGAGAACACTACATGATAGTTTCCAAATTATTGTATTGTAATCAATTCTTATTACGTCTACGAAATTTCATATTACTCTGAAGTAGGGAAATGGATGAAAATTAATTGGCCAAATTCCAATACCTTCATAAATACATACATAGATAAATGCTGGTCAAGGTTTAATTATAAAGTGTGTAAAAATATGCAGTAAGCTAATACATACAAATTTTGAACTTTTGAATAAAGAATTTTATTAAATCCTTTGTTAAAAATTAATCAAATGAAAAAATCCCAAGCAGATGGTATCATGCATCCATATTGTATATCGAAGTTAGGATATTTTTTAATTTCAATAGCCTTGCATATCATCCTTGGTAGAAATCGGTGTTATTTTGCGAAGATTTATTTTTATCAAACCTGATGTAATGGTGGGGACGATCTTGAACATGTTCACAAACTGCAGACTTCCCAAAGCGTTGGTGTTTCACGTCAACTACATGTACTTTCACGCAGGTTTTATAGATCTTTTTTGTGTCCTATGCAAGAGCAACCAAATTCACAATCTGGCTTGTACACTCCTGCATCTTGTAGAGGATCATTCCACTTCATGGATGATAAAAATGGACTAATCTTCTTTGGCGGCTTGTAGTATGTTTTAATGGAAGCTCGCTTTAAGGTGTAGCTAACAAGCCTTATTAGATGAAGCATTATTAAGCAAGTATTAAACGGGAAACGAAGCTGAAGTCTTCAGCAAATTTGACAGCATACAGGCAACTGAACAAACAGATCTCGCGCGGAATTTACGCAACTTCAAAATAGCTCGTATTGACAAAGCGATTAAGTGGAACCAGGGCTCGAAAGTTTTTGCTAGAGATCTGTCTGCCAGAAAGCCTATTATCGAAGCTGAAGATCAAGTGTACATCGTTTCAGGGACACCTGAGATTTTGAGTAACATTGTGACGTTCTAAGAGCAGCTATAAACATCATCGTTGGAGCCACTAGCAAGTGCGAGTAACGAACCAAGAGCAAGTTTTATCCGACACTATTCCGATGATATTCTGCACGCAAGTCTGAGCGAGATTAGATTGGCTCTAAACTTCTAAAAGCGGGTGGAAAACCGGTACTTGAAGTCTTTCAAAGGCTCTTTAATTCCGTCTACTAAGATGGCACTAATCCGGAGGCCTGGAGCAGAAGTGCGCTGGTCTCGTTCTTCAAGAAAGATGACAACGCTCTCTTGAATAACTACACACCAATTTCCCTTCTGAGTCACGTCTACGTGCTGCTTTCGAGAGTCTCCAGCCTTCCAGCCTTCCGAACAAGCCGGTTTCGAAAAAGGCTTTGTACCATATACTACACACATACCCTTCGGCAAATTGAACAGAAGACCAAAGAGTTCAACCTGTTACTTTGCCTGGCATATGTGAACTATGAGAATGCCTTGCATTCCGTCGAAATTTGGGCGATGCAAAAGTCAGTGTATCGACGTTGACTGTCAGTGTATCGAAATGCTGAAGTGTTTGTACTGTAGGGCTACGATGGTTATCCGAGTACAGAACCAGAGTACGAAACCTATCCTACTGCCGATATGTGTGAGAGGTGATGCACTGGAAGATGTTTTTTTAAGCTACTGATTTGGAAAGGATACGGTATTAACATAAATGGTGAGTACATTACTCACCTTTTATTTGCCGATGATGTAGTGCTTATGGCAGAATCGCTGGAGGACCTAAGCACTATGCTCAATGACTTCAATAGTGCCTACCAACGGATAAGTCGTAAGATGAATATGGACAAAACAAAGATCATGTGTAACGTCCATGTCACACCTATGCTGGTAGTTGTTGGGAGAACCAACCTCGAAGTTATTGATGAGTATGTTTACCTGGGACGAATAGTCCGACTAGGTAAGTCTTACTTCGGCCGAGAGGTCAATGGACGGATTCAACTCGGCTGGGCAGCGTTCGGAAAATTACGACATGTCTTCTCGTCAGCTATACCTCAAACCTGAAAACGCGACTGTACAACCAGTGCGTGTTGCCAGTGATGACTTATGGAACTGCGACGTGTTTCTTCATTGCTGGCCTTATGACGACGCTCAAGGTCGCTCAGCGAGATATGCTCGGAGTTTCTTGACGTGATAAACTTCGAATTGAGGATATCTACAGTAGAACCAGAGTGACCGACATAGCCCAACGGATTAATAAGCTTAAGGGGCAATGAGCAGGCCAAATCGCTCGAAGAACTCTCAACCGACTGGGAAAAAAATGTTCTCAAATGGCAGCCTTACACCGGTGGGCAAAGTGTAGGGCGATCTTCCACTAGAAAGAGTGACGACCTGGTAAGACATGGAGGATAGATGTATGCAGGTGGCTCGAGACTGTGTTTTGTGGCATTCTTTGGGGGTGGCCTATGTTCAGCCGTGGATTTGAGAAGAGCTGGAATGATGATGATAATGATTCCTTTATTAAATTGGAAAGCGTAGTTTTAAGCGTATTGGTTGTGGGGTCTGTTTAGACCTTTTTGTTTGTGCTTTTGTCAGATAAAAGTTGAAATGTTGGAGCTATTTTCATCGAAGTAAGTGTTGAAAATAGCAATTACGTCATACCACTTTGGATGCGTGTTGGAGAGGGGGGCCCTCTTCCCCTACCGCTGCGGTCCAGGTGGAAGAAGAGTGTTAGTATGGTGGTGCTTCACTTGCCCTTCCCTCCACAACAGAATCTTGGTTAGCAGCGGAGCCATAGACCAGATCTGCCAATGAGGTCAGTAAGGCTAGTGATGCTGAGTGCTCGTTTTTCTTGGCCTTCGCGCATAGGACATGGGGGCATCTGTTGCGCATGTGAAGTTGGAGGCCGCGGGGAAGGCGTTCTGGCACGCCTTACCTGAGAAGGAAATGGTAGAGGAGTCTTTCCCGAGGAGGGCCCGCCATGGGATGGCCCGCACTGGTGGGGCCGTGGATGTGTGCGATAAACCATGGGGTTTTAGTCGGTGCGAGTCCGACATAAACTGTCCTTGTCCCTGCAAGGCGGGTATGCGTAGGCATTTCACGATGTAAAAAATAGGATAAAGTGTCTAAGTCTGCGTGGTATATACTTTACACTCTCTGTCCTTTACAGTTATTAATTATTAACTTCACAGGCTTCGCTAGCGCCTGAAATAAAAGCCTATTATAAAGCTCATTCTGTTCTTAATAGACTAGTTGTTTAACTCTATATAATGATCATGTTAAGTTGATGACTTTGTTAATATACAAATGTTAATTAAAAACATATTAACTTTATTTCGATTTTGTTTTGAGGATGTATAGAGGTATTGAAAGAGGTGACAGAGGGAAACAAGCCAGAACATGAACAGCAACATCTTCATCATTACAACTCAAAAATGAAGAACTTCGGCTGCCAAACCGCCTGCCAAGAATGGAAACTATGGCAAATATCTCTCTTATGAAGCAATTTACAGGGATACATATATTCAACAGTAGACATTGATAAGTTGCCATGACATGAGAAATGTCTAAACTTTAATAAATTAAAGCTGAGTTTAAGTTCATAGTAAACGAAAGGGTTTTCTGAGCTCGTGTCGATGATAAAATGTTTTAATTATTCAAAATAAGTATAGTAACAAATATATTTTTTCGCTTTAACGGATCTCAAGTTATAGATATAATATAAAAGCACATGTATTGCATCTTATGGATCGCATTCCAATTTATCATAAAATATTACGAAAAATATTTAATTTAAAATAATATATTTAACTTAACAGCTATAAAGATAATTAGCAAAGCAACTAAAAGGTTTTATAATAACCTCTTCCAAAGCTTTCTAAAGTTCACCTCGCGTTTCACGACAAATACGACGTATTTTGAGCCAAGCGAGTAAAGTTCGCCCCACGCGCTCAAATAGCGAAAGTAATACGACAAAATTCCTAATTTTTACCCACAAGCACGATGGGATAGAAAAAGTGAATTTGTTTAGGGTGAGAGGTTGTTTGTTTGTTTGTTTGTGTGTGCAAGCGGACGTTCCCATTTATCTCTACAACCGTTTGATCGATTTAGATATGGTTACTATAAAGGGTTTGTGATTTACCGGCAATGATTCTTAGATAGTAGTAGTATTATGGCATTAACTTACATGTAAAGGATATGCGACTCATTGGCGACGGTTGTTAGATATGTGTTATGGCGTTAATTTGCCAAGGGGCGCTGCAATAAACATATTTTTTGCAAACGAATGTTTACTTTTATCTCCAAAACGGTTTGATCGATTTAGATGCGGTTTTCAGTAAAGGGTTAGTAACTCATCGGGACAGTTTATAGGTAGGTGGGTTAGTTTATAACGGTTTCTTATATTTACGCGAACATTACACATTGAAATAATACTAGTTTTTACGGAATTTATCGCGTATATTTAACTTTTTAATACCCGACGTTTCGAGAGCTTTACAGCACCCATGGTCACGGGAAGGACTGAGATGTTTAACGTCCAGATGTCATAGTTAACCGCGGTTACCATAGATTAAAATTTTAATAGATTAAATTATAGCGCGTATTGTGTGTGTGTGTGTGTGTGTGTGTGTGTGTGTGTGTGTGTGTGTGTGTGTGTGTGTGTGTGTGTGTGTGTGTGTGTGTGTGTGTGTGTGTGTGGGTGTGGGCTGGAGCACTGTGGCAATTCGAGCCATGATATCTCTTCGAAGTAGTAGATAGAATTCGAATTATTCGATAGTTTTCGAGATAGTAGATTTAATAGTGGTAATTCGCACGGGGCCGTCGCAATAAACATTCTTCGCTCGTTAAATTGATTTGTATTGAGTCCCGAGATGGCTTGACCGATTTAGATGTATCCACGCAACGTGCTTCTCAATCGCCCTAACTCCTACAACCCTATGCTATGAGGTGGATTGTTGCAGAGTTTTTTTTAAATGATTTGGATGAGTTGTTATTACGCCGTGTCAGGATCGTACTCTAGAAAGTCACATAAGCTTTCTTTTTGGCGTATGTTTTGGGTTTAAAATATATGACCACTTCATTCACTGTAATGCCTTGTGATTTATGCACTGTAATGGTCCAACTAGATACGGAATATTTAACCTTTCTATTTTGCCAGAATCTTTATTACGTTGAAACGATGACTATTAAAATTATGTCTACCCAACCATTTTCATCATTGGATTTTCATCAACAATGGGATAAAGACTTTTTTGGGCAACTTGTCATCTTCCAACTAGTCTTTTCTTTACTCTTCTCAAAGAAATCCCCGACCTGTAGGGCTGATGCAACATGAATGCTACTTCTTATTATCTACCTGGGAGATTTTTGGTTTAGTTTTTCATAGTGGAAATACCAACATTTTGTCAGTTGTCAAAGTCTTAATTATTTCCTTCTTTTTGTAAGCTTTAGTAAGTCATTTGGAAAAATTTTTACCTATCCCACGAAAGTTATATTAAAAGGTTGTTTATTAAATGGACTATATTATAATTTGCAAAAAATGAATGTATACTAACGGCTTCTTAACTTTTCCATTTTAAAATCAAGAAAAGCGGTTGAAGATGAAGTTTCTACTCACAGCAACAACTTTACTGACGTACGTGTATTTGAGTAATGGGGATGACTAAGGCGTAAAAGGACCATTAATGGAAAATTAACACATCAATCATAGTGATTCATGAGAAAGTAATGTTTCTTTTACAAAATGAGTCATTTTGATAATTTTAAATGGATCCAATGGTGTGGCCTTTATCAATAACGTTTTAGATTTTGGGCTGACCTCAACAAAAATACTAGCCAAACTTTTCTTATTAAATATTTTACAAATATTGCATAATTTTAACTGTATCTAGAATTCAAATAACCGATGTAAATGGAAAAATTGACTTCGTGTACATGTTTTCTGTAATACTTCAATGTTATTTTGAAAAATCTGCGATAAAAAATCTACGTGATAATTCGTACTGCAGCCAATGAGCTAATGCAACCTACTTAAAACAAAGAAGAGCACAAATTAACCCGTCAGGAATAAGACGAAATGCCTCACAACCTGTAGTTATACTCAATCTCCTAACCTTTGGAACACAGTATTGGGCGCATTACTACTTGGTTCCAGAAACAAGTAGTAGGGTTACCAATTCAGATGGTCTACTGGACAGAAAAGTATTTATATCTATTTCACTTTTTATGAGAGTATACCATTTGTACGTCTTGATGTATTGTTTTGACAATTTTTTTCTCAATTATCAAGCCAACTGCAATAATATCACATTTTCTTTTGTCTTTTTAAATAGTAATTACATTATTAAGAGGCTAACTAAAATATCTTTATTTTAACACAATATTAATACAGCAAAATTATTTTAAAAATATGAAGCAATTGAAAATTCTGTTATTCACACCCGCACCAAAGTGCAACAACGTGCAGATGACATGTACAGGTTTATACACTTTATCACGTCGAAAGCATGTTAGAGTAACAAGCAATAGGATAAAGATAGATGAGGCATAAAAATATTATTATTTGTTAGAAATATAGATTATTAACGTGTATATATTGTTGTCTATATGTTTACAAATTTATCTTAAGTTATAGAACGTTATTTTATGTAATAAAAAAAATAATAATTGTAACAGCCAACATTCATCACACTGCTGTTTAGAGCGCTCCCCCATCTCTGTTCCTAAAGCCTCGTTTACATTCAGCCCCTGCCACTACTCCTCGCGCTGCCGGACATACTTCGCTAAATACTGCTGTAGCAGGATCGAGAGAAGTGTGTATTTACATTCTGCCCTACCACTCACATCACTTTCGACTTTCGACTATGGCACACGTCGAAATAATTACAGCGTCCGCGCTGTGTTTTCTTGTAATACAAAATTATGTTAATAATTCAAAAAGACATCAAATTCAAAAGAAGATAGATAGATAGCTAGAAAATTTATTTGCTTAAAAACATGGTACATAAGATGATCAATGACGTGGAACTGATATGTTTTGCCATAATTGGCATTCAAAAATTATATGAAATACATCTAATTACACAAACACAATGTCACATTTTAAAATTATTTCATTGTTTAAAAGTTATGTACAATCATTCTTTTTGAATTCAAATATTATGTACAATTAAATACTTATACATATCCACTCTATTTGAATTCTTATACAAAAAATTGTTCATAAATTATTAATTGAATTATTACATTATTGTAACATAAATAATACTAAATATTATATGAGGTTAGTTAAGCTATTATTATTTTAATAATTACACTACAGTATAAATTAATTCATAATTTTAATTACAATAAAATTATAATTTACAAATCTCAGGCTATTATGCAAATATTACCATTTAACATAATACATTATTTTACATTTTAATGAATAAATAATAATTTGTAATTATCTTTGGAAATAAAATGTCAATGTTCATTAATTCCTTAAACTAAATTTTATATGATTATAATAAATTTGACGAATTTATAATTAATTATGCACAGTATTATGTTATCTCAAAAAGAAAATTCGTCTTCGTAGAAGATGATGAATTATGGTTTTTATCGTTGAAATCCCATATAGTTTATTTTTATTTCAGCAGTTCTAAAAACTTGATTGTATTATCGTTACTTCACTCGAAAGGCATTTTGGCAGATCGTATTTATTTAAAAACAATACGGCACGCACATCCGTTAGTCCAGGCGCTTGGCGCAAAGTGAGCGACGGAGCAGAATGTGAACACTCACTACCACTCGCGCCGCTCGTCCTTTAACTACCGCACGAAAAACCGACAATTGAGAGAGCGTCGGGCAGTGGCAGCGGCAGCGTTAATGACAGCGCGAGTAGCCTGTTTACGTACTGCCCTGCCCACTTCCCGGCTCACTTCCCTGCCCAAAAAGGCTGAATGTAAATGGGGCATTAGATATTTTTGCTGCATTTTCTTAATCGAGGATAGATAAAGATGGCTCTGGGTCTTGGCATCCACTTACCATGGGTGAACTGTTTGCTTGTTTGTCACCCATAGGCTATAAAAATTTGTTCCTTTGTTGTGTAGGTTATAAATATGGAGAAGGTAAAGCGCTTCTATGTAAAAGTCAATGGAAATCAGCCGTGCGCCAATAATATTCAGTGGTGAGTTTATGTTAACATGTCGGTGTCGAAGTCGATGCCAAATTATAATATCGTTAAAGCATACCGATTATTATCAATTATTATCATCGTCATTTCTGACCATCACAAGTCCACAGCTAGTACCAGGGACTGCCGCAAAATACGTCGAAGTATGTGTCATGAGGTTCATTGTATCTGGTAAGGTCGCCTTACACTGCGCTCGCCCGAGCGAAGTTGCTGACATAATAATAAATAAACCTAATTAATAAATGTCAATTATGAGAACCTCTAAACTTTTAAAAATCTTTTCTTCGCATTAATAATCTGAATCATAATAATGGAATGTAGCATATACTGACTGAAATCTGGTAATGTCTTCTCGCGGGCTTAAACCCATCTGAAGCTAATTTAAACAACCCATAAAATATCCTTTTTTTAAGGTATATTCTAAGTATTTTATACATCACAATCTTAATTTGATTGTACCGTTTAAGAATTGACTTGCACCACAGAAATATTTCTCGTACCTTTCTTTGTATATTAAATATTTTGTCTGAAAATATCTGAAATATTTTTTCTTTATCTTTCGAGAGATCAACGCTTATTAAAAGCAATACTTTTAAATATTAAAAAAATGATTAATATTAAATATGAGAAAGATAATTAGAAACGCTATGTCGAGACTCCTGCGGGAGGTCCAAACGATACCGCGATACACAAAATAAGATCAAAAATATTTAAAATAAATTCTTAATTTTAGCAAACAACTCTTAAACATATCACGCTTTTAAAAAAAATGTTCCCAAATAAAACTTGTCAAGAATTGAGTTACTAATGCCATCGACCCTAAAATTACCTAAACAATACGATGAACCTAACTTTCACTTACTTACTTATCTTTAAAAATTCCACTTTTAGGAGTAAATGACACTAACTTGGCCATTACAAAACTAAATATATTTGTTTGCTAACTGCAATAATTAGTGAGGTTGGAAGTTTACCGGAAAAGTGTGACTATTTGGATAAACACGGCTACAAGTCAAGATAAAGGTATTTCGCTTATTCATTTTAATAGGTATAAGGTAACATTTTGTTTAGTCACAGTTTACCTTCTATCACATTATGTACTTCACAATATAATTTAATTGATAAAATGTTAAATTAAGTAAAGAGTAATCATTGGTTTAATCTCAGTAATTATTTACTTAAGGAGTAAATAAGTACAACAATAATGGGACATTTAGACCGATTTTAACTGTCATAAAAAAAAGAAAACTTTGATTAGAACGTGTTATTTTATTTGCCTATCCAGTTAAAATTATACGGAATGCTCACTATATTATTTTCGATTTAAAAGTATTGTAAAATCATTGCTAAAATTTGTATTTAAATATTTTTATATTTTATATTCAATTCTATAATTAAAAACATACAACTACAAGACTTCAAGATACTATAACTTCATACTGCGTAGATTGAAACAAATATTAATTATTTTAATCTGGAAGTAGCCGTGGTTAACAATTACGGATTAATTTACGTGATAAAATCCTTAAAAACTAGTTTTATTTAAATATGTATTATTCGCGTAAATATAAAAAAATATTAGGATTGTTTATCCTACAACAAAATTTCCATTTCTCTATTAATCATACATTTTAATAAACTTGAAATTTAGAAGCACGTGAAAGTAAAATACCACTCGCAAACAAGGCATCCCACCGATTTATAATCAACGTATATTATAATAACGTATGTAGAACTTTGTTCAGAATTTTAAATAAGAGATCCTGTTAACTTCTAACCGTAACTTCAAAGGTAGAATTCTAATAAGCATCTTATAAATATTGCCTCTGTTTTTGAGATGTTAGTTAAATTGAATATCATTTAGTTCATACAAATATATATACGGGTTAGAACACCAGCGCCTACGCATCTCGACTTTTACATTGTTACTTATTTGAATAATTATGCTTAGTATATTATATATAGTAGGCTAACATCAAACCACTACGTCTATTATTTGTACAAAAGCGAATGTTTTCTCTTCTGCTCTATAATTTATTTAAATTTAAGATTAGTGGTGAGAACTGCGACACTTTTGGAACAAAATGGGATTTCAAACTTACACAAAATCATGTTTCAATCAGTGCGCTATAAATATTTATTTTTTTATTCATTAAAAGTCCACTGCTAAACATAAAACTATGAATTACTTCACAGGGAGATAATTGCCCAAGTTGCCGCACTTGGCAGGCGGGTTATCTTATGACATTGGTTATTATTTTAACCTTCATATAACGATGTGGCAACTCAGTAAATGGCCGTACGGTTTAATCTTTATAATACGTGAGCAACCTGAATTTCAAGGCTAGTTATATAAGGATCTAATATTTAAAAGAACGTTTAACACAAGCTCAGCAACAGCAAACACTTAAGTCAGGTTAGTAGGTTAATGTTTAAATATATTGTTAAGAGCTCAGGGATCCTGACAATAAAAAGTGCCGATTGAATTACCAAAAGTGACAATTTAATTGCCGAACACCAATTTAAACTTAAAACACACCAATAATTAATCGCACTGATCACTTTAGCTCACTTTATTTCGCTCCGAAACTACGCTTGTATAGCCAATTCGATACTGCTCCGGTCGCTTTTTTTTTTTGCGCCCGAAGCAAATATGGGCAACCCTCCGGAGAGCGGGGGAGTGAGGTTGGGAACGCTCATAGCATACCACGCAGCCGGCTGCGTGGTTATGTGGCGACTTTTACCCACTAAACCCAACCTTTTAGGAATTGGCTTAACGATCTGACTAGAGATCTCTAAGCCGTATACGAACGCGACCCTCCTTGGCAGAAAGGAGGGCGCAAGCGGCGAAAAGCCGCTTAAAAGAGTGCCTAACTAAGGCAGATTAATGGATGTGTTATGTAGGCTCGGCCTGAGCCGCCAGGAGGCAGTTCAGGTTAGCCGAAAGCTTGTTGGGGGGGTCCGAGAGAGAGTTTCTCGGTCTGCGCACACTATAGCGAGTGTGGATAGGGGCTGCATAGGCAGCTGTCTCACGAATGAGATGATTTGGGTGGGACTCTGAGGCTTTGAAAAATCTCTCAGAGAGTGATTTAAGGAACTGCTGGATTGTTGGGAGCTCTAAGTCTCGATGTAGGTCGGCATTACGGACATAATAGGGCGAGTTAGTGGCCCTACGACAGAATAGATTTTGAACTATTTGAAGTTCATTTATAGCTTTGGGCTTAGCATGTGCGAAAATGGGGGCCGCGTAGGTCATGGTCGTATGCAGACCTTATATAGGGTTCGCTTGTTGCGGAGGGACATTTTACTGTGTCTGCCCAACATGCTGTTGAGCCTACCCATGTAAAAACGTGCGGTGCGAGTAACCTTCTTGATATGGGGCTCGAAAGTGAGCCTTGCATCAAGGGTGACGCCTAGGTATTTGGCTTTAGTTTGCCATGGGACAGGGGTTCCTAACATCCTGATTGGCGTAGTGGTGGTGAGACGACGTTGTTTATATTCGAGGCAAACGGCGGAGCTTTTCTCCGGGTTTACGTCGATACGCCATTTTTGGAACCAAGCTCCTAAGTCGCTTACTGACTTTTGGATCTTGTTCCGAATCTGTGGTAGTGAGTTGCCTTTGGAGTAAAGGGCTGTGTCATCTGCAAAGAGGGCTAGTTTGACACCATTCGACGGGATAGGGATGTCGTTGGTGAATAGTATGTATAGGAGGGGAGCAAGCACAGAGCCTTGAGGGACACCGGCTTTTATTCGACGGGTAGAGGATAGCGTGCCTTCGTGTCTAAAACGAAAGGTACGATCCTTCAGATAGGAGGCTACAAGGCGAACGAGACGGTCTGGGAGGCCTAAGTCGTACAGTTTGTAGATAAGGCCCTCGTGTCAGACTCTGTTGAATGCCTTGGCAATGTCAAAGAAGACCGCGATGGTTTTTTGACGGCGAGGGTAAAAACCGCTGAGGATGTATTCCACTATGCGGTGAACTTGTTGGGGGCACGAGTGTTTGGCTCGAAACCCGAATTGTTGTGGGATGACAAGAGGGTCGCCGTCTGTGGGAAACAAATGGCGCCTCAAGCGCACGAGAATAACTCGTTCGAAAAGTTTGCCCATGGCCTTGAGGAGGCTGATGGGACGGTGATTGGAGGGGAGGTGGAGAGGTTTTCCTGGCTTGGGAATACCAATTTCACATACATCAGACAGTTGCCTCTTTCCAAGAGGTGGAAAAGTAACTGAATTCGAAGCAGGCGTTAAAGATAATGGGAAGTGTTTGAGGGCTTGGTTGGAGATACCATCCGCACCCGGTGCTTTTTTGGGCTTAAGTCCTTTGATGGTAGATAAAATCTCATCTTTGGACACAGTGATAGGGTTAGAGGTAGTAGGGGGCGAGTTCCTGCGTCGGACCTCGTCCTCCACTAGTTCGATGTGTAAGGGGTCAGTGGGTTGTGAGCTAGGAGAGCATTGAGCGGCGACGCTGTCCGCGAAGCACTCAGCCTTTTCTTTGTCTTCGAAGGCAATGGAGCCGTCGGGACGAGACAGAGGGGGAGTATGGGTTATAGCGTCTAGGTTCTAGGCTCTCGCCATCCGGTAGTACGCTGTGTGAGAGGGAGAGATTTTCTCCATGAGATTGCCCTTTTCGTGGTTTCTGTAGTCTTGGAGGCGGTAACGCAGTTTGCGTTGAAGGCGGTGGGCCGCGAGTCTATATTCGGGAGTGGGATAGCGTGCAGCTCTACGGAGGGCAGCTTTTTTGGCTTTTAACAGGTTGCTAATATCTAGGGGAAGACTAGTTTTAGCAACCGGGACAACTTTTTCATTCTCTTTAAGAGAGGATGTTATAAGTGAGGTGAGATTTTCGACCGCGGTGTCTATTTTCCCCGCACTGTTGAGGGCGTCGGAAGAAAGGGTTATGGGAGGGTCCGGAGAGTCTGTAGCCGAGGCTAGAGACTTCTTGAAGCCCTTCCAGTTGGTGTAGGTTTTGGAAGTGGGAGTTGGAGATGGCTGATGGCCAAGAAGGAGGGATACAGGACGGTGGTCGGATCCTAGATCGTCGAGAGGCTCGATTGCTCTAAGGTTAAGGGAAACTCCTTTAAGTAGAGCAAAATCTAGCACATCAGGAGCGTAGGTTACAATGTCGGGATAGTGGGTGGCAGTGAGGGGGCTGTAGACAGTCAGGTCGAGAGACTGAGTGATATTGAGCAGCACCCCGCCACTACTGGTAGTAGTGCGGCAGGTCCATTCTATGCTTGGAGTTAAAGTCTCCAAACATAATGACTGAGTCGCCTAATGCAAGGATGGCTTCGAAATCACTCTTGACGGGGAGGGTTCCGCTAGGGATATAGGGGTATACTGATAGTGGCTTCCATACTGGTAAGCGACGGAGTAGATATGTGGGAGCAATGAAGGGACTTTTTGTGATAGATGGCAGTACCGCCGCCTTTGCGGTCGGGTCTATCGTTACGTAGAAGTGAATAATTTTTAATAGTAAAGCCTTTAGAGACCCTGGGGCTGAGATGGGTCTCCTGTAGGAGGAAGAGATCGGCTTTGCGATCTCGTAGAAAAAGCCTAAGCTCTGGGAGGTTATTTCGCAGACCGCGGATATTGAATGAAACAAGCGACAAACCCTTTGGTTTGATACGACCGTGAGATATTGCGGGAGCAGAGGGCTCCGGCATAGTTTAATTACAAAGACCTTAGAAGGTTGATGTGCTCAGTAAGAGCAAGGAGACGGTCCTGAGGGGACTGAGCTATGCGCAGTTTACCCGCAAGGATAAGGATTTCATCTAAGTTGATCCTATTGAGAGTGTTATACACTAGGTTTAGAGACTCTACTACAGAGTCTGTCTGTTTTTTTGGATCGGCGGAGGGCCGCCTGGTATATGATTCCTTTTGGAACCAGGGGTTTATTTGAAGCGGCGCCGGCTGAGAGAGCGGAAGGCTCATAAGGGGCCGAGGAGGGCCCTGAGGTGGCCGATAGGGGCCCTGTGGGGGCCGGTAGATGCCCTGTGTGGGCTGAGATGAGTCCTGAGGGGGCTGAGGTAGGGGCTGGCCCTGGCTGGGCTTGCGGCTTAGAAGAGCCGGGAAGGTTCGGTCATTGACCTGTGGTGGAGCTTTGCGGCTCGGAGGTGGGCGAGGGGCGCGAGGGCAACCTCTAAAATTGGCCGGATGGCCTGTTTGTCCGCAGAGGACACATGAGGGTGGGGATACGGCGTTTTTGGGCCGTGGGCACTCTTTCGAGTGATGGGGTTCTAGGCACTTAATGCACCTGGGTGGAGCTGAGCAATTGGCTGCCGCGTGTCCATAGAGTTGGCAGCGGTGGCACTGCGCTGGGTATGCGCGCCGGTGAGGGGCTTCGACCTTAACACGCGACAGGCCGCACACAGTGCGTACCTCGCGGAAAATGGCCTTCGCCTACGGCACATTGGTGAGAACGAGGAGGGCGAGGTTAAACCTTTCGCCCCTGCTGCTGTGCATTTTATGCACACCTTCAATGGGGAAGCCTTGGGATTTAAGGTCTTCCAGAATGTCCTCGTTTGCGAGTTCATAGGGAACTCCGCGGAGGACTGCCTTGACTTTCCTTTCTTCGGCGAGGGCGTATGTGTGGTAGGACACACGCTCGGCCGTGAATAGGCGGGTTATGTTACGGAAGTCTTCTATAGACGCCGGCATAATTTTGATGGCCTCGCCGACATTAGTGGCTTGGTCATATTTGAAACCCTTATCGTAAAGGGTTTTGGACAATTGAGTGAATTTCGCCTTGTCTCTGAGAAAGACAGGGGGCGGGACTTGGTTTTTAGCCAGTTCGGGAGCGCATCGGGTTACTGGCTTGGCGGTATTGTCTTTCGACTGTGAGGCGGCAGCGTTTGGGGCTGCGGAAGTAGGGGCAACGATGGGGGCTGCGGAGGTAGAGGCAGCGGCGGAGGGTGTGCGGGCGGCGGCGGCGGCGGCCGCTGAGGTGGGGGGAGTGCGAGAAGTGGCAGCGCGTTTCGGGCCGCGCTTTGATTTCACTAACGTGAATTGGGCTTGGGAGTCTGTTATGGTTCCTTCGGAGTCGGAAGAATCCGAGGAGCCGGTGGAGCTGAGGGCGGTCCTCTTCCGGGAGGATGAGGTAACGGACGTGGTGTCCGAGTGCTCCATATCGGAGTCGGGGAACGCGGGCAAGTCGGACTGCGGGGCAGCCGCTTGGGTCGCGAGGAAAGTCGCGACGGCGGGCGGGGGTACGCATGCCTTAGAGGCAGCGGGGGGAAATGGCTTTGGCGAGAAGGATCTCGTCAATTTGGGCGGTTGTGGGTATTCCTGCGGCTTGGATCATTTGTACGATCGTGGCCGCGACTTGGCTTATGAGTGAGCTGATGTCTATGGAAGGCATGTTGATCTGGACAGGGGGGATGACGTTTTATTCTATGAAAACTGGAGGTCCCTGTTCTGAGAAGAACAGGGCCTTGGGGGCAGATGGGGAGGACTAACGTTCTATCCCAGAAGCTGGGGTCCCTATGTTCTGAAAAGAACAAGGGCTCGCTTTGACAAGAGCAAGAGACGATCTTCTAAGGATAGTATATACAACAAGTAACAGTTTAACAAAGCAATAACAATAACAGAAAAATTAAAAAAATAAAACAAAACAAGCAAAGCGCGTCCAAGCCTCCCCGCCGGAGCAAGGGGGCAGGAACGATGCGAAAACAAGGTGACTCACCAACGGCGTCTGCTCGGCCGGTGTTAGCCGGGGGGAGCGGGGCGCGCGGGCGAGCGGTTGCGCTCCGAAGGGTCGGAGCACGAAAGAACTGTATGCGGCGGCGCGCAAACGGAACTGCTCCGGTCGCGGCCGTAAACGACCTTATATAGGCCTTTTCCACTGAAACATATAGAATATTTAAGCAAAGGCCGGTCCCGACCGACTAGGTGTAGAAAGTACGAGTGTGAAGTTTTCTAGAAAGCTTAGTCCTTCTATTCGATGCTAGATGCGCTGAAGGTGGAAGCTTCTAGCATGGCATTTTGTAGAAGGCTCTCGTCACTCTGCTGCCCAACACTAGATGGCGCTAGGGGCGTTAATTTTGGCTTGCAATAATAATATTTTATCGCCCGTAAAAGTCTACTGCTGGGCATGGGGCTCTGTTATTGTAAAATCAACATCATCATAACAATAACGTTGGCCTCATTCATTGTTTACCTCATATAGGGGATATTTGTTATAGTTTCCACTCTTGGCAGGTGGGTTAACAACTGTTCTTCTTTTATTTTTTTGAGTTGTTATTATGAAGATCCTGCTGCCCATCTTTTATTTTTCAGCTCTGTTTTTTTTTTCACCTACAGTATAATATTAGCAACGGATGCTCTTACGGTTCCACTTTACGACGATTCACCACTTACATATACCAAACCCAAAATAACAATTTCATTTAACTATTAGTTTGCTCTTTAATTTATTGGATGCCAGAATTATTCATAATCATATCAATTTTTCATGTTGTTAAGATTTGAGTGATACTGATCCTCAATTCCAATAGTACGGTAGAGGTCAAGCATCAACTAGAAGATTTGCCCACCCACCTCACTAACCCACACAGAGTAGTGGGTTGGTGAATACAAATCTGATGCATTTTAACTTATGATGCTACTCTGCAAAAAAATTTCTACCGCCAGTAGGTCATCAAACCCTCGTCAGTCAATCAGAAGTGCACGTTGACTTGAATTATTAACACTGCAGTGTCAAAAAAGGAACTGATTTTATATGTCTTGATGACTTTTGATTAGGCCGTATTGAAAGAGATTTTTTTCAGCCGAACGAAACGCCTGAATGTTACATGCGATATCCTAATTCTAATAAATGGCTAGGCAATTTAGTTACATGCCGGGCTATAACTAACGGCCTACTCAACCGATTAATCTGCTGGGCCGCAACATATTAAATCCAAATCCTATATTAGTAAAAAGTCACGGGTAGTTAGGATAAGTGAGATTTTTAATAGAATAAGGGTGAGAAACCAGCATAGAGTTCACCAGTAGCAGTAGTCCAGCAGTAATGGATTCGTTTGAACGTAGACTCGTATATCCTCATTCAATAATGAATATGCAGATCAACATGCGAATATCAGGAGTATGACTCTGCTACTAAACTATGATATTCTGTGCATCTTTCTGATTACAAATTTAAAACAATAAAAGCTCTGTATTATAGCCTCATGGCTATAAGTACATATCAGATTTAAGATAGAATAAGTTAGTATATTATAATTAAAGTCATTGCAAGAGTTACACGTCCCTTTCGTTAACACCTTCGAACATTACATGGCGTCCCTGCCAGTGCGCTGCTACAATGCAAGCGCACCGCCACGGCATGCAAATTAATTTTCACTAAAAATTTATATTAATAATAATTAAAATTCAAGGAACGTGAAAAGAAAAGCTGGAAATACCAGAAGAGGTTACAGTAATAATTAAATATTATAGGAGTTGACTGAAAATTTAAAAAAATATAATTATGTCCGTAGTACTAACATTATATTATTAAACTATGAAGATATTTAACCTATTAATTAGTATAAGAAGAATGAGGAAAATAAAACGTGGATTTCAAGATACGGAAATTTAAGGAGTTTTAAAAATTAAGGAGTTGTACTCTCACGAGCTTTGCTTGGAAGAATATGAAAATTAAGCCAAAGAGAACAGAAAAAATTAAGAGGTAATTTCGCACCTGTGTGATTTTCAATTCCATTAAAACTTTACTTTGATAGATTTTTGATTTTTAAATATTTTTATTACAATTTCTAAGATGCAACCATAATTCAATATTAAAAATTAAGTTACATTTTAAGCACTTACGAGTATGTGGCATTTGTATTAAAGCACAAGACAATTTTATATTCACTTTTATTCAGTTATTGTTTTACATTATTTTATTACTGTGTCCTGAATAAAATGAAATAATATAAAAGATAATATTTTGCATACATAAATTTACCATGTCAATAAATTTTTCATATTTTGTAGTTGTAATGGTGGCCACATACGGTTAGTTAAAGTCAAGCTTCTCCCATGGAGTAGATTCAGAGCTAGAGCTGTAATGCTGAAAGGCGTGTAATGAAAAGGAGACGAGTAGCTCTTGCAAACACTTTGATTAGTAAAGTAAAGTAAGTAAAGTTACAGCCTATATACGTCCCACTGCTGGGCACAGGCCTCCGCTCATTTTTGAGAGGGTTTTAGGGCAAGGAATTGTCCGTCGCGCTGCCCCAATGCGTGTAGGCGAACTTCACATGTCTTCGAAATATTTTTTTCTTACTTCTCTGACATGCAGGTTTCCTCATGCTGTTTTCCTTCACCGCCGAGCACGTGGTAAATCAGCACTTAAAATTGCAATTAACAATTTCATTGGTGAACCGAACCTGGTTTGCTCGCGTACTGTGAAATTTACAGCGAGCGCTAACCATCTGAGCTACCACGGCTGACAGTCTGAGCTAACACTTTGATTATCCCACCCTAACTTATTCTACCTTAACTACCGTGACATATCATGTATAACATGCACGTATGCTAAAACAGTCTTGGCTTTGGTAGGTCAGCTGGCCAAAACTCAGTCACATCAGAATTAGTGTGATGGATTATGCATAAATACATATTTGAAATAATTAGGTAACACCCAAACTTTTAGAAATTCGCGAACGTCTAGTATAATTTTCATCCTAAATAATAAACTTCAGCCTGATGCTGTGCTTTGTGTTCAGTTGTAACGAGAACTGAACCTGAACTGAAGGTGTTCTTAGGACTGAAAGTGCATCTACATTTTTAAACGGTTTTATTTAGCTCACCCCGTTTTTAAACGGTTTTATTAAACGGTTTTATTTAGCTCACCCCGTTTGTTTTATTTATTATTCTTCTTGGGTCAAATTTAGTAATTCAAATTTCACCCTCTTCCTGTCAACCGATTAATCTGAATTTTGTATACACTTTGGATTTTGGTGACAATACAATTATGTTTATTCATTATCATTATAAATTCAAGATGGCCGCCGCTACAAAATGGCGGATAATTTATGTTTTATTAATCCCATCAATATGGGTATCAAATGAAAGGATTCAACAAGCAGAATACAATATACTATAAAAAATTGAAATACAAGATGGCGGCCGCTACAAAATGGCGGATAACGTAGGTTTTATCGATCCCATCAATATGGGTATCAAATGAAAGTGCTCAACCAGTATAATACAATGTACTATATAAAATTAAAATCCAAGATGGCGGCCTCTACAAAATGGCGGATAACTTAGGTTTTATCAATCCCATCAACATGGGTAGGGGAGCTAGGGGCTTTTTGTAACAGGGGTAAGTAGTAACAGGCTCTTTTCACTAGGAACGCTAATAACGTATATCTTTGACTGGATTTGACCTATAAACCGCGCCGCATCATGTTACCATAGCCAGTGTCCCACCGGCCCGCGCAGTGAGCGGAAGTGTGCACGCGCTTCATTTCTGCCAGGTAATATAAAACTGTACTGTCCTAAAAGTTCGGTTTGCGATTTTAATATCGACTAATTTCAAATTTTCTATATCCTATTTCCATTTAAATTTATCTATCTCTGATAATGTGTAACAGTTTTTATGATTGCTAAATTGTTTAAGTAGTTATCCCGATAAATGTTAAAAATCATACCATAGGATTAGTTGTAACAAAATCCCGGGGCTTGTTGTAACGTGTTACAACATGCCCCAAGTTATGATGTAGATACCTGCTTTTTTCCTTTGTTTTAGAATGAGGGTGTAGTAAAGAAAGTCAGAGCGGTCAACACAAAGCCAAGAAGTGTATGAGTAAGCGGCAGCTGAAGTTTTAGAAAAAAAATGCATTATCCGGAAAGCTAGTCAGACTTTCAGATTATGTCACGTCTCTCTTTATAGATACATAAAGTAAAAGAAGAATAATGAAAGTTTACAAAAAAACTTTCTCGGCATCGAAGATTAGACCTTCACCAAAGGCGCTACCAAGAAAAACTAATACAAATAGCAGACGCAAAAGGAAATCTACAGTATTGACGGACACTCCTGAAAAGGAGGCTTTACAAAAGGAATGTGAGGAAAAAAGAAGAAAAAACAGAAAAAATATAATAAAATTAAAGGAAAGGGGAAGGGGAAGGGAAAAGCCAAAGGTAACAACAAATAATAAAATCGGAGTGGGCAGAGCTAAAAAGAAGATTTTATGTTCAGATTCAGAATCTGAATCAGAAGAGTGGTATTGTCTGGTATGTGGTGAACCTTACACATATACAAATAAAGAAGATTGGATAGAGTGTATCATTTGTAAGATGGCTACATCTTACAAATGATACACTCTATGTATGTACATGTAGAATGTGTTACAGGAGACATTATATCTTTTATTTGTATTAATTGTAGCTCAGATGAAGACTGAATTTAATTATAATGAAACCCACAAAATGTTGATTCTTACATAAGTATAATACTTTGTTAGATAGCTATTGGGAAGAGATAATTACGAAGCCTACCCTAGATATAAATTAATTAATAAATTTAATTGCTTACTGTAATTTAAAAGGGCCGTGATGATTATAAGAGGTGGTTGACTAAATAAAACTGTTAATTACTTAATTTTTAAGTGTTGAGTACTAAAAAAGTGTATTTGAGTTGATTTTTGATAAGAATTACATTTTACTTACCTAAGAAAGATGTCAATTTTGTTAAAAATAAACAAAGAATAAATGATTAGAGGTATTATTGTCGTTTTTTTTGTCGTTACTACTTGCCCCGGTAGACGTTACAACTTGCCCCAAGCACGAGGTAAGTTGTAACACCGTACTTCTTCTAGAAAATAATTGATTGTAAAATAATGACCAATAGTTATGATATTATTTTTACTTGATTTGGTAGAGGAAGAGTTACAGTATCCATCCATCTTTATTTAATAGAAATTTAATCAATAGATCTCAAGATATATTAGTTTTAATAAAAACTGTTACAACAAGCCCCTCGCTCCTATCAAATGAAAGGTCTCAACAAGTAGAATACAATTTACTATGAAAAATTGAAATCTAAGATGGCCGCCGCTACCAAATGGCTGATAACAATTTTTTATCAATCCCACCAATATGGGTATCAAATAAAAGGGCTTGACAAGAAGAATACAGTGCACTATACAACCTCAATATTTAAGATGGGCGCAGCCACCAAATGGCGTATAATAATAAGATTTAAATTTAGAAATTGAATCTGTAATTTAGGTATCTGATTAATCCAGCCTGAATCCACCACCCAAGTCAAGATTTTGTATCGTGTTGAGGACTGTGTGGCGTTAGGGTGGCTAAAAAAGGTTTTATCAATCCCATCAACATGGGTATCAAATGAAAGGTCTCAACAAGTAGAATACAATTTACTATGCAAAATTGAAATCTAAGATGGTCGCCGCTACCAAATGGCTGATAACAATTTTTTATCAATCCCACCAATATGGGTATCAAATAAAAGGTCTTGACAAGAAGAATACAGTGCACTATACAACCTCAATATTAAAGATGGGCGCAGCCACCAAATGGCGTATAATAATAAGATTTAAATTTAGAAATTGAATCTGTAATTTAGGTATCTGATTAATCCAGCCTGAATCCACCACCCAAGTCAAGATTTTGTATCGTGTTGAGGACTGTGTGGCGTTAGGGTGGCTAAAAATGATACGTCGTTAGCGTTTTCCCCCCAAGACTCAGGCGCATCTTGTTGTACATAGCCTTGCCCCTTTATTGGAACTCTGGGGGGGGGGTCGACCGTTTAAATGTCCATTACTCGTGGAAACAAAATGGTAAAAAAAATATAAAAAATACAAACACAAATAAAACAGAAACTGCAACACAACGTAAACGAAGGCTTCAAAAAGCGAAAGAAAAGTATAAAGCAAAACGAGCTAAAGAAAGTGAAGGTGATAGAAATAGTCGATTACAGAAACGACGGGAACAATTAACGTCAAAAACACCTGAACAATATGAGGCCAGGTTAAAAAAGCAACGTCAGCGATATACACAAATGACGGCGTCAGAAACGCCTGAAGAATATGAAGCCAGGTTAACAAAGCGACGTGAGCGATACACACAGATGATAGCATCAGAAACACCTGAAGAATATGAAGCCAGGTTAACAAAACAACGGGAGCGATACACACAGATGATAGCGTCAGAAACGCCTGAAGAATATGAAGCCGGGTTAACAAAACAACGGGAGCGATATACACAGATGGTAGCGTCAGAAACGCCTGAAGAATATGAAGTTAGATTAATACAAAGCCGTGAAAGACAAAGACAGCAGTTGGGTTCAGAAACGCCTGAACATCGCAATACGAGGTGATACGTTGAAGCATACTGTTGGTTACTACACGGCTAGGAGGACGCCGGTATACGCGTGTTTCCTCGACTTGTCCAAGGCTTTTGACTCGGTTAACTATGATATACTATGGAGCAAGTTGAGGGACGCAGGTGTGCCGGCGGATTATACTTCTCTGATCGAGTACTGGTACAGTAATCAAAAAAACCAGGTGAGATGGGCGGGTACGCTATCAGATGAATATAGACTAAAATTTGGTGTCAGACAAGGCGGTTTAAGCTCACCGTTGTTATTTAATTTACATATTAACCAGCTTATCGTGGAACTGGTTAGCACACATGTCGGCTGTCATATTGACGGGACATGTGTTAATAATATAAGCTATGCAGACGACATGGTGCTGCTCAGTCCATCTATAGGCGGGTTAAGAAAATTATTGTCTATTTGCGAGAAATATGCGGAGGACCACGGCTTGAAGTACAACTCGAAAAAGAGTGAAATACTTGTTTTTACAGCACCGAAACAACCGCCGCGTTCTGTTCCTCCCGTATACCTCAATGGTGTAGCCCTAAATATTGTTAATACTTTTAAGTATCTCGGTTACATAATAACGAGCGATTTAAGCAATGATTGTGATATAGAGAGGGAGCGTAGGGCACTGGCAGTTAGGAGCAATATGCTTGCCCGCAGGTTTGCTCGATGTACAGATGACGTAAAAGTTACTCTTTTCAAAGCATTTTGCCAATCTTTTTACTCGAGTAGCCTGTGGGTATCATACAGGCGACGAGCTTACAGTGCCCTTCGCATACAATATAATAACGGATGGATAAATACGAATTTAGGATGCTATTAGGACTGCCATGGCGGTGTAGTGCTTCGAAAATGTTCGCGGATGCTAGGACTGATGGATTTCATGCTGTTATGCGAAAGAAATCAGCCTCAATGTTACAGCGTCTGCGAAACAGTAACAATGGCTTTTTAAAAATGATTGCGGCGAGACCAGATTGCCACTTTCAGCGACACTGGGTAGAGCTGGCAATAGGACTAAAATGTCAATGAATTTTGTATGTATATATAATTATAACGTAGGTATAAATACTAACATTACTAACATAGTTATTAAGTAAAATTTGTTACTAATATACTTACACTTAATATGGACGAATTGTCTGAAATAAAGTGATTATTATTCTGGGGTATCTATATAGTTTTCTCATCTGGTTGGGTCCCATAAATATATAATTATAAATGAAAATGAAAAGATAAATATACATAAATATCAATAACATAAAATAAATATAAAAATACATAAATAAATAAAAGCCCAACCAGATGGACGCCCTCGGCAGGGGAGACCAAACGGCCGAGGGTTAGGGGGAAAGGGAAAGAAACCGGCGGACGATGCGGGCGGTATCGAGGAGCACCGCCTTCTGCATTTGAGCCTGGAGCGGTCCGCCACGTAGTCCCAGTCGCCTCAGATGACCCGAGAGGCTGGCTGGGATTAGCCCGTTTGCAGAGACGACTACAGGAATAATTTCGGTCGGCAGACCACCCCACATGTCGGTCACCTCGTGAGCCAGGTCCAGATATTTTGTTTGCTTGTCTGTTTCGGCTTTCACGAGGTTCTCGTCATACGGAATGGTAATGTCGACCAAAAATATCCTTGACTGTGCCCGGTCCATCAGCACAATATCAGGCTTATTCGCAAGAATAGTCCTGTCTGTGATGATGGCCCGGTCCCAATAGAGCCTGGCGCGATCATTTTCGAGCACGGCTTCCGGCAAGTACTTGTAATACGGCAATTTTCGATCCACGAGACCGTATTTCAGAGCGAGCTCCTGGTGAAGAATTCTGGCTACTAGGTTGTGCCTGTGCAAGTACTCAGAGTTAGAAAGCGCCGAACAACCGGAGATGACATGCCTAAGTGACTCACCGGGATGGTTATTATTATTATTATTATTATTATTATTATTATTATTGTGGGGTATCTATATAGTTTTCTCATCTGGTTGGGTGCTATAAATATATAATTATAAATGAAAATGAAAAGATAAATATACATAAATATCAATAACATAAAATAAATATAAAAGTACATAAATAAATAAAAGCCCAACCAGATGGAGGCCCTCGGCAGGGGAGACCAAACGGCCGAGGGTTAGGGGGAAAGGGAAAGAAACCGGCGGACGATGCGGGCGGTATCGAGGAGCACCGCCTTCTGCATTTGAACCTGGAGCGGCCCGCCACGTAGTCCCAGCCGCCTCAGATGACCCGAGAGGCTGACTGGGATTAGCCCGTTTGCAGAGACGACTACAGGAATAATTTCGGTCGGCAGACCACCCCACATGTCGGTCACCTCGTGAGCCAGGTCCAGATATTTTGTTTGCTTGTCTGTTTCGGCTTTCACGAGGTTCTCGTCATACGGAATGGTAATGTCGACCAAAAATATCCTTGACTGTGCCCGGTCCATCAGCACAATATCAGGCTTATTCGCAAGAATAGTCCTGTCTGTGATGATGGCCCGGTCCCAATAGAGCCTGGCGCGATCATTTTCGAGCACGGCTTCCGGCAAGTACTTGTAATACGGCAATTTCCGATCCACGAGACCGTATTTCAGAGCGAGCTCCTGGTGTAGAATTCTGGCTACTAGGTTGTGCCTGTGCAAGTACTCAGAGTTAGAAAGCGCCGAACAACCGGAGATAACATGCCTAAGTGACTCACCGGGATGGCGACAAGCTCGACAGATGTCGACGGTGCCATCCTTTAGGATGTATCTCCGATAGTTGTTGGTCTTAATAACCTGATCCTGTATTGCACAGACAAAACCCTCGGTTTCCCCGAAGAGATCACCAAAGCGTAGCCAGTGGAGGGAGGCTACTGTGTCTACGAAAGGCTCATGTAGAGCCTTGTAGAACCTCCCGTGGAGCTCCTTCTCCTTCCATACGGTCTCCCGGTCGGAAATGCTCTGCACTGCCGGGTCTTGCCATTGCTCGTTGGCTAAGGATAGAGGGGTAAGTCCTTTATCACAAGAAATGACGTCCTTATAGAATGGATCATCCGATCTCGCCAGGAAGTAATCACGGAGGCTGCACACTTCGCGATTGTGCATGGTGAGCGCGCTCAAGAAGCCACGACCACCATGCTTCCGCGGCAAGTACAGCCTCATTACCGACGATCTCGGATGATGCATCCTATGGGACGTCATGGTAGTGCGGACTTTTCTATCCAGGGCGTTAAGTTCAGTCTGAGTCCACCTGAGTATGCCAAAGGTATACATGAGGACAGGCATGACCCAGCCGTTATATGCGTGTGCCTTATTCACACCGGACAAAAGGCTGTTAAGCACTTTGGTCAAGCGTGCATAAAACACGTCGCAAACTGACTGTTTCATACCAGTCTCATCGATACCGATGTTTTGTGACATACCCAGGTATCGGTATGTTTCAGCCTCGGAAAGGGTCCTTAAGTTGACGGGCACAGATAAGTCTGCGCCCTCAGAGTTAGCAACCCTTCCCCTCTCAACATGGAGGACCGCACACTTATCCGTCCCAAGCTCCATTCCAATGGAATTGCTAAATTCACAAGTGATGTTTAGCAATTCCATAAGATGGGAGCGACTGGAGGCGAATAACTTGAGGTCATCCATATAGAAAAGGTGGGTCACTTTTGTCCCTCCTTTCCGTAGCTGAAATCCCCTCCCGGAGCCCTCCAGTAAGGTACTGAGAGGGTTCAGAGAGAGGCAGAACCAGATTGGACTCAGACAATCGCCCTGGAAGATACCCCTTCTTATCCTTATGTGGTTCTCCGCAGCCATCATCCAATCACCCAGATGACAAAGGATCGTACTCCACTGCCCCATACACTGCTCGAGGAAGTCTCTAACTGTACAGTCTATCTTGTACAGCTCGAGGACTCTCTTTAGCCATGTATGGGGCACCGAGTCGAATGCCTTTCTGTAGTCTATCCAGGCGGCGGAGAAGTTCCGACGGTTGCGTTTCACCACTTTGCCAATGACCGCGTCAATGAGGAGTGGTTCCTTGGTTCCACGACCACCGCCCCGACATCCATTTTGAGCGCGCGACATCACCTGATTTGAGTCCAGGTGACAAGTGATTCTCGCGCTCAAAATGGATGTTAGTGTCTTGTATATTGTCGGTAGACAAGTGATGGGGCGGTATTTGCTCGGGTCTGTGGTACCCTGGTCTTTAGGAACCAAATGAGTGATCCCAGTAGTGAAGAGGCTTGGGAGCGACTTCTGGTTGAGAGCCTCTTGAAACTGTCGGGCGAGCACAGAGTGACACACCATGAACCCCTTCAGCCAGTAGTGATGCAGCCCGTCAAGCCCCGGACTTTTCCAGTTCGGGGCCCTACGGACCGCCTCAGCTACGTCATCCGGCGTTATGATGACGGGGTCCATGGGCGTAATACCCGCACACTGACTCGCCACAACTTCTGTCCAAGGGCCCTCGCTGTGGTTTACGGGCTCTGACCACAGGCCGCGCCAGAATGCTACACTGTCGGCCTGATTCGGTGCTGGACCCGTTCCACTTACCATTGGTCGCTCCAATGATTCATAGAGCCTCTTCTGATCACTCTGGAAGAGACGATTCTGGTTGAACCGTGTCGACCTCTCGGTATATCGCCGAATCCGCTTTCCCCAAGCAGCGATTCTCTGCTTCAGATCATCTATGCGCTCCGTCAGTTTTTGCGTTATATCCGGCTGGGACAAACTGACATTTGTCCCAGCAAACGCCATCCTGACGGTGCGCACAATTCTTGGCCTGTTGTTGCCTGATCTGAAGCATATCAGTCTGCCGATGAGAGCTCTAGCCCTTGCGATACGTTCCTCAATTCTTCTTCTCCATGCTGGGATAGCGCTACTATGGCCAGTAGCGCGTCCAGCCGTGGAAACCTTGGCGCCTATGATACGGCAGACTGCCAGCGCGGCGCCAAAAAGAATTGAGTCCGTCTCGCAAAGGTCCCGGCTGGCTTCCAAATAGGTAACCAGCATTGGGTTCAGAGCCCTCACGACAGCCCGATTCCGCTTGCTTAGGGCTATGCGGGGAAGTCGCGGTCGATTTTCGAGAGGCGTACTGCGCGTTTCCACAATCGCCTCTTCCAATATACTCCTCATATGCTCTAATTCCAGTTCCTGGGCGACTGTTCCATCATCGTTTGAATCAACCACAACTGGGGTATTCACGGCGGCATCCACGTTTGCGGATTGCTCTACCATTTGTGGCGCCGCATCCTCAGCCGTAGCATTCTCATCCGACGAGGGAACAGCCTCACGTCGTAGCCGTTCGAGTTCGGCGACATCAAATATATTTGAGCGCAAGATATACCGAACTCGGTCTGCCAGGTTTTGCTCTGTGACGGTTAAAGATGGCTCCAGCTCAGCAAAAAGACGATGCATCCTAGCCCGATACGCCAAACATCCAGTTTCTTCCCCTTTTGCCCTAAAGTACGCCCGCAGTGCGTTTGCATTCATTTCTTGTGACCAACGCATGCGACGTGCTCCACCAGCGGCGGGTGCCGCTTGCTGAGTCCGAGAAGACCCAGCCGACACCAAGCCTTCTGGTGGGGATGATGGATGCGGAGGGCTGCTAGGTGACCGTGCAGCTCCTCGCGCTCGGCTGGCGACCCGCATGCTGCCGCGTCCAGCGCCAGCTCCAGACGCGCCCCGGCGACCCCCAGGCAGCGGCCCTTTGCGCACTATCTTCTTATCCATCATCCATTATTTGGGCGTCCATTAACGGGAGACGCCCAGGCCCGGCACCGTTTCGTGTGTAGCCATAAGCACAAACGGGCCTCTGCACCCTAAATTCTGCCGAGGCACGGCGCTCACACCTCTCGCAAGGCGCTGACTGACTGCGTTGACGTAGCAGTTTTGTCACTTAACTGTTACGTCAGCGGGCGATGGGGTCGTCAATTCCCTACGCCTTTTTATATTATTATTATTATTATTATTATTATTATTATTATTATTATTATTATTATTATTATTATTATTATTATTATTATTATTATTATTATTATTATTATTATTATAAATAAACAACGAGAGCGTACCCAGCAATGCAGAGCTAATAATCTGCAGGCATTCGAGAATGCTATTAACACAATTTGTATACATGTTTGTGATATTTGTACCAAACGTTGTTATGCTAATCAAGTTCGTACAGTTCGGTACAACGCTGCTGCATTAACATACTTATCTGTGGAATTAACTTCGAAAATATCATTGTTATTATGTTCCCGCTGTCAAACACATGTTACTAGTAATAAAACAACAGCACCACCAAAAGCTTACTGGAATAATCTGGATCCAGGTTCTATACCAGACGTTATTCAAACATTGACACAGGCGGAACAACGTTTGCTGTGCAGAATAATTCCCTTTGTTAAAATCGTGAAATTTAGTGGCCTCTATGGGCAGTACGGTTTTCGCGGACAGGCAGTTTTATTTGCCCAAGATATCTTTGAAGTCAGTGAAAGACTGCCTAGTATGCTACCAAGATCTGCAAGCCAGGTAGGCATTATTGTAGTAACCGATTACCGACCTGGTAACGATTAGAAAATTTGAACATCACCAGGGAATTCACAATATGTCGCGAAAAAGTCTATAGTGCTTTAAGATGGTTAATCAGAAATAACCCGCTTTACAAAGATGTACGTATTGACGACAATGCCCAAATTAGTGACCAGGAGTTAGTACGACTTAGTGTGCCTGAATTGTCTGAAGATGAAGCGTCCGAAAGGAATGAAAATGAAATTCGAAATGCATTCATTCCAATTAATAATGTTGCAAGAATTATTCGAGCTTCATGGCATCAAGGTGACTACAACGTCTTTACTTCGCGATATGCTGGTGTACAATGTAGTGCTATGTCGTTGGCGAACATTGTCCGAGCTGCAACCCTAAGCCCTAATCAATGGGACGTCAATATTCTGAATGCTAATATGTTAGCGGGTGACTCCTTATATTGCTGGATTCGCACCCAGCTTGATCCTACTGAACTGGATGAAACAGGATATTTAGAGATACGAAACTTTCATATCGTCAGGCAAAGTTTACAAATGTACGAATGCCGATTTTCTATAGAATATGATGAAGACACTCTTTTATTCGGGAGTCTCCAAGATTCTGTAAATACCAATAATATCGGCATTACATTACATACAGCTTTAAATAGATTATTTGATAGTCATTCTTCAGGAATATTGACAGCGTCAAATAAATCTGTTAGCGTATTTCGCGGTGAAGACTTGAGACTACTACTAATGCAGTTTCTTAAAACTGATACTGAAATATTTGGCGGTAAAGTTAAAGATCATTGGTGGCGAATAGAGTTTCAGAACAGAGGATGTCCTCATTTGCATATGGTTGTTTGGATCGAAGATCACCCGTCTGTTACGACACCTGAAGGAATAGCTCGCATTGATTCAGTCTGTAGTACTGCCATTCCTCCAGAAACTTCAGAACTATATGAATTAGTTAAAAATTATCAAATACATCGACACACTAGTACCTGCACGAAAAATAATTCTGTTCGTCGTTTCAACTTTCCACGCTCGGAATGCTTAGAGACACATGTTATTGATCCTTCATCTAACGAATTCATCTACAACGGTGGTCGCATTTGCGTTCTGAAAAGAAAAAGTGAAGATGGTTGGGTAAATAATTACAGTCCTGCTTTGCTAAAAATGTGGAAAGCCAATATGGATATACAACCGTGTGGTACAAATGAGTCGATTGCGTATTACATCGCTAAATACGTGTCAAAATCAGAACCTACAAACCTAGATAGTGAAGTATCTCGAGCTATTCAACAAATTAGAAGAGAAGAAACTGACGTCTCGCGTAAGCTGTTTAAAATATGCATGCGCATATTAAGAGAACGTCAAGTATCAGCCTGCGAATGCGTATTCAGGCTATGCCATTTGAGTATGCGTGACAGCTCGAGAAAAACCATTTTAGTCAATACTCGTAAAGCGGAACAAAGGTATAAAGTGTTGAAGTTTAATGAAGCTGGTCAAGCAGCAGGATATTGTGCCAATATTTTCGAACGATATGAAAAGCGACCAGCAGAGCATCCCAACTATGATTTTAACAATATGTGTCTCATAGAATTTGCAATGTTATTTGAGCCACACTACACAAAACCGCCAGTTATAAATGAAGAGAGCATCGATACCGATGCTTATGCACCGCACGAGCAAACAACAAGAAGGCGTCTTATAACTTTAACAGACAACACCAAAATGACTATTAGAAACACGCCAGCTGTAGTACGGGTACCTAACTTTGTAGCAGCTTCTGATCCAGAGTCATATTATTACAGTTTACTAATCCAGTATATGTCGTATCGTAATGAGGCCGAACTTTTAGGAAAATTTAATAGTGCCAGAGATGCGTTTCTCGCCAACGAAGAAAGTTTAAGACAAACAAACGCCTACTTGGAAATATATCATGAACGTGATAGGCAGCTTGAAAATGCATTCGCGCAAATACACGCATTTCAGATACTGGAACACGCAGAGCCGATGGAACTAGACCATGAAGAAGAAGTTCCTTATTTGCCAATGAATGAAGACCAATTCTTACAGGCTAAGCAGTCTATGAATGCAGGACAAAAGGAAATTTTTACATTAGTTACCCAGTCCATACAAAATCAAATGTCAGGTGCTGAAGAACGTTTAAAAATATTCTTTACAGGAGGAGCTGGTGTGGGCAAGACTTTTCTATTAAAGTTATTACGAGACCAAATTAATAGGTGCTACGCAAAGGATGCGGTTAAAGTCTGCTCACTAACAGGAGTTGCAGCTCGATTAATAAATGGAGCTACGATACACAGTACTTTAAAATTGCCTGTACAGAAAGACGGTCGCATAACAGGTATGTCACCACTGTCCGGAAACTATTTGCGAATAATGAGGCAACAATGGCATCAGACAGAATTTTGACTGTCGACGAGATTTCCATGGTGTCTTATCAAATGTTATGCATGATGGACGCTCGATTAAGGCAAATTAAGAACTGTGAAAATGAGTTTTTTGGAGGAGTAAACGTATTACTTTTCGGTGATCTTTTACAACTGCCTCCTATAAAACGATCAGGAACACCTGTTTTCAAATAGCCAGAACATCTCCAACCAGCTACACATCTCTGGCGTTTATTCACGCTGTGTGAATTAACTGAAAATATGCGTCAGCAAGGTGACCAGACTTTTATTGATATTTTGAATGCTTTGAGAGTCGGTGAGCTAACAACCCAACATTTTAGTATTTTAATAGGAAGACTTCTTCAAGACACGAGTGATGAGTTTGCAATAGACAAAGCGTTAAGGGTATACCCCACAAATCAACAAGTTAACGACCACAACTCTGCTGTATTGAATTTGTACAGAAATAATGGTGCTCGCATTTACAAAATAAAAGCGCAGGATCAGCTAGTACACGCCACACGAAATGCAGACAATGTGGATATAGCTACTATAATACCAGCTGATATCAACAAAACTGGGGGTTTACCGGCGGAACTGCAAATATTTGTGGGGGAAAAAGTCATGCTATGGTCCAATATTGACGTTTCAAAGGGATTAGTAAATGGCTACATCAACGAAATCGTTTGGCCTCAATTTCGTCGAACTCAGATGTATGCAACAGATGTACCTTCCGTCCGAATTGATTTCGCAAGAGACGGAGTACATCTTATATACCCGAAAGCCATACTTACATAGTTTCCAGCTAAGTACAATTACGGGACGGCTGAAAGAAGAATGTTGCCTTTAATACTATCATGGGCTTCTACAATACATAAAATGCAGGGCAGCACTGTGGATCACGCAGTCGTATACTTAGGTGCGAAACTGTTTGAAGAAGGTCAAGCCTGCGTGGCTCTTAGTAGAGTAAGATCTTTGCAGGGACTACGTATAGAGGAGTTGGATTGCAATAAACTAACGGGCAAGAAACCTTGCAATAATGAAGCACTAAATGAATTAAACAGAATGCGAAATAAAAACTAAAAACTAGAAAATAAAAATAGGTAAAAAAACTTTTTAAGTTAAACGGTTTTATGTTAAACATACATTGCAATGTTTAAGATAAATGTACTGAAAACCAAAAAATAATAAAATAGATACAGTCGTGGGAATTATAAACATATGCATAGACTAGACTAAAATAAAACCGTGGGGCACATTTTTAATTAAGGATAGTCGTAGATGTATTGGGGACGTATAGGAGCCACAGATCGGTTTCCATTTCTTCGATACACACATACACACGCACACACTCACACGCACACACGCGCATACACACACACATACACACACACACACACACACACACACACACACACACACACACACACACCCACACCCACACCCACACCCACACGCACACATACACACACACACACACACACACACACACACACACAAAGGCGCGCACGCGCACGCTCGCATGCATACATATAAAACAGTAAATTACAATATCGATCAATTGCCTAATAATTCAAAACTTTGTGGAAATTTATTACATTAAAATTAGATCCGCGCAAAATCGAATCAGTAATCGATCTTAGCCGGTTATATATCGTAAAGTCTATTTCACCCGAAGACATCTCGTTTAGATGCGAAACGGGATACGAATTATCGACATTGGTTGTTTCTGGTTTCAGAGAAATTAAATTTGTTCAAGAATGCGAAAGTAAAATCACTCGACAATCCTCCAAGTAATTTTAGTAACTAAAACAACGTCGAATGGCATAAAAGTATTCATTATCTGCATTTAAAATTCCATTTGAAGTACATACTTGATAAAACAACGCTTTATGTTTCAAAGAACAAAGTAAAGACGTATTAACCTGAATTCGATTGAATGTTTACTTTGTATGTTTCTCTTGTTTTATTACAAACGAAATCATGCAACACTTTTGTTTGTGAATTTATATGAGAATAGATTAATATTTTAAGGCGAAAATTTTGGTAATCGCAGTACACAAAAGTGGCTTTTTAAATAATTTGTTATTGACTTACACTTTCTACGTTTGTCAAATTAAAAATATCTAATTATAAATTTTATGAAAATATTATTTCATATATAATATCCTCGTATAATCACTGCTGCATCTGTTAGTGATCGTGTAAATTTTGAACGACTAGACCGATTAAGGTCATATTATATTTTTTTATTATGTGCGAGCAGCTATGCTAGGTAAGGAAACCAGTATCACTGCCACCTGAAAGATCTATTGTGATCACTGCTATGGCTATACTTCATTGCTAAGTCCTATGTCTTCAATAAATAGAAGGAGTTGCTTAGCCGTAAGCAATTTCACTTCTTCTGGACGGAGTACATAGTTTCCCAGATTAGTGTTACGTTTGCGCATTAAAGGCTCGCAATCAGTTAGGATTTGCGGAGGCGTTTCTTCCGTTATGGAACAGAACTGACATCCTTGAGTTGCTTAGTCCCAGGTATGGATATGTGCTTATTAAGACAACAATGTCCAGTCAGGGCTCTTGTCAGAATGCTCAATTTATTTTTACTTAATCTCAGGGCTTCTAAAGCGAATTTACGATCAAAAGCCCGGACTAAGGTTTTAGAATGTTTTAAGCCTGGTGTGTCAGACCAGATCTTAAGTGATTTATTGTGATAAAGAGTTTTAAGGGTCAATCGGGCTAGGCTTCTTGAGATTCCACCAAATAGCTCAGGTCCAAATCGTGTACTCTTTGAGCCCTCCCGTGCAAGTTTGTCGGCACATTCATTGTCTACAATACCCGCGTGACCCGGAACCCATATTAAGACAACCCCGTTATTACATCCCAGGGCATTCAAACGGTTCACGCAGTCTCCAAATAGCTTCGAGTTCACTAAGTTTGACCTCAGCGCTAGCAGTACGGCTTGACTATCAGAGTTAATATGGATTATATGGTTGACGTAGTGCTTTTGCAGATTGATTTCCGCACACAGAAGTATGGCAAAAACTTCTGCGTGAAAATTCAAACTTAGTATGAATTTGGGGCTTTCCCCATGAATTTCAAAGCCTACGTCGAGGCCCATTTTAGACTAGCCCGTTACTCTCATTTTTGAGTGCTCCGTTTATTTTATACTGTTATAATATGGCATATGATATTTTAGATTCTCACTAATTACCACCAACGTACATATTTACTCGAAACTTTTTAAATAGGCATTTAATAACATAAAATACTTAAATCGAGTTTCAACCTCATCATTTATACCACATTATAACGAGTAAAGTTATGTCATTGAGCTATAACCGGCATTAAAAATTTGATCCTTTGATCCCGGGATAAAAAACGAGAAAGTAAATTGCTTTGACCGAATACCTGATTCATCAATTAATGTTTTCCTAATCATCAAGTATGTTGTACCTAGCTTACCGGTAGCATTATTAAACCCTCTGTATGTTTCGCATATATCAAACCATGAAATTATCTTAAGAGTGAAATCGTTGATTGCAGGGCATTTTGTCAATTGTATCCGTGATGAACCGCAGTAGTTCTCAGGGACTAAACGCTCTCCATAAAATACACAGCAAACAACTTGAGTTCTATTTCCGCCGACATCAATAAATTTTATAATTACAATTTTAAGTGATGTTTAACCACATGCTTAGTGGCGTAGAAAAACATCGTGTGGAAACCTACGGGATGAAGCGAGCAAACCTCTTATTTCTTAAAAGTTTATATATTTCTTAATATATAAACTTTTAAGAAATGAGAGGTACATATTATATTTTTAATTGTTGTTGATAGTTTGTCAGCAATACCGAATAAAAAAGAAATTGAATATCATTAGAACAATTCTGTGAACACAATTTACGATCATGCAATAAGAAACCAATATCTAATGTACAATCGGATCACATCGATATATTAGGAAAATCCAATGCGATCCACATGATCCTCTGTATTTATTTATACCGCACAGAGAGGGGATAAATATGTACAGTTGCCAGGTATATCAAGTTGGTTTGTGTTTAATTAGCGTTTTATTAACTGTCCATATATAGTATTATCTTGTTTGTTTGTTGTCAAAGTTTGTTGTTTAATAAAAAATATAGTTTAACATAACAAAAGAAAAATTTAATTTTTTTCTTAGATGTGAGCTTTTCAAAATGTTCCTTTTTCTTTGTATCTCTTTATTACGAAGGTAACGCAAAGATAAGAGTAAGCGCAAATTTTATTCTATGTAAGTTAGAATAAACTTTGTGTTTACTCTTAACTTACCTTCCGATTTTAATATATTTTTGTATGTTTACAGAGCCTATATAAAAGAACAAAAATCTAGTAAAATCGGAGGTAATTTTTATTCTAGAATACACTCAGCTTATTACCGTTTAAGTCCGACTTCAATAAAATACCAAATTACGTATCGGCTAACGCTGAAGAAAAACGTGATATTATATAATATATATATATATATATATATATATATATATATATATATATATATATATATATATTATATATTCACACTATATTTTTCCACAACGAAAGTGGGAAGAGAAAAGAGAAAGCGATCATAAAGTATGCGCAAATTATTACGAAAATGTGTTCTACAGGATACATGAGTGTACGAGTTTTACAACAAATGAAGTCTCTCTTGTATAGGACAAACTAAAAAAATCAAAAAACAAAAATGTGCGTAAAACAACACTTATCTAACGCGAAACACCGACGTTTCGGAATATCTGGGATGCAGAGAACATATTCAAAGCAGCCTCTGCCGTTACGTCCGGCATAATCGAGAAAATACTGTCTGTAGCTACATAGATACATAATTACACTATATGAGTATATCACATTTTCTGTACATCAATGTAGCAACTAACAGGCATCTGCCCAGCATCACACTGCAGTGTAATACCTACAGCACATATATTCTGCAGGTAACCTTAAAAAATCTCGCGAGCACTTACTAAACTTGTTTTTTAATTTACGAGTTTTGGTAAAACGTTCTTCTGAGTTTTGTGCGTCATATATTATTACGTTGCCTGAAGTGACGACCCACATTATGTGAGGACTCTTGTACTACAGAAAATTGAAGAGAAAATATATCTATCAAAACTTACTAACAAATATCGTAAGTTGGAAGAGATAATAAATTTCTATTGTAACGTTCAATCCAAAGTTTAACAACAAGTAAACATTAATTAAAATTACTTTTACGGATTTTATCGTTTTTAATTTCTTAAAAAAATTAAGAATTTAATGGCTATAAAGTCCATAAAAGTAGTTTTAATCAATAGGTTCTTGACGTATTTTATTGCAAAATATTTTTCGTATATTATGTATCACCACGTTTTCTTTAAGTTAATTTCTTGTTTGACTGTCTGTCCGACGCTCCGGGTGGAATCTTGCAAATCGAATAAAACTAACTTCCCGATGAGTTAATGACTTCAAATTTTTAACATAGCTCAAAATAACATGACAATGAAGGAATATGAAAAAAAAGCGTGGCATATAAAATTTTTAGTACAATTATTTATAGACAAAATCACTTGTTTCTATCAATTAATTTACAAGCCGTGGTAGCACAAGCATTGCAGTGTTCGCAGTAAACTTTACAATACGCAAACAACCAAGGTTTGATCCCAACCCTCTTAAACGGTCTTAACCAATGAACCAGCCCTCTTAGCATTAGCAGCGATAACTGATCGCGGATGCAGTTCCTTTAGTAACTTCAACGCGCGTGGACCCACCGGACTGATAGTCTCTACAGCAAATTGCACGAATATGTACTTGTAATAATTTCTCAGAGGCTTATATGCGGTACTTACTTAGTTTATCTGCCTCAGATAACACCCTAGCTCTAAATAAGGTTCCCCTGAGATAAAGAGCTGTCAAAGTGCGTACGCAACTTAAACGTCCCTCTCAAGGGACCAAAGCCATACCATCGGATCTGCAGACATCTACTGTTAGTATATAATAAGATATAGGATATAGTTTAAAATTACGAAATATTTAAAAATAGGAACACGAGCTTATTATTTATTATTACGCAATTTGCAAGTTGACTCTCCGAAGCTCTTATCAACAAGCTTCGTTAGACAAGCAAAATAATTATCATTGCTACAGCTAATTATCATTTAAGCTAAATAATTATTGGTGACCCGAATCTGGTTAAATCGAATCTCATCAGCCTCAAACATGGGCACAAAATAGCTATCCTCCTGAATAAACGATTTTAGGCATCATTTCTTGTTTTATAATTATAACTTTAATTCTGTAATAATTCTGTATGAGTCTGTCAATAAATGTGTTACTTAGTAAGACCAACGTCATTACCAGCCTGCAACTGTCCACTGCAGGACAAAGGCTACTCCGAAGACGCACAAATTAAAACTTTCTTTGGCTTCACACATCTAATTGCTGCCAACTTGGAGCGTACTATACTGCATTTACATAAGCGTCTTCTCCACTCTTTATCACATCTACTTCAACGCTTGTCCCTTCTGCGGAACTTTTAACCAGCCAATTGCCAGTTGCCACACAAACAATCAAAAAGGTAGAGTCATGCTGCAGATGTGTCATGACTTTAAAACAAAGGGTCGGCTCGGCTGATTAAGAATCACGCTCTTACAGAATACCAGAGTAAAATAGCTACTCAATGAAATAAGTAGAAGAAAGATATACTTATCACCTGGTGGACTATGTGTTCTTTCATCACTCTTCTCTGTATTTAAAATCCGTAACTATTCATGGTTACGCAAGAAATCATTCGCATAATTTGTTTTAGCCAATTAACTTTTTTCTCACACTTTTTCCCTGTGACCGGACTTGTTCAAATTAGTTTCTTTTACGTTGAAAGAAACCAATTTGAACTTGTCACTAAAATACGTTTAGAATCTTAGACTTTTTCAAGTTCAATTTAAATATATTTTTTATTTTAGACACCATTCACGGATGAATTTAGTAAAAAGTAAAAACAAATATAATCTTTTGGCCTACAATTAACATAGTCCAAGTTTTTATTTAAGTGATTTAACTTGTATCTAAGCACGATCGACGTTTAAAATCCTATACCTTTAAACGAGCAATTCTTGTATATATATATACACATAAACGATTTTCATAAAATTTAGTATCCAGGGAGTTTTGGGGGCAATAAATCGATCTAGCTAGGATTTATTTTTAGAAAATGTCCTTTTTTCCGTGTTTTCAGGCAATGAAAAAACTGCTACAATATAAGAAGGTAAATTTTGACAGGTTACCAACGATCGTAATAGCTCAGACGAGATGTTGTTCGGGCGTAATATCGGAGTTCCGTGGTTCGCGTCCAGTCTTAGGTCCGACTTTTTTCCTTTTTTTTTAAGTTCCCTTCTTTTGTGAGAAAATCTATTATTTCGAGCCCTTTTTTAGTATTTTTTAAAAATACGAAAATTTTAATTAAACTAATTGCACTCATGATTTTTTTATTCAAATAACCAGTTCAGTTTTTTCTATTATGTCAATAGGATCAAAAACTATAATTCATGTAATTTGTATATAAATGTAACTTAAAAAAACCGAGCAAAGCTCGGTCATCCGAGTACTTAAATTAACAAGTACTTAAGGAGTTGCTAAAAGTACGTTTAAATACGTACGATTAAAACATAGGTGAATGCTGTGAATAAATCTAAAACTTTCTACAAAAACTGGTATATTTCAAAACTCCGTAACGCGACCTCTCCAGTTGAAGGATTTGCCTTAGTCGTCTTACTTAACAAGGATTTACGATCACCGACCATCTGACTTCGCTTATAAGTATTTAGGACAAATACTTCTAAATTAAACGGTTCTCGTTTACCACCGGCTATTTTTCCGGACTGATACGACTTAAGTACCTCAACAAAGGGTTAAATTAAAAAATTGTACAAATGACTTCAATATAAATAAAATGAGAACGTCATCAATGTATTCGAAGTCAATCAAATACACACTATTGGTTAACTCAAAACTACTGGTCAGATCTTGACACTGGAAGCAGCACTTTTTAAATAAAAAAAAAACCATCAAAATCGGTTCACCTACAAAAAAGTTCTAAGGTAACACATAAAAAACATACCGTTGAATTGACTACCTCCTTTTTGAAGTCGGTTCAAAAAGACTTACTTCTTTTAAAAGGCTAGCAACGTGCCTGTAATTCCCTAGATATTGCAGTTGTCCGTGGATGGCGGACACTTACCATCATGTTAGCCACATACCGTGCCTCCTCTTTTATAAGAAAAAAGTGTAACTTGGTAGATTTGCCCATATATTACTTTTATATGTAATTTATCATAAACCGTGTCACGTACAGATTAGACAATTTTGTTTTTTCGCTCACATATTAATTCTGGATAGTTTATGAACACATATGTTTATGTTATATTAACTACACAATAGCACTGTAAGAATGTCCACTACCATACATCATCCCGAGGTTGTCGGAAGAGGCAACAAAGGTAAACAAACCACGAGATGGGCAGCGGCGTCTTTCTAATAACAACTAAAAACTGCATGTGCCAACTTGCCTGCCAGCCTGCAATTCATAAGTAATTACGCCTACTTTTACATATAAAGATTCATTTTGAAAGCGTTGTTAAAAAATTTTTCATTGTAATTTACTCTCTCCCAGATTCCAAGCCAACCCCATGTTACTGTGAATGTGAAATTCATTATTTCCTACAAAATTCCTGTTAAAATAAATCTTATCTGAAAATTGCGCCAATTCATTCAACTGTGGTCAACCTATTTGTTGCACGTTAATCGAACAAAGTCTAATAAATAGTTAAGGATTTATCACAGTCAAGTGCACACCGCACATCGTCCATTTGATATTATAATCTACGTCTCGCTAGAAAGTAAAAACATGTATTTCACTGTAGCATTTTCGGGTTTTGTTGTGATTCAAATCAATGTAAAAAAATTTGACTACATATCTTTGCATCTGCATGCAATAACGAAACCTCGTAAAGAGTAGGAAAGACCTAGCTAAACCTCATCAGACTGAGTTCTTTACTCCTTTTCTTTTATTTTTTCTCGGCAGCGTGTAAAATCCACTGCAAGACAGACCCTGTAACATTTGTTTAAGTGATCTTGCTTGGAAGGTGGATTTACAATCGCAGTACGAGACTAGACATGTGGCAATATAGTGACCGTGTAGTGGCGGTGTGAATATCCACTAACCTCATATGATCCCGTGGGTATTGTAGGAGACACAGAGGGGAACAAATGAGGAGATGGGCCGCAGTGTCTTCCTGATAATGTCTAAAATAAAATAAATTCGGTTGCCAACCCGCTTGCCAAAACTGATAACTATGATAAATATCCCCCCTATGAGGCAATTTATGGGGGGATATTTCAAATGTTTTTTTTTTCAATCTATCAATAATTTATTAATTTTACAGGATTTAATAGTAAAGGTACCAGATACTATAAGCTAGGACTTAATTGAAAGATTTGATTCCCTGAGCAGATTGGAGGTTTAGTGAGCGGTGAGCACATGATCGATATCTTTTAGAATAATAATGGCGCTATCATTGCTGTCAAACTTAAATTCAGCGTTTTAAAGTTAGTTTTACCACAATCAATTAACAAAATTATTTTTAGTTACAATTGGAATATTGAACTCACAGTAGTAACTAATTGTAATTGTAAGTAATTTAATTTACACTAGAACACTGCCCCGGCTTCATATGGTTGATATAGGACATATGTTGAAAAATGTGTTTTATATAGAAAGATCTTCACCACCTTCCCAGGCTTCGTTTGGGTGGGAAATGGGAATAATTAATGTGGCATTTATTTTATCAATTATTCGATTTCTCAAAAAAATCTATATAATATATACATATACATATCAATAAAATGTAGTTATTTTGATAATACAGGCAGACACTACAATTTAACTAAGTATTTCATACATCACAATTTTAATTTGATTGTACCGTTTAAGACTTGCCTCGCATCATGGAAATGTTACTCGCACCTTTTTATTTTAAATGTTTTAGTCTGGAAATATCTGAAATATTTACATCTTCATCTTTCGAGAAAGCAAAATTACCCTTTTTTATCCAAGAGGAGGCTAACAAGCATTCGGCTCACCGCCGCAACCGACCGCAACACCAGGGGAATCGCAAGTGCGTTGCCGGCACTTTAGAAAGGAGTAAGCTCTTTTCTTGAAAGTCCCAAAGTTGTGTTGGTCCCGAAAAATCGCCGGTGGTAAATAATTCCACAGAAAAGTTACACGAGGAAGAAAATTCCTAGTAAAATGCACAGCGGTGCAACGCCAAGCATCCAGATAGTGAAGATGATATCGTGAATTTTGACCTGATGTGCGTTCATGAAATTTAGCGGATGGAATTAATCCTAACAATGTCTACTCTCACCGTGGTAGATGTGAAATAAAATATAAAGGGATGCAACATCCCTACGCGGCGCAAGTGAATCGAGCCGATCAGAAAAAGTCGGTCGTCGATTCGAACCGCTCTGAGCTGGATGTGGTCAAATGGAAGGAGCTGACACTGGGTGCCCCGGCACATAGATGAGAACAGTATTCCATGATAGGCCGAACTTGCGCTTTGTAAAGTTCTCTATATACTATTGTACTAGTATACTAGTGTTCCAGCGTGTGAGTGATTGTTTGGGAGTGATTGTAACTTTGCCACCAAGTTAAACGATCTTACACTGCGTTACAATTCTTATTTTCAATCACATAATCCTGTTGTTTCGCAACCCGCATTGGTGCATTTCGTTAAGAATTTTCTGCCACTCAAAAAGTAAATTAAATGCAAATTGTGAAATTTACCTATCCCAGCGATTTTTTCATGAACGATATAGTTATATAGCTTTCAATAAAAACGCCTACATATTTCTTAAAGGCCGACAGCGCACTTGAAGTTCCACTCCGTTGCAGTATGTTAGCATCAGGTTAATAACATAGTCTATTATCCCCTTAAATAAAAAGTCAGTTATAGTCTAACAAATGCAGCTTAATATTTTTTTTCAGCATCGTCGATATGCGACAGTTCCAATAAATCTACTCTTAATAACTTCGTCGAAAAAAGGAAAAAGTTAGGATAACAAACGCCAGCCAATTATTCTTTATATAGGAAATAGGTCATTATCTACTTGTCATAGAGCAGGGGTAGCGAACTTTTACGCCATTTTTCTAAAGAAATGTTTAATGAGGTCATAGATGTAATGTAAAATAATTACATTTTTTTTATATATTTAAATAATAATACAAAATACAATCAACTTATAACTCTTTTACTATAAAAATAAAAAAAGAGTTTGGGTATATATATATTATATTGGGTATATATATATATATATATATATATATATATATATATATATATATATATATATATATATATATATATATATATATATAGTACCCGGTTGACCGAGCTTTGCTCGGTATTTTCGCTCGATTTTTTTTAATTCGTGTGTTTTGGAAATTATATTTAGATACAAATTACATACTGATGAATTATAAATAATATTTTTTGATCTTAGCGACATAACAGAAAAAACTGAACTGGTTATTTGAATAAAAAATCATGAGTGCAATTATTTTTATTTAAATTTTCGTGTTTTTAAAAAATACTAAAAAAAGGGCTCGAAAAAAATATATTTTCTCAAAAAAGAAAGAAACTTGAAAAAAAAAAAATAATAAAGTCGGTCGGTCGGTCTGGGCTCGAACCGGGGTTTTACGATTTTGTGACCGCCCATTATACCAATAAGCTATTTATAATCATTACCAAACTGTCAAAATTTACCTTCTTATTCTAACTATATTGTAGCAGTTTTTAATTGCCTAAAAACACGGACAAAAAGACATTTTCTAAAAATAAATCTTAGCTAGATCGATTTATTATCCCCGAAACTCCCTGGACACTAAATTTTATGAAAATCGTTGGAGCCGTTTCCGAGATCCCGATTATATATATATATACATATATACAAGAATTGCTCGTTTAATAGTATAGGATATATATATATATATATATATATATATATATATATATATATATATATATATATATATATATATATACTAATGATGATGATGATGATGAACAAACTATGCGTCATTAGCAATAGTAGTCTACGACGTAACTACAACGACAAAACTAGCGCACACTCCGTAGCGTAGGATAACGTAAATACGAGTATATTCGGCCGTTGTACGACACAATATTTTGGGCACGCCACCGATCACAAAGTTCACTTTGTGGTGAACTTTGTGATCGGTGGCATGCCCAAAATATTGTGTTGCGTGCCATTGGTTCACCATCCCTGTCATTAAGTAATGATACACTTATATTATATATAGTATTACAATGAGAATCTTTTTCAAAACTTTTACTCATGTCTTTACTAATTGTCAATACTGAATTTATATAATACTAGGGATCCGCACCGGCGTTGCACGTGTGATTTCTAGATAACTAACGGTGCCACCTATCGGGCCCAACTGAATTTTTAAACCATCCAAGGACACATAAAAATTCATCAAAATCGGTCTAGCTATTTTCGTATTTTTGCTAGACTAACAACGTAGATCTATTGATTTTTATTAGAAATTTACTCCGCTGAAGCGTAGTCCAAAATGAGTGTACCTATTAGTTACAATATTGTGGTAGATATGTGTACGTATCGTTATGGCACGGTACGTTACCGTATACGTACACATACTGTTGGGCAGCGTTCGGGAAATAACGATACATTCTCTTGTCAGGTATAACTCAAAATTTGAAAACGAGATTTTACAACCAGAGCGTTGTGCCAGTGATGACTTTTAGATCTTAGACATGGTCCTTCACAGCTGGCCGTATGAGGAAGCTTAAGGTTGCTCAGCGGGCTATGAAGAGAGCTATGCTCGGGGTTTCTCCGTGTGTTAAACTTAGAAATTAGGATATCCGCAGTAGGGCCAGAGTGATCGACATAGCCCAACGGATTAGTAAGCTGAAATGGCAATGGGTCGGCCATATATCTTGAAAAACCGACAACCGATTTGGAAAAAAGGTTCTCAAGTGGCAGCCTCTTACGGGTAGGCAAAATGTACGGTGACATCCCACTAGATGGAGTGACGACCTGGTAAGATATGCAGGAAGTCGATGGATGCAGGTGGCTCATGACCGTAATTTGTGGCATTCCTTGGGGGGAAGCCTATGTTTAGCAGGGGATTTATGAAGGGCTGTAATGATGATGATGATGATGATGTATATGTATGTCCTTTTCTACATCCTCCCATATCTCCTAAACTGGTCATCGAATTTTGACAAGTAAGACTTGATGACGTCAGTATAAAAATGGCCTGTGTGTGATCACATAAAAAATGTTGCAGATATATTACGGTTCTAAAGCGATTGGGTCGGTTCGAATGAAGAAGCACCACGCTGCCACAGATAGTACTTTGTAAATAAGCATAAAATAGCATTTTGATGCTGCTGTGTTTCATATGGGTGAAAACGTGAAAACGCATCTGCATTTTGATCCTTAATCGAGGATAAGCGAAGATGGGTCACAGCATCCACTAAAAATCGGGTGGGCTGTATGGTCGTTTGATATACGCACACTTATCACGTTAAAAATAAAATGTATTAAGTACTTTATTGCCGTTTAAGTTATATGCCAATATATTATACAGGACTATGAGCGTGAAATTCGTTTATTCTCGTACTGTCTAATGAGACGATATTGGAAAAATTGGATTAGGGAAATTTGAAAAGGTAAATTGAGTACATTAGAAATAACTACGAAAAATTATCATAGCGTTTGCCTCGTCGGCTCGTAAACAGATATGAACCTAACCATATATTATGTACGTAATTCGCTACACTTGATAGACTAATTGGCGATCACATTAGAAGTAGAAATAGAATAATTAATATACATCTGACCTATGGAAAACGAGCAAGAAACCCAGAGGGATTTTTTGAAATAGTATACTATTATAAATTATGTAATATAATTAAAAGTACAAGGTAAAGGAACAACCTGTGTACGTCCTCCTGAGCAAAGATATCATCTCGTATAGGTTATGTGCTAATTGAATTTAGATGTCTTCAAAATATTTTTCACAGATATGCTTGGCAGGTTTCCTCACGATATTTTCATTAACGAAATACGTGATGGGAAATTGTATGGTAATGTTGGTAACCCCATTCCCGGGTGTTATTTTCATTAATGTATAGCTCATTATCATAATAACCAATAGTCACTTTGCTCCAGTGATGCTGCACCGGTACATCAGCCTGGATACTTTATTACTTTATTAATCGGATACATATACGAAAGGACTCAGTTAGGTTTTCCAACTGTTCCTGATATTGCGGGAAATCCCATTTCTACACAGAGGTTATTCGAGTGTACAAGTGCACTTGCGGGACGTCCAATATTCCGAAAATAATTGACTAATCTCAATCAACTCATTATAACTATAATTTATTTTTAGAAAACTGAAATGACAAACGAAAGGACGGTCTACCTGCGGCCGTCGGTGGCTACTTCAGCCCATGGAAAGCTGCATTGCTGCAACCAACTTCAAACTAAGAAGTCTACACCTCTGAGAACTAAGATGAAATGCCTTACAGCCTGCAATTATACTGACTGTCTACTCATAAACCCTTCAGACCGGAACCACAGAATAATTAATAATAGTACCAGGAACGCAGAATTGCCAGCACTCCCATTTTGCGGCAGAAATATGTAAGAAGATGTTGTTTATCAACATGAACTCCTCGCCAGAAAATTCCTAACACCGAATAAAAATGTTTTGATTTCCTAAAATACAACATTTACGTTTTTGACAATTTTATTTAAAATTGTTTTCCTATAAATAATTTAATTTTAAGTTTTATCTCAGTACATTAATTGTTGTAATAAAAAAAATCGATCTCATTTCCTATCTTTTTTTAATATTTCTACATTTGTGACATTTCTATATTTAATAACTTTGTTCCAAATGATATATTATATCAAAAAAATTAATAATTTTTGTATGTTATAGTAAATAGCGTTTCTCGCAATATATGCTAAAATCTTTGATATCACGACAGAAATCCCCCAAAATGACTTTTGTAAAGTGGGAAAGCCTCAATATCTTCCGTAAGGCTCTTACTGCGCCCATATACAGAAATGGTGATGGATTAATACGAAACATACAAAATGAAGAACATTTGACAATAAGCAATAAGCAAACAATATTTTTGAGTTTTGCCATCCCATCATTTAAATAATAAATTTTAAAGTGAACTATAGTTTTATTGAACATGTTTTATTTGTTTCCATAATTAGTTAAAATTATTTAAAAGTAGTAAGATTTTTCAAGTTGTGCAAGTAAATCTATTTAACTAATACTACTTTAAAGTACCTATATAAATATAATGACGTAAATGATGAATATGAGATCTGAGACGTGATCTTATAATTAATACAATTAAATTCCATCACAAGTATACACTACCAGACGTCAAGATACTATAAGTTCTTACTGCGTAGATTGAAACAAAAATTAAAAATTTTAATCTGGAAGTAGCCTTGGTTAACTATAACATTGGGACGCCGAACATCTCAGTGCCCTCTTGACCATGGGTGCTCTGAAGTACTTGAAACTTCGGGAGTATAAAATAAGATAATATTCGCGATAACATCCGTACAAACTAGTTTTATTTAAATGTGTAGTGTTCGCGTAAATATAAGAAATCATTAATATTGTTTATCCTAAAACAAAATTTCCATTTCTTTATTAAAACATCATTGTTACATTATATTCCATACATTTAGAAGCAAGTGAGAATAAAATACTACCTACAAACAAGACATCAATCTGATTTCGGGTCAACGTACATTATTACGTAGACCTTCGATCAGAATTTCAAATCAGAGATCCCGTTAACTTCTAACCGTAACATCAAAGCTAGAATTCTAATAAGCATGTTATAAATATTGCCTCTGTTTTTGAGATGTTAGTGAAATTATAACCATTCAGTGCATATAAATATAGAAACAGTTAAGAACACCACTTACTTTTACATTGTTACTTATTTGAATAATTGTGCTTAGTATATTATATAGTACCTGGATGACCAAGCATTGCTCGGTTTTTTTTTTTGGAAATCGTATTTCTTGGAAATATAATTAAATACAATTTACATACTGATGAAATATGAATAATATTTTTCTACCTTACCGACATAATAAAAAACTAAACTGGTTATTTAAATAAAAAACCATGAGTGAAATTAGTTAAATCTAATTTTTAGTTTTTTAAAAAAGATACGAATAAAAGGCCTCGAAATAATAGATTTTCTTACAAAAGAAGGGAATTTGAAAAAAAAAATGTAAAAAAAAAGTCGGACCCAAGACATCTGGACTCGAACCGGGGTACCACGATTTCGGGACCACCCGATATCCCCATTGAGCTATTATAACCTATAAAGGACTGGCAAAATTTACCATCGTCAATTATATTGATATTGTAGCAGTTATTCATTGCCTGAAGATACGGAGACATTTTCTAAAAATGAATCCTATTTAGATCGATTTATTGCCATTGAAACCCCTGCACACTAAATTTCATGAAAATGTTGGAGCTGTTTCCGAAATTCAGATTATACAAGAATTGCTCGTTTAAAGATATTATAAGATAGTAGGCGCCCATGCAATCACTTCGTCGTCAAAAATTGTGAAGGTCTCTCACAGTATTACCATGACTGAGAAATTAAAAAAGGCTACGAGAATTCATGAAGTCCGATAACAAGCATGAGGGCAACGATGTGACGCTTTCCTGCTCCAAATCATCCTACAAATAAGAAGTGACCTGACTGACAACATACCAACACCTCTAATCTCGTACATTAAACCCTGTGGGTTGTGCTCAATTAACGCTCATGCGGAAAGATTGGAATTAGGATAGGATGTATGTAGGTTTAAACGAATTTGATTATTTTCAACAAATCTAAACCCATACTAATAATATGTATACATACCCTTTAAAGCAGAAATGAGGCATTCCATCATAATCCGCAGGGATGACAACGTCCCTGCATTTTGATTCTTAATCGAAAATAAATGTAGATGTCTATAGGCACTGGCTTCAACTAATCGTCAGATAAACTATGCTCGTTTTTCAGCCTTATTCTATAAAAACTAAATTAGTTTCTACAGAAATACAGATTTCAGATTTGTGAAAGCGTAGTGCAGCTTTAGTCTAGGTTAGGCCTCGCGTTCGTCAGATGGCAAAACGTAAATGGACTTACTTATTTGATATTGAAATACGAGGGCGACATTGAAAGTTTCAAGAACTTGCCACTTGTAAACGATATGATAAAAAAATAACCTCAAATTTTGAAAATGGAACTCTTTTCCAATATTATTGTGTTTTTTTTATGGGATAGGGTGACAAACGAGGACACAGTCCACCTGATAGTAAATGGGTGCTTTGGCCCATAGACATCTACATCTATCCTCGATTACAAATCAAAATGCAGATGCGTTGTCACCCGTGAAGACTTAGGTGGAATGCCTCGTTTTCAGTAAAAAGGTCTGGTTCTATACACTCACCATACGAAACACAGCAGCATTAAGCTACTATTTGACGCCGGTATTCTGTGAGAGCGTGATCCTTCCCCTTCCATTCGTAAAGTTAAAAGTAAAGTTACAGCCTATATACGTCCCACTGCTGGGCACAGGCCTCCTCTCATTTCTGAGAGGGTTTAAGGGCAAGGAATTGTCCGCCGCGCTGCCCCAATGCGTGTTGGCGAACTTCACATGTCTTCGAAATATTTTTTTCTTATTTCTATGATATGCTGGTTTCCTCACGATGTTTTCCTTCACCGCCGAGCACGTGGTAAATCGGCACTTAAAATTGCAATTAACATTTCAATTGGTGCCGGCGGGGATCGAACACTGTTTGCTCGTGTACCGTGAAATTTACAGCGAGCGCTAACCATCTGAGCTACCACGGCTGACCTAACCATTCGTGCTACAACTATACTACTAATATAACTGTAGCATGGCTCTACCACGTAAAAAACGTGTATATTTACAAGTATACGTGTGTATTTTATTAATTTGCCATTTGTTTAAGATTTGGTGGCAAATTGAAAATGTCACGTCAGTCTAATTTAACGGGAGAACATTTAGCGGTCAGAAAGCTTTGTGCCCGGTGGATACCTCATAAATTGACAGAGGCCTAAAAACTCCGTCATGTGGATTGGTATTGTGAAATGGTTCGAAGATTTAACGGAGGTGACTCAAAGGCTGTGTTTGACATACTTACGGGTAACTAAATCTCGGTCCAAGCCCGGGAAAAAAGATGGTTGCTTCGTTCTTCGAAAGTACAGGTAATAACGCAACAATTGTTTTAGAGTATCAAAAATAGTTATTGCAGGGTGGTATAGTAACAATTGTTTGTCACTTTTCTTGGAACAAGTTCGAGAGAAACGACCCTCCTTCACCTCAACAACGCCTCGTCGCACACCGCCAAGCAAACAATCGACTAGTTGCCGATTACATTGCGATTTTTATTTATTTCTGAAAATTAAAGAAAAACTTCGAGGAAAACGTTTTATGGACGCCGAAGAAGCAGTAACTGCGTTTCAAAATGTCGTCGAAGATACCCCTAAGGGCGAGTCCTCCCCTAAGGACGAGTGGGCAACGTGCTTTTCTCAGTGGTTCCATCGGATGCAGCGATATAATGATGTAAATAGGCACTAATTTGAAATGATATAGTAAAACTAATAACTTGCTAGTTTGTTCAGTTTTTGATTTTCTAAGAACTTTTAGTGTCACCCTCGTATTAAATAACGTCATCTCAGCACGATAATTTTTGTTTTATTTATAACACGGTTCTGTAAATCAATTGCAAGGTTAATATTTGAGCTAAAATAATATGCTTAATATGTCTTCAGTAAGTCTACATTTCGGCAAAACAAAGATGAGTCGTTTTACAGGCGATCAATAAAGTGATCGCATTTATTATGGCGCCAGAGTTAAGATGTCGTAAAACTAGTAAAATAGTCTGTGAACACGAACAGAATTGCCCCCGTTATTACATAAGATTTGATAGACTAAAATCGTTTTAAATTAGTAAATATAACTAATACAAAACAAACATATAGAAAAATATCAAAAATTAACGATTAATTCAATGTCAAACATCTGAGTCAACGTCACAACGGAATAAAATCGTTTAACACAAACAGAGATCAAGGATTAAACATGGTCTATAATCAACGAAAAACAAAGTTTGGAAGATAAAAAAATTACGGTATAATCCAAAGGAATGAATTTTACAATAACACTGCGAAGATTACTGCACGAAGAAATTATATGTAGTGTCAAGGACTGTTTATTTAAAAACAATATGCGAAAAGAATATTTGGAAGCGATACGTTAAGTTATTTCGTCAATGCTACGTCAAATTTGAGTGCCTAAATCGTATCTTCCCACAAAACGAACGCACTAAACCAGAACTCACAATCCTCCGCGCAGATAAGGGAAACGCCACGATGGTCATGGATACGTCCGATTATAATTCTAAAATACAAGTATTTTTGTCGGATGTAAGCACTTTAAAACTACCCAAAAAATAATATTCTTGATGAGACTAGTGACCTCATAAAGAAACACATATAAGGAAACCGAAAAATTTAATTTGGACGTAAAATCGATAATACCTACAACTGCCAAACCTTTGAAGATGTATGGGTTACCAAAAATACACAAGTCCAATGCTCCACTACATCCTATAGTGAGTCAAATCAATTCGCCAACTTACAGATTGGCTCAACACTTAGCGAAAATAATTTCACCGCTTATGGGACAAACAAGAACACATACAAAGGATTCCTACCATTTTGTCGTCGGGATTAAAAACCTACATCTGGCATAAAATTAAACTATGGTCTGTTTTAACGTGCAGTCACTGTTCACATGCTTACCTTTTGACGGCTGCATCTCAGCTCAGTTGTAACTAGAAGGCTGGAAGAAAACATCATGCCCGTAAAATATGCGGTATTACTCAGACACTGCCTTATATATGTCTACCTATTGTGGAAGGAGGAGTTCTACAAGCAAGTAAATGGTGTGGCAATGGGCTCACCTGTATCTCCCGTTGTCACTGACATATTCATGGAAAACTTTGAGGAGAAAGCCCTGCTTACTTCTCCCGTCAATCCAAGATTCTACAAGCGGCAGTTAGACGACACTTTCGCAATTCTATTTTTAGTTAAAGTAACTGCATTTTAGATTATCTTAACTCTATAAATTCTAAAACTTAGTTCACAGTGGAGATAGAGTCGAACTTCTTTAGCTTTTCTAGATGTGATAATAATTCGGAATCCTTATTACACATTGAGCCACAACGTGTAAAAAAGGATCCATACAGATAGATATGTAAACGGTGATTCTCACCACTTTCAGTCACAGTTCACGTTAGCTTCCGTGTGTAAATCTTTGTTTCAGAGAGCACAAGGGATCTGTGACAGTAAACACCTGGCCGCAGAGATCCAACATGTCAAGCAAGTTTTGTATGACAACAAGCTTCGGGTCCCGCACCTACGTCACAGTAGACGAGTCAAGCTGGTCGCAGTCGAGCGTGTACCTGCTGTACTGACGTATGTCAGAGGTGTCACTGACAAGATTAGCTACACCTTGAAATGTGCTTCGACTAAAACGTACTACAAGTCGCCGAAGAAAATTAGTCAGTTTTTACCATCAGTCAAGTGTAATGTCCTTCTGCAAGATGTAGGAGTGTACAAGTTTGATTGTGAATATGGTTTCTCTTACATAGGACAAACAAAAAGATCAAAAATCCTAAAGTGAAGAATCAACGCTCCGGTAAGTCTGCAGCCTATGAACATGTACAGGAATGCCCCCGTTACTACATCATATTTGATAGACCACAAATCCTCGCTAAAGAATACCGATTCCTTCCAAGGATGATTCGCGCGGCTATTGGAATTAAAAAACCATTCTTTTTTAAATAGAGGATATGGCTGGGTGCTACTATCTACTTGGAATCCTATTATTAATAAAATTAAATCCCAACCCAAGTATACAACTGCAAGACTTCAAGATACTCAGGTCATACTGCGTAGATCGGAACAAAAATAAAAATTTTAATCTGAAGGAAGCCGTGAACATTGGGAAGTCGAACACCTCAGTACCCCCGTGACCATGGGTGAAGTGCTCGATACGTCGGGAATGTAAAATTAATTAACATACGCGAAAAAATCCGTAAAAATCAGTTTTATTTAAATAGTAAATAAAAATTAACTAAGTCTAGCAGTCGAGAAACCTGTATAATGTTTCGTTAGTCTTAGGTTCAAATCCTAGATAAAACTAAAAAACAAAAAAACTTGTAAATAGTCGTTTTTAAGCCTGGTTATTTTCGTGATATTACAGTGTCGCAAACCGATGTCAATATTTTCTCTATATATTATAAAAATCAATTGCTATGCGTGCGTTAATCTCGCAAAAACTCGAAACTGTTGGACGGATTTTGATGTGTTTTTGTGTGTATTTGAGTGGGTTCCTTGATGGTTTAAAAACTCAATTTGACGCAGTAGGTAGCGCTGTTGTCGACATCCAGAAACCACCCGTGCAATGCCGAGAAAGATTGCTAGTAATTAATAAATTTCACGACTAGCCAAGTAATAAGGAATCAATATTTATATGAACGTCTTACGCAAGCTCAGCAATCACTTAACACAGGTTAGGTTAATGTTTAAATGTATATTTTATTGCCCGTAAAAGTCTACTGTTGGACACGGTGCTACAGTCACTTCAGCGTTGCCAAGTTGATTGTAGGTATATCGAAGAGCTGAAGTGTTTGTACAGTAATACTATGGTGGCTATCCGTGTACAGAACTAGAGTACGAAACTTATCCAACTGCAGAGAGGTGTAAAGCAGGGAGACATTATATTACCGAAACTCTTCGCCGCTGCATTGGAGGTCATTTTCAAGATACTGAACTGGAAAAGATACGGTGTTAACAATATATCAATAGCGATTACATCAAAATTAAAGTCAAATCAAAATTAAGGCAAAATCGCTAGAGAAACTAAACACTATGCTCATTGACCTCAATAGTGTCTCCAAACGAATAGTTCTTAAGATGAAGATGGACAAAACAAAGATCACGTTTAATGTCCATGTCACACCTACGCCAGTAGTTAATGGGATCACTGAGCTCGAAGTTGTTGACGAGTACGTTTACCAGAGACAAATAGTCCTACTAGGTAAGTCCCTTTGACTGAGAGGTCAATCAACGGAGTCCTCAAGGTGCGTGAGTTTTATGTTTCCAGGTCGAGTTGTCTTAGGAGCAAACCGAACTTCCAACGGAGATTCTTAGCACCACCTGCCCCGCCGTTACCATGGTTGTCACCGTAGCCAGGAACAGCTGGGCGGCCGGGGACGGGGACCCGTTTATTTATGTCGTTGCACGTGGGGGGTATATTGCAATAGTTGTCACGCTTGACGAGCGGCATTGCAACCGCAGTTTTATTGTTCAATTACTGTTATTATGAAGATAGCTCGCATGGCTTTCGGAGGCGTGGTAGCTCAGATGGTTAACGCTTGATGTAAATATAACAGAACGCGAGTAACCCGGGTTCGATCCCCGTCAGCACCAATGAAACTGATAATTGCAATTTTAAGTGCTGATTTACCACGTGCTCGGCGGTGAAGGAAAACATCGTGAGGAAACTCGCACTCGAATAAGAAGAAATATTTCGAAGACATGTGAAGTTTCGCCAGCACGCATTGGGGCGGCGCGGTAAACACTTCCTTGCCCTAAAACCCTCTCAGAAATGAGGGGAGTCCTGTGCCCAGCAGTGGGACGTATAAAGGCTGCAACTTTTATTGTGAAGATGCTGCTGCCCGCCTTTTACGACACCCATGGCAAGATATTCTTAACCGCCACTACACGGATTACTTCATAGGGGGAATATTTGCCATATTTTCACCATTCGTGCGTAAGCATCCGTTGTTTTTTATTATTTTGAATTGTTATCATGAAGATCCTGCTGCTGCATCTTTTATTCGCTTTAACTCTGTCTAATCTATCGTCACGCACAGTATAATATTCGCAATGGATGCTTTTACGGTTTCACTTTACAACGATTCACCACTAGCATCTACCAAACGCAAACTAGCAGTTTCATTTAACCATTAGTTTGCTCTTTAATTTATTGGATGCTTAATTTCCAGTTATCCCTGTAAAAGAATTCCAGGATTATTCATAAACATGTCAACGTTCTCTGTTATTAATATTGGAGTCATCCTTATCAGCAATTCGAATAGTACTCTAGACAGCAGGCCAGCTAGAAGATTGGCCCACCCACCTTACTAACCCACCAAGAGTAGTGGGTTAGTGAGTACTAAGCTGATACCTTCGCACTGATTATGCTGCCCTACAAATAATGTTTTACCTGCATTTGGTTGTCAAACCCTTGTTCGTCAATGAGAAGTGCACGTTTACTTTTGTGAAATAAGGAATTGATTTTATATGTTTTGATAACTCTTCATTTAGCCGTATTGAAAGGGTTTTTTCCAGCCAAAACGCTTAATTTTCGTTGCGGAAAGTTAACTTGAGTACTATACGCGATATCGTAATTCTAATAAATGGCTAGGCAATTTAGTAGAATGTCGGGATTTAACTGAGGGTCTACTCGTCCAATTAACTGACCGATTAATCTGCTGGGCCGCAACATATTAAATCTAACTGCTATATTAGTAAAAGTCACGGGTATTTAGGATAAGTAAGATCTAGATAGAATACGGGTGAGAAACGTGCACAGAGTTCGCCAGATGATAATGGATTAATTTGACCGTAGACTCGTATATCCTCGTTTAAGAATCAAAATGCAGATCAACATGCGAAAGCCTGAGGACTTATTTAGCTATTTCACGTTGGTATTCTGTAAATCTTTCTAAATATAACTTTACAATAATATAAACTATAACACTGACTACTCTATAGGGGAAGCCTATATTTAGCTGTGGGCTTTTTTAAGTCTGTATCATTGTGTGGTCATGCTGATAATATGATGACGAATGCGTCGGATCCGGTCGAACAAAACCAATCGTGCTGTAGTCATAATAGGCTGTAGCATGCCTGTACTACGTAAATACATTTTTTTTAACACAGGGAAATCTTCATGTACTACACCATTCGCTGCTAAAATCAGACTTTTAGTAAATACTATTTTAACAGTAACCTTAGTAAGGTGACAAACGAGCTCATAATTTGATGGTCAGTTCAAATAGTCTAATTGCCATGCATTTTAAAGCTATTGCATAGCTTCTATCGTGGGCCCTGAGTGCGGGAAAATCCAGAAATTTCGTAACGAAAAAAACCTCACGCTCTCCGACGGCCACGGAGGTGTGGCTTGAAGGCCGTGCATTGTCTAACGATGGTCTAACGTCGTTTCTTTTCCTCAGTCTTTGTTGTCTTTGTCGAAGAGTTTTGAAATTTTGAACATGAATGAACAAAGTGCATTTATTAAGGCTGCTCTCTCGCAAAAAGCTTGAAAAAAGCGTGCAGATGAACCAACTTTTCGTCGACACTTACAGAGAAATTACATATGAAAAAAATAGCTAGTAATCTACATGATCTGATACGTAATTTGGTTTAGCCATAATTTTTCTATCGGTGTCACATAATAAATAAAAAAATACCCAAATCACCTCCAAATAGTTGAGATGAAACCACTTTACTCCTTCATTGTTTATCAAAGGAATATAAAAAAATATCTACTGCTTTGCAATACAAAATAAAATAATTTGGATTGGTTACTTTTTAGAAATATGTATTATTTTTATGATAATAATTTAAAAATGCGTTCCGATTAAATACTGCGTCTATATCACCCCCGCATTCGTCCACGAATTCAGTCCGGGGCGCATCGTGTTGCTAGGTGGACGTACGCCGCGTTTGCGAGAGCTTTGCACTACGAAATAAAATCGTAAAATATTACTGCAAAAATTTAATTTTGTTAATAGTGGAGTAGGTTTTTTCTGATTCTTGTTTAATAGTAGTGTTTTATAGTTATATTAATTGTACAGTTTTATTAATGTTTAAGTTTAGTTTGTAAAACATGGGGAATAAACAGAAACGATTGAAGAGAGGTCTAAAAAAATATTACAAACAAAAGGGTATACATTTATCAAGGTAAGTTTTAAGTTTTATCTACATATTTCATAATATTAGACGGGTGCTGTTTATAAAATACCTATATTACTGTGATTTCGCCACTCTGTGACGAGACAAAGCGCGGCAAACGCAAGTGGCGACAAGGCGCGGGCCGCGTCGTCGCATGCTGGTAGCGCATGTCTGAGAAATTAAAAAATATATATTTCGAAGTAATGTGAAGTTCGTCAACACGCATTGAGGCAGCGTGGCTGACATTTCCTTGCCTTAAAACCCTCTCAGAAATTAGAGGAGGCCTATGCCCAGCAGTGGGACGTATATAGGCTGTAACTTTACTTTTTTTTACTTTTATAAATATGTTATATTATAAAATTTTAAAGAAAAATAAAAAATAAGCAACCGACAACCTCCTAGCTCCCTAGGTGACTTGCGAGATGTCAGTGTAACAAAACAAAACGGCCCAGAAAAACAGACTTTCCAACTGATAGCTAAATCAGCACGCAACAATTTCATTGGTGCCAGTGGGGATCGAATCCGGGTTGCTCCCGTACTGTGATACCTATAACGAGCGCTAACCATGTGAGCAACCACGGCTCTCAACGACATCGTTCCGTTCGTGTACAGCGCTGAAGATAGCAGAGTAAAAAATTTGAGATTGTGGTGTTTGAAATTTGTCATCTGTGAGAGTGAATTTTATCTGTGTACTCTGTAACAAATAACTATATAGAAAAAAATCTGAAAATGATATTTCGCCATTTTTGCTTGTGTCCAGTACACAAGCAAAAATGGCGAATAATATATTAGGAACTCGATCAAAAATTTGATAATTTTTCTGTTTTTATACGTTATTTCTAATGTTATTTTACATCAAATTAATTGTGAAGATATTTTCTTTAGGAAATATGTTTCATTACGACGATTCAAAAACGTTTACATATAATAATTTACCTCGAAATTCACTATACGCGATTATCGTTTATTGATTATAATAGAGCGTGCCATTTGAATTTAAAGACAATTAATTGGACAATAAATAATAAGTGACAAATCTTGCCGTGGAGCGTGGGACTGAGTAGTTGCGCGTCTTGTTAATATAATTGCCGTACGTCCGCCCTGACGTATGTACTGCGCGAACCTGAGTTTTTTGCGACGCGGTCCGGTGATATATTTTTCACAAATAGTGAGTTCGTTATAACGCGGGTTCGGTTAAATCTGGTTGAATTTGATTGGATTAACCTAAGTAACTTGAATTAATATCAAAGAAAAAGAAATACTGCATAAATAAAATAAATAAATAATTATAATTGCATAAGTTGATACAAAATGCTATGCAATAGCTTTACCGCGGCAGTCCCCGAGTGCCACACGTCTTTTTTTCTTATAAAACTGGAGTGTCAAACGATCTTACGGTCCACCTGATGTTTAGTGGCTAGTGCAGCCCAGGGATATGTTGGAACCAACTTCATTCTATGAGGACTAAGTTGAAATACCCTAAAACAGTGCGTGCACTGTTATTTGGAGGCAGGAATAGGTAAGAGGGTGACAGAATCCTAGGCAAAAAGTCGTCCTACATGCAAGAAATATAGTTTGTATTAAGCAGTAACGAGAACCGGAGGGGTTCTTAGTACTGACAGTGCATTTACATTTTTAATTAAGAATTAATAGAATCAGGCGTTACTTTGCGAAAATCCATTATATTAAAGTTCCCTGCCTCAGGGGCGGGAGGTGATCTTTAAGCTAGGTAAGACACATCATTTTATTTTATTGTCCGGATGTGTGCGAATTAATACTTAACAATTTTAATTAAGAATTGTTGTAGATGTATAGCGGCTACCGATCGGTTACCATCTATTAGTCTTATTGTTTGTTTATATCTTATTTACATCTTCTAACTATCAATTTAAATATCGTAATTAACCATTTGTAAAACAGTTACTAAAATATTTTAATACATACCAAGATTAATTTAACAACTTAGGTGCACCACTTTTAACAAGATAAATATAATGCAGATATAAGTATTAAAATAAAAAGTGATTCATTAAGTTATCCCTCGAAGACTGAATAATATGGCGATCAAATTTAACCTCAATATAATTTTCAGCTCATAATTGAAATATTATTGTACTACATAAAAATAAACTTTTACTGAAGTGAAACTTCTTTATCGACGTAGTGGAGAAATTAAGTACGGTATTAAAAATCATAAACATCACTTTTTCTTGTAAAGTTTCACCGCATAAAATAAAGGAGTAATGATATGCCGTAAACAAATTTCACTTCATACGAGTTTATTTTTTTATGAAAGATTTTTTTGACTTATCTATGATAATATCAAGAAGAAATTTATCAACACAGTCAATGTCTTATTAAGCGTTGAATGCATTTCTTAGAATTCAAAAGTTGAATTAAATCCGCAGTTTTTGCTTTCATCGTTTTCATTATTCTGAAGATTAGATAACTCCACGGTTTTCTAATCCTAAAGAAAATATAATAAATTCGCACTCATATTTCTGTGAATGTTTTAGAACAAGTGTCCGCCGCGCTGCCCGAATAATAAATATTTTTTCATTCATACTCATGATGTTTTATTACCGCCGAGCACATGGTAAATTAGCATTTTAAAATGAAATTAATAATTTCAATGTTGTCAGCGAACCAACCCCTGGTTAATCGACGTGCAAACGTGGTATAATCAAATACGCATCGAAGTAGTGGTAAAGTTGTGGTGGTTTCTCAACTACTTACGTCTTAACCTTGCCTCAAGTCGGTGAGTATATTTGATCCTTACCAGAAGGAGGATACCTAACACATTTTTTAACCGACCACATCGCGGCGTTCGTATTTGTGATGACTTAAAATAAGAAAATGTTAAGGGTTAGATATACATATATTAGAGAGATAAAATTTACTTACACCACTTTTATATTCCAAAGGTTAATGAAATATTGAATTATTTAAATATTCATTCATTTATTACAACACTTCACAAGACCACTACTGAACATAATACGCCCCAAATAATGTCCAAGAACGCAGTCCTGAGCCACCCGTCATGGCTATATAGCTGTAGCATGCTCGAACTCTATCACGTTAAAAATATATCCAATCATAATAACGTGTACGTAAAGTATTACGCAAGTAGTGTTTGATCTCCCTTTTATTTTACCCATAAACAACAAATTGAAAGAGTTCGGGCAAAGTGTACAGCGCATTTGAATTACAGAACTAGTATATTAGTGTGAATTCTATAGTCAAATAATCTAATTATAATAATTTTATTATGTTACAGGCTGCAGACATCAAAATGGCTACCTAGATTCCACAGTTTTAATCTCTGCTGTAAGTTTTAACGTATTTTAAAACGGTATAAGACAAGACACACGCCATTAATCGCTCCCAAAGCCTAAAATTCCAATTACGTAAGAAACTCAATATATAACTACTTCTGTCTCGTATTTGCTCAATATCCCCTCAGCCCCCAAGCGGTCGAATCCGACCGCGGCGCTATTCTGTCAAAATTTAAGCGGTCGAATTCGACCGCGCTCACCCACAGCACTTTAAACCATTAAAACTTATATTTAGAGATTTGAATAAGTATATTTAATAATAAGAAATAAAATTATTATTGCATCCCCTTAGAAGAAAAGGATACAAAGCTTATCAGATGAATAGAAGTAAACATAATGATGAAATAAAACATATTTTTATAAGTATTTTTATTGTACTAATAAATCAAACAATATAAGATAGGTAATAAAATATAATAAATATAAAATTTATATGAAATTATTATTAATATAGAATTATTAATAAAAAATAGGTAATAAAATATATTTAATAGATAATTCATGAATAAATTAAAAAGAGAATTTTTAATTATTTTGTGTGAAAGTTAAAACGTAATTTTTATAATGATTTCTTATATTTACGCGAACACTACACATTGAAATAATACTCGTTTTTACGGAATTTATCGCTTATATTTAATTTTTTAATACCCGACGTTTCGAGGGCTTTACAGCACCAATGGTCACGGAAAGGACTGAGATGTTTAACGTCCAGATGTCATAGTTAACCGCGGTTACCATAGATTAAAATTTAACTTTTGTTCCGATCTACACAGTATGAACTTATGGTATCATGAAGCCTTGCAGTTGTATGCTTGGGTTGGGATTTAATTTTATTTATTATAGGATCCCAAGCAGATGGTAGCACCCAGCCATCTTCTCTATTGAAATTAGGGTGTTTTTTGATTTCAATAGCCTCGCGAATCATCCTTGGAAGGAATCGGTGTTCTTTAGCGAGGATGTGTGGTCTATCAAATCTGATGTAGTGACGGGGGCGATCCTGTACATGTTCACAGACTGCAGACTTCCCGGAGCGTCGATTCTTCACATCAGCTATATGTTCTTTGACGCGGGTTTTAATTGATCTTTTAGTTTGTCCTATGTAGGAGAGACCACATTCACAATCAAGCTTGTACACTCCTGCATCTTGCAGAGGGACGTTACACTTGACTGATGGTAAAAACTGACCAATCTTCTTCGGCGGCTTGAAGTATGTTTTGATGGAAGCGCGCTTCAAGATGTAGCCAATCTTGTCAGTGACTCCTCTAACATATGGCAGTACAGCAGGTACACGCTCGACTGTGGCCGGCTTCACTCGTTCTCTGTGACGTAGGCGCGGGACCCGAAGCTTGTTGTCATGCAAAACTTGCTTGACGTGTTGGAGCTCGGCAGCCAGGTGTTTACTGTCACAGATCCCTCGTGCTCTCTGAAACAAAGATTTACCCACGGTAGCTAACTGTGAAGGATGGTGGTGAGAATCACCGTTTAAATATCTATCTGTATGGGTCTTTTTTCTATACACAGTATGGCTCAAGGTGTTATCAGGATTCCGAATTACTAACACATCTAGAAAAACTAAGGAATTGTTTGCCTCTAACTCCATTGTGAACTGAATTTTAGAATTTATAGAGTTAAGATGGTCTAAAAATGCAGTTACTTTATCTAAAGGTAGAATTGTGAAAGTGTCGTCTACGTACCGCTTGTAGAATCTTGGATTTATGGGAGAAGTAAGCAGGGCTTTCTCCTCAAAGTCTTCCATGAATATGTCGGCGACAATGGGAGATACAGGTGAGCCCATCGCCACACCATCTACTTGCTTGTAGAACTCCTCCTTCCACAATAAGTAGCCAGATGTAAGGCAGTGTCTGAGTAATACTGCATATTCTACGGGCATGTTGTTTTCCTTCAGCCTCCTAGTTACAATTGAGATGCAGTCTTCAACAGGTAAGCATGTAAACAATGACTGCACATCAAAACTGACCATAGTTTCATTGTCTGCCAGACGCAGGTCTTTAATCTCGCTGACAAAATGGTAGGAATCCTTTATGTGTGCTCTTGTGTGTCCCCTGAGCGGTGAGAGTATTTTCGCTAAGTGTTGAGCCAATCTGTAAGTTGGTGAATCGATTTGGCTCACTATGGGACGTAATGGAGCATTGGGCTTCTGTATTTTTGGTAACCCATACAACTTTGGTGATTTGGCGCACGTAGGTATTATCCATTTTACGTCCAGATTTAATTTTTCGGAGTGTTTCTTTATGAGGTCACTAGTTGTTTTTAGCGTGCTATTTGTTGGGTCGTTTTTAACCTTTTTATAAGTACTTACATCCGACAAAAGTTCTTGTATTTTTGAATTATAATCTGACGTATCCATGACTACCGTGGCGTTTCCCTTATCTGCGCGGAGAATCGTAAGTTCTGGTTTATTGCGTATGTTCTTTAACGCTATAAATTCGTCTCTGGGAAGATTCGGTTTAGGCACTGAACATCGACGTAACATAGACGAAATGTCTTGACGTATCGCCTCCAAATCTTCTTTCCGCATATTGTTTTTAAATAAACAGTCCTCGACGCTACTGATAATTTCTTCGTACGGTAATCTGCGCGGACTTATAGCGTAATTTAGTCCTTTGGATAAAGCCTTTATTGTTGCATCATCCAGTGTTTGTTTTGACAGATTATAGAACGCGATTAATCTATGATCTGTGTTTGTCAATGGTTGCTTTTGGTTCTGGCATTGATTCGGATGTTTGACATTTGATTTGGCCGTTAATTTTTGATATTTTTCTATATGTTTGTTTTTGCATTCGTTATATTTACTAATTTCGCGTTTATTTAATGTTTCCATGCAAAAATTATAATCAAACGTCGTTAAAACTTTCTTTAATTCACTGGATGATGTGTCTATGGATTTATTGATGTCATATAGATCGGAGCGTTTTTGTTGGATTACCGCCCGTAACAACTTTTTACTCGCCTGATTTAAGATCTTAGCGCTTCCTCGAATGTCCTTTTTGGTGGATATTTTGACACACGTAGGAATGAGATTATGGTCTCGGCATCTCTTCAAGAAATTTAAGGCCGTTAGATATCTTGCGCGCTTAGTCTTTAGATCTTCTAATTGGCGTATTTTATTTGCAATTACCAGTCCGTACTGGTTTACATAATGATTTCTTATATTTACGCGAACACTACACATTGAAATAATACTCGTTTTTACGGAATTTATCGCGTATATTTAACTTTTTAATACCCGACGTTTCGAGGGCTTTACAGCACCCATGGTCACGGGAAGGACTGAGATGTTTAACGTCCAGATGTCATAGTTAACCGCGGTTACCATAGATTAAAATTTAACTTTTGTTCTGATCTACACAGTATGAACTTATGGTATCATGAAGCCTTGCAGTTGTATGCTTGGGTTGGGATTTAATTTTATTTATTATAGGATCCCAAGCAGATGGTAGCACCCAGCCATCTTCTCTATTGAAATTAGGGTGTTTTTTGATTTCAATAGAATCGCGAATCATCCTTGGAAGGAATCGGTGTTCTTTAGCGAGGATGTGTGGTCTATCAAATCTGATGTAGTGACGGGGGCGATCCTGTACATGTTCACAGACTGCAGACTTCCCGGAGCGTCGATTCTTCACATCAGCTATATGTTCTTTGACGCGGGTTTTAATTGATCTTTTAGTTTGTCCTATGTAGGAGAGACCACATTCACAATCAAGCTTGTACACTCCTGCATCTTGCAGAGGGACGTTACACTTGACTGATGGTAAAAACTGACCAATCTTCTTCGGCGGCTTGAAGTATGTTTTGATGGAAGCGCGCTTCAAGATGTAGCCAATCTTGTCAGTGACTCCTCTAACATATGGCAGTACAGCAGGTACACGCTCGACTGTGGCCAGCTTCACTCGTTCTCTGTGACGTAGACGCGGGACCCGAAGCTTGTTGTCATGCAAAACTTGCTTGACGTGTTGGAGCTCGGCAGCCAGGTGTTTACTGTCACAGATCCCTCGTGCTCTCTGAAACAAAGATTTACCCACGGTAGCTAACTGTGAAGGATGGTGGTGAGAATCACCGTTTAAATATCTATCTGTATGGGTCTTTTTTCTATACACAGTATGGCTCAAGGTGTTATCAGGATTCCGAATTACTAACACATCTAGAAAAACTAAGGAATTGTTTGCCTCTAACTCCATTGTGAACTGAATTTTAGAATTTATAGAGTTAAGATGGTCTAAAAATGCAGTTACTTTATCTAAAGGTAGAATTGTGAAAGTGTCGTCCACGTACCGCTTGTAGAATCTTGGATTTATGGGAGAAGTAAGCAGGGCTTTCTCCTCAAAGTCTTCCATGAATATGTCGGCGACAATGGGAGATACAGGTGAGCCCATCGCCACACCATCTACTTGCTTGTAGAACTCCTCCTTCCACAATAAGTAGCCAGATGTAAGGCAGTGTCTGAGTAATACTGCATATTCTACGGGCATGTTGTTTTCCTCCAGCCTCCTAGTTACAATTGAGATGCAGTCTTCAACAGGTAAGCATGTAAACAATGACTGCACATCAAAACTGACCATAGTTTCATTGTCTGCCAGACGCAGGTCTTTAATCTCGCTGACAAAATGGTTTTATACTAGATCGACAGATTTTGAGTTAACCTACAATGCAACATAAAGTTTACAGCTGTATGTTTATTACTTTAAGAATTATTGTTGTTTGAACATGGCGTATGCCCAAACACAAAAGGCCTTTGTTAGGTGACAACTGGCACTGCCTGCCTAGGAGTAATAGTGTTCTGTGCTGCCTGCTCTCAAATTATACTACTTATAAATGATGATTCTGATTCTCTGATCTCTAATTCATCATCTCTAATTCATCGAAGATCATAAGTAATCTCAGATTACTATTACTCCTAGGCAGGCAGTGCCAGTTGCCTTTTGTGTTTGCACATATGCTATGTTTAAACAACAGTAATTCTTAAAGTAATAAAGATACAGCTGTAAACTTTATGTTGTATTGTAGCTTAACTCAAAATCTGTCGATCTAGTATAAAAATAAAAAGGGTGAACGGGGTTGTTTTTGCAGTAATTCACAATAATTTGCCGATTAGCATATTTTTTTGATATTTATTTGAAGTTAAATTTTTTTTCTTCAAAGTTACAAGTATGTCAACAAAAATTTTGATAATGTATACGATAAACAATATTATTGGCCTCCAAATGAGTTAATTTTTACCTTAGTAAGACTAAAACTTTGAGAGATATGACTTTTTTCGTAAACGCGTAGAGAATATCTCAAGAAAAAAAAAATGGCTGTAAAATAGAGGGGGAGGGGATTAGACCTCAGTGTGTAGTGTATTTTTATATTAAAATAGCTGTATTTTAAGTACCTAAAATATCGCTAGTCCGTGATCGGACACACTGTATAGTCTCCCATTAATGTAGGATAATCACAAATGCGTAAAAGTAGCAACATTGAACCTAAATGACAATATTCGATAATTTAATTTAATTATTTGAGGTTTTTTACGTTTATATGAAAACAGGAACTAAAAATTATGTGTTGAAAGTGATTCCGCGTGATTTATTACGTTTTTGTGACCTTGAATAGCATTCTTTCACTACGAATTTACCCATTTTTGTCGCGGCTCAACTCTGTCGGCGTCACATTGAACACTGAACTGACGTTAGCTAGGCATATGGCTGTGGCCATATGTGCAGTGGTAACGCTCTGGTGCGGTTATTACTGATTTAGTGTGAATATATAAATCAATGCGTAAAACAGTCAACTACAATATCATCACTTGCCAAATAATTCAAGTGTTATTTGTGGAAATTTATAACAATAAAAATATTGCTTAGATCCACGGAAAATCAAATTAGTAATCGATCTTAGCGGGTTGGATATCGCCATAAATTATTTACTCTATCGAGAGTAAATAATCTAAGGGTATCGCTGAGTCTATCTCACCTGAGACTTCTCGTTTAGAAGCGAAACAGGAATCGATTTATAAACATTTGTTGTTTCTAATTTCAGATAAATTATATTTGTCAAAGAATACAATTGTGAATACGATAGCTAAATCACTCGACATTCTTCCAAGTAATTTTGGTAAGTAAGACAATATCGAGTAGCATAAAAGTATTCATTATTTGCATTGAAAATTCCATTTGAAGTACTTACTTAATAAATCAACGCTTTTGATTTCAAAGATTTTTAAACAATTTAATGTTATCTTTGTATATTGATCTTGTTTTATTACAAATGAAATCATACAACGCCATTGTTTGTGAATTCATATGAGAATAGATTAAAATTTTAAGGTAAAACGTTGGTAATCTAAATACACAAAAGTGGCTTTTTTAATTATTAATTTGATATTGACTTGCATTTTTTACGTTTGTCAAAATCAAATTACCCTACATTATTAAATTTCATGAAAATGTTATTCTTTACATAAAATATTCGTATAATCGCTTCATCTATTAGTAATCGTGTAAATTCTGAACGACAAGACCGATTAAGGTCATATTAACATAATATAATTGATCGAGCAAGTAGATGAATTTTTATATTTGGGATGCGTATTTAGCAAAGATGGGAGATATAAGGATATAGAACGACGAGTGAACACAAATGGTAGTAGCGTAGTGGTAGCAAACGAAAGTAAATGAGGCCCTACACTCTATTGTGGAAAGTCAGAATGTGTCTAAAAAGGTACGTACGGCAATTCACAATGCTGTGTTGGTCCCTACTTTAAGTATGGTAGTGAAAGTTGGGTGTAGCAGAAGAAGAACGAGAGTAGAAATAACGCAGTAGAAATGCGGTCGTTAAGGAGTATGTTAGGTCTGAATCTGAGTGACAGGTTGAGAAATGGTGTGATAAGAGAAGAGTGTGGTTTGCAAGATGATGTTGTGACTAGGATTAAGAAAGGAATGCTTCGGTGGTTTAGTCATGTGGAAAGAATGAATGAGGAAATAGTGACAAAGCAAATTTATGTTGCGGAAGTGAACGGCAGAGTCGGAAATAGATGTCCTAGTTGAAAGTTTATCGACCAAAATGGAGATATATTGAAAATGGGCCAAATCAGGAGGAGTACTCTTAACCGACGAGCATGTATGCGTAGGTATATGGATGTGGAAGTGGCGAGAGAGGTGTGTCAGGATCACGGAGCAAATACAAAGCAGGATCGTGCCAAATGGAAGTTTGTAGTCTCTGCCCACTTCTCTGGGTGACAGGCGTGAGTGTGTATGTATTTATGTATATGTATGTAACATAATATGTCTATTTGATCGAGACAATGGTACATAGTGTGCTAGAATCCGATAGATGACGCTGTTTTCGTGTTGTCAACATATTCTATATTTATGAAATAAAATGACATATTATGCACAACGAACGTTAACTACTGTAAGGTTTATGACTAGTTATATTATTATGATTATATAGAATCCTGTAGATTTTAAGAATTATTATTAAGTATGAAGTTTATATTGCAAAACCATTAAAATATTATCGTTTATAAGTTGCTCAATTGATTGATTTTAAAGTCACGTGACTAAGCCACGTGACTGGCCAAGGGGGGATAGCCGGATGAGACATGCAGAAGGCAAGGCGGGCAGTCGAGGAGCAGTAGTCGAATAAGACGCATCACTGTAAAATTGGCAAATTAAATCAGAGTGCGAATAAAGTTAGTCTGTTTAATTTATACATCGGACACCCAAAGGGAATAAAGTTAGTCTGTTTAATTTATACATCCGACATCCTAAAGGTCAGAAGTGGGATTAATAAGGCTCTAGAAAACTACCCTTACTACGTCCACGGCTCGGAAAAGCTTTCAGTTACGCTCAACTGTGAGATGGAGGACGACACTAGCCGAGGGGAAGGGTCTAGTGCTCGTCTAGTAAGAGGAAGTGGCTCAATGATAAAAGGAGCCCATGTGCTTAGTCGAGGGGAAGGACTAACACATGGGAGTGACCAAGGAGCATCCGAGGTTGAGGATGTAGGTCAACAGGAAAGGATTAGGAGGATGAGCTCGAGGATAGAGCAACCGGTACCATTGGATAAAATGGACAAGGATACGATGATTCGGAGAGGACGGTCGCATGGAAGGCGATCGAGCGGACAACGATCAAGCGGCTCTGACGACAGGGACGAATACGAAAGGCGGAGACGGAAAAGGACAAGGACAGGACAGAGGAGACGGCGTGCGTCTTCCTCTTCAGGATCTGATGTGGGGTCACCGCGGCCTCCATGCAAGGTTAAGCGTGGTAAGGAGGACAACGGATCGGATACGAAGGTATTATTAGATAAGTTCTTGAACATTCTTGACAAAATGAAAGGTTCAGATAGGCCCAAACTTACGTTCAACACAAATGTTATTCCCGAATTCGACCCAATGGTAAAGGAACAAACCATTCTTACTTGGCTAACGAAAGTGGAAGAATGTGCTCACATATATGGGTGGGAAGACAGGGAAATTATCCACTATTCGTTACCCAAGCTTTCTGGTGTCGCTAAAACGTGGTATCAGGGCTTATCTAGCCTATTATTTACCTGGACTGAGTGGAAAAATAAGCTGATAGAATCTTTTCCCCAAAGCGAGGACTATGCTGAATTATTGCATAATATGCTAGCAAAAACCGTTAAATACGGTGAGTCGCTAGAACACTACTATTATGCTAAAATAAACTTGTTAAATCGTTGCAAAATTTATGGCAAGGAAGCGGTAGACTGTTTGCTCTATGGGGTTGAAGATCGTGCCGTTAAAGTTGGTGCTCAGGCCGCTCAATTTAAGCAACCTGAGCAAGTACTCAAATATTTTAGGACCGTGAAGGTAGGCAAAGTCCGTGACTCCAGTAACGGTGCCAACCTGAAAAAAACAAATCAGTCTGGCACAAGCCGGGCGGGCCCTAATAATAACGGAATCCGTTGCTTCAATTGCAGTGAAATAGGTCATCCTAGCTTTAAATGTTCAAAACCTTTCGTGAAGTGTACGACCTGCGGGAGGATTGGTCATCAGGCAATTAACTGTTTTAAAAGTAAAATTCCGCTTAATAAAGACGATAGTCAGGCCCTAGATGAAAATAATGTACAAAAACAGGTATCTAATGTAACTGTCGATGATCACGCTATTGATAAGTATATACTGGATATTAAAATTAACAACTCGGTGGTCAAGTGTCATGTAGATTTGGGGAGTCAATGCTCGCTAATTAGACATAGTACCGCTAAGGATTTGAACCTGAATATCGATGTGAGGGAAGGTATGCCAGTATTAAAAGGAATAGGGGGGAACCTGACCTGCCCTTTAGGTGTAGCTACTGTGAATGTAGAAGTTCAAGGGTTAAAAGAAACCATTGAAATATATGTAGTGGAAGATTATGTACTGAGTTACTCTGCATTACTTGGGCATTCCTTTACGGAAAAGCCTGATATTATAATGACTAAGACTCCGACTGAGATCGTATTTCAAAGACTCACGTGTAATAAAATAAGACTTGTAGTGGAAAATGATACGGAAATAGATGGTAACGTTGTACGTCCCATAATTGTAAATGCTAATGGGCAGGCAAACTGTAGCATCTACGTCCATGGCTCGTTAAGGGGTACTGAAGGAAAAGAGTACTATCTTTTTCCCGGTACGTACGAGATAAAGGACAACCGCACAGCGCTCTTAGTTTATAACGCCTCTTCAAACAAGGTTTGTATAAAGAAGGACGCTCTCTTAACACGAGCCATGCTTAATACGCATCCAACACCGTTTCTCCAATCTTGTAGCGTTTTTGCCGATAAGGGACTGGATGGAGAGATCAGTTGCAATCCTGAGCTAACAAAACAGCAACGTGAAGAACTACAAAAGGTACTACTTCAGTATAGCGATTGCTTCTCAAGTGGGCTCAAGGACCTTGGGTTTACCAACATCACCGAGATGGTGATCGACCTTGACGACGCGGAGCCAGTCGTGTATCGCCCATACCGTATGTCACATGCTGAGTGACAATTGGTAAGAGACATGGTTAAGGAGATGGTAGATAATGGTATAGCTAGGGAGTCGTCTTCATCATACGCCAGTCCTATAGTTCTGGTACAAAAAAAGAGTGGTGAGAAACGATTGTGTGTGGACTATAGAGCTCTTAATAGAAAGACCAAGAAAGAACACTACCCCCTACCAAGAATCGAGGATCAGTTGGACTTGTTATCAGGTAACACCTTATTTACGTCTTTGGATCTCGCTTCAGGGTATTACCAAATACCGGTCGCCGAGGCCTCTCGTAGTAAGACTGCCTTTGTAACACCTGATGGGCAGTATGAATACAACCGCATGCCTTTTGGATTAGTTAACGCACCATCTGTGTTCCAAAGGACAATCCATAAAATATTAAAGGAGGCCCAAATTAAATATGCTATTGTCTACATGGATGACATACTGATACCATCCAAGGATTTTAGGGAAGGCATCCAAAGACTAGGCGAGGTTCTACAACTTCTGAAGAAAGGCGGACTCACACTGAAATTAAGTAAGTGCCATTTCTTTTTGAATGTTATAGACTTTCTAGGGTTTGAGGTGAGTGCTAATGGGATCCGCCCAGGTAGTAAAAAAACTGAAGCCGTCTCGAAATTCCCAACACCTACCAATCAGCACGAATTGCGCCAATTTCTGGGTCTGTCTGGTTTCTTCAGGCGTTTCATAAAGGGATATGCCACGATAACTGCACCATTGACGGATCTACTGAAGAAAGACGCTAACTGGAGTTGGAAACCCGAACAGGATCAGGCATTCACAGGCATTAAATGCGCTCTGGTGGAGCGACCAGTTTTGGCTCTATACGACCCTAAGTCCGAAACTGAGCTACACACCGACGCTTGCAAAGAAGGCCTAGCAGGTATTTTACTGCAGCGTAACTGCAATGGCGCGTTGCAACCAGTTTCCTACTTCAGCAGGAAAACTACCGCTGACGAACGCAAGTTTCATTCGTACGAGCTTGAAACTTTGGCGGTTATTGCATCGCTCAATCGATTTAGGGTTTATTTGGTTGGAATACCATTTAAAATCTTGACCGATTGCAATGCACTCAGGTCCACTCTAACTAAACGTGACTTGATACCTCGCATAGCTAGGTGGTGGGTTCAGCTTCAGGAGTACGACTGTACAATCGAGTACCGGCCTGGTGCTCGCATGGCACACGCGGATGCCCTGAGCAGAAACCCAGTCAATTCTCCTTCAGGTAATACACATGTACTGGACGTTTTACAAATACAGCAAATTGAACAGGACTGGATTGCGACGGTACAAACTGCAGATGACGAGATAAATAAAATCAAAAGCATCCTTTCCGACCCATCATCGGCGGAGGTATCTGACGTACACAAAAACTACAGACTGAAGAACGGCCGTGTTTACCGCGTGGTAGGTGACGAGATAAAATGGTTGGTACCCAAAAGTGTGCGCTGGCAAATTTTAAAAATGAACCATGACGACGTTGGCCATTGTGGTTTTGAAAGAACGCTACAGCGAATCCGAGGCCATTATTGGTTCGCAAAAATGCGGCGTTTCGTCCAGAAGTATGTTACCTCCTGCCTTGAGTGCGCGTACCACAAAGTTCCAGGAGGTAAACGAGAAGGAGAGCTCCACCCAATCGAAAAGGTGAGTGTGCCGTTCCATACAGTCCACGCAGACCATTTGGGACCGTTTGTTAAAAGCAAGAAAGGCAATTGTTATTTGTTGGTCCTAGTTGACGGGTTTACAAAATTCGTTAATATAACCCCGGTTAGGAACACCAAATCTAGTACGACCGTGCGAGTTCTAAAAGACCATGTTAGTTATTTTGGTGTCCCTACTCGTCTCATTACAGACAAAGGTACAAGTTTCACCAGTAAGGTATTTCGGGATTTTACGACCTCTTACGGGATCAAACATATTATGAACGCCGTGGCAACGCCTCGAGCAAACGGGCAAGTAGAAAGGTTCAATAGAACGATTTTAGATGCTCTATCGACAGCCAGTCACGGCGGCGACGACAAGTCGTGGGACAACCACATCGCTGACATACAGGTTGGTATGAACACAGCTCGACATAAAACTACCCAAAAGAGCCCTTCTGAGCTACTATTCGGGTTCAACATAATTAGTAGAACAGAAGGCATACTTAGTACGGTAATCAATGACACTCTAAATAGGACTCCCATTGAGGATTTGGCAGAAGTCAGACAACAGGCTAGTAAAAAAATAAAACACCAACAAGTTAAAGATGCAGCTAATTTTAATAAGCATAGGAAACCAGCAAGGCAGTACCAAAAAGGGGATTTAGTACGTTTAGCAAGGCAGGTTCCGCACGACGGAAAGTCGCAAAAGCTTTCTGTTAAGTACCAAGGCCCTTATCGTATATTAAAGGTCCTTCCCAATGATAGGTTCGTGGTAGAGGATACACCAATGACTCGCAAAAACGGTAGAAGGTATGAAGCTGTTGTATCTATTGATAAGGTTCAGCCTTGGATGTCGTTTTGTAGAGAATTAGAGTCTGATGAATCTAGTAATAGCGTTGGTGACAGTGATTAGATACTTGATTGCTCAGTTAATACTAGTTAGGCGGGATGGCATTTAGTTACTTATAATATAATATATCTAGAGTTGCTGTAAATTATATTTACATTTAATTAAACAGTATTCCTTTACATAAAATAAATTAACGGCAACATTATACTACTAAGATGTGATGATTTAGGTATACATGTACATTTCCTTTACAGATGTATTACTTATGAAAGAAATTGTTATAGAACATAAAAACATGTAAAATGAAACGATTTAGCGATAGATATGTGTATGTACTTGGTATTTCCAAAAAAATCCATGTAATAATATTATTAATGTTTACAATCACGTCACAAATAAACATAGTGTATAACTACTTATATAACTGATTTATTTGTAAGTTGTTTTGTTTATAACATATATATCTTTGTTTTTGTTTTTGTTTTTTTTTATCTTGATCTCAAAGCGAAGGGTCTCGCTTTAGGTAGGATGGCCGAGCTGTAAGGTTTATGACTAGTTATATTATTATGATTATATAGAATCCTGTAGATTTTAAGAATTATTATTAAGTATGAAGTTTATATTGCAAAACCATTAAAATATTATCGTTTATAAGTTGCTCAATTGATTGATTTTAAAGTCACGTGACTAAGCCACGTGACTGGCCAAGGGGGGATAGCCGGATGAGACATGCAGAAGGCAAGGCGGGCAGTCGAGGAGCAGTAGTCGAATAAGACGCATCACTGTAAAATTGGCAAATTAAATCAGAGTGCGAATAAAGTTAGTCTGTTTAATTTATACATCGGACACCCAAAGGGAATAAAGTTAGTCTGTTTAATTTATACATCCGACATCCTAAACTACCAAAAACGAATATCACAAAATCTCGAGTCGGCGAGTGATCTAAAGTCTCGACCACACTACGAAAAGATTGGAATGAATTCGGAGTAGACACTGCGTTACCTACCGGAAAGGGCAGAACAACGTCTTCCTGACCCGATAATATATAATATAACATAAAAGATAATTTTGGGACAATTTCACTATATTTTTGACAAAAAATAAGATGTTGTAACACAAAGACATCTACATCTATCTTAGATTAATGATCAAACTGCGGATGAGTTATTATAATGGGGACTAGATGGATTATTTTTATTTTTAATCTTACAAGATTTTTAATCTTACAAGATTTCAAACCTAATAAGTCCCTTCTATGAGCCTGACATATTTTTATTTTCAAGTAATTCGTATTCTTCTTAAATAAAATTTTGTAATTTTTGCATGCACAACGTTGGTTTGTACGTACTTTTATTATGTTAGTGCGGTATTTAAATAATAAACGCAATATGTGAACGAGTTGCGTGATATTGACAAGGCAACAATATTATGACTTTTTTTAATTATTTTACAATATTCAATATAATTTCTAAAGTTAGTTGGAAACAACAGAAAACAAAGGGTGTCTTATAACTTATTCTTATGAATGTCAGCATAATTTATTAAGGAAAATCTCATTATGTATTTTGCGTTATTTTATACACGAGTAAAGTAAATGTCGGTTAAACCCTTTCAACTTGTTGCTATGCTCGACTTAATAAGCATTTTTTTCTGAATGATAATTTGTTTAAAGTATTTACAAATACCCACCTGTTTATGATAAATAACACAATATTAGTTGATTGGTAAAAGTTCTTGCTGGTAAAATTCTTTTTCTGCCTTTCATTCCCTGCCCTGCCGCCAAATAGCAGTTCTTGCACTGCTGTGTTCCAGTCTGAAGCGTATGGTAAGCCCATACAGTTATAGGTTGAGAGAAGTTATTCTTCTTTTAAGAAGAGATGACAACGCAACTATAAGCCTTATTAGTTTGAAGTTGCTGCAGGTGACCAAGTTTTATTAAAAAAATGACAATATAAAATAAAACTACGTGTAAGTCGCAAATAATATTCAGTTTTATACTATAAATGGCAGACGAGATCGACGAAAAGAAGCATCATCGAAAGTGCGAGGCGTCTGGTACTGTAGTCGTCAATCCCCCTGCTAAGCGACATGATTAAAGAAAATCCTCTCCACTTCCCGCAACGAGATGTTACCGACTGATGAATTAAATAAGTTATTAGTCTCATTATACAAAACTGTGCAGTGAATTAAGGTCAATAACCAAGACAAAATGTTCGGGCTTAACAAACGTGTATAAAATACAATCTACTTAGATTATGTGCTTTGAATAATAAGGTAATAAAATATGTCTCAGCCGTAAACCTAATAAATCACGTCGTCGTCGGATGGTTAAATTAGCCCGTTATTTGGAGGCTTTTAATTAGACACCAGCATACACTTGGACACCTAGGCCGATTCTGGCCAAAGGTTGAAAGCTATGTTCCACGTAAGAAGTAATTAGCTTTTTTGTAACAATTTAATGTTGCTGGTAAATGTTATAAAAAAGTTCTCAGCTTTAAGGTAGGCCAAGGGCTCTTTGCTATTTTACAGTAATCATTGTGTAAAAAAGTACTATTTTAAAAAAGTTTGTAATTTTACATTCTTACATTTAAATTTACAATTTATAAGTATCTCATTGTTATAAATATTTTATAACAATAATTCATGTCAATCTAAAATCTTACTTCGTATGTGAGTTTATTTGTGGGATTCAACACGGGTTTATTTTATAAGAGCCGTGGTAGCTCAGATGGTTAGCGCTCGTTGTAAATTTCACAATACGCGAGCAATCGAAGTTCGATCCCCGCCGGCACCAATGAAATTGTTAATTGCAATTTTAAGTGCTGATTTACCACGTCCTCGGCGGTGAAGGAAAACATCGTGAGGAAACCTGCATGTCTGAGAAATAAGAAAAAAATATTTCGAAGACATGTGAAGTTCGCCAACACGCATTGGGGCAGCGCGGCGGACTATTCCTTGCCCTGAAACCCTCTAAGAAATGAGAGGAGGCTTGTGCCCAGCAGTGGGACGTATATAGGCTGTAACTTTACTTTACTTTCACTTTATTTTATAAAACTGAGAGTTCGGAAGATTAGGAAAAATCTCGTCATGTATGTATTCCTAGCGCGTGTTTCCAGTATTGACATGTAACATTTTCTACTGATGTTAAGTACTTGGGCGTAACATACGACCAATAACTAACGTAGAACTCTCACCTTAGCAATTTATGCCTTAAGGCAAAAATTGCATAGTTAAGTGCATCGTTCGGTCAGAAACAACTGGGGCTTGAATCCCAGTATGATTCTTTGACCGATTCTCACCTGCGCCTCAGCTGTCTGGTGCGACAAGGCCAACCAAAAGACGACTGCGGGCAGACTAAATAGTCTACAAAGGACTGCCTGCTTAATGGCAACTGGAGATATGCGAACATCGCCTGGAGCGGCTCTTGCACTTCTACTCGTATGCCTAACGCCCCTTGATCTTTATCTAGAAACACAGGCGAAGGCTAGTTTTTAGTATTAACACCCAGGTCGGTTTGAGCTTACTCTTTTACAGATTGAGATCCATGCTCGACTCATTTAAGGAAACAACGGTCTTATGTTCGATCTCAGATATCATGCGTCCACTATACACTTTTGATAAAAAGTATATAGTGGAACTACCCTCCAAATGCGCAAACGTAATAATCAACTGGGAAACTATGTATTCCGCCCAGAATAAGTGAAATTGCTCACGGCTAAGCTACTCCTTTTATTAACGGCTTAGCAGTGAACTATAGCCACAGCAGCGATCACAATAGATCTTTTAGGTCACAGTGATATTGGTATCTTTTCCTAGACCTGCATAGACCTGCATAGCTGCTCGCACATAATAAAAAATTTTACCCTTGACATAAATACTATTCTTCATGAAAATATTTTAGAATTTCGATAAGTTTACAATAATGACTTCTTATATTTACGCGAACAACACTTATTAAATAAACTAATGTTACGGATTGTATCACGTTTAATATTGACTTTTTGATTCCCGACGTTTCGGGTGCTTTACATCACGAAATTTAATATCGCGCCCTTGAAAAAGTGCGGCACGTGCCGAGGCGGTTTGGCTTAAAAGCGACTTTATCTAAGCGAACAGACCACCAAGGAAAATTAAACTAGAAAAATGCCTCGGTATTAAAAAAAAGTTCCAAACAAACAGGTACTAGAAAAAATAGGAACTGAAAAAATCGAACTTTTAAAGAGACAATTACTTAAATGTAAGTCTGAAAACTGCCCAGAACTAAATATTTCATATAGCTAAGATGTTTGGCCCTAACACTTTATTATTAACGAAAAGCCTATCGCTATGTACGTAATATTTAGAACATGTTTGCCTGCACTACGGACATTGACTGAGCGATACAGTACCATAAATAGCCGACCAGGACACGGACCAGGGTTTAATCAAGAAGCGCTGATGACATTAAAATTGAGAGCGGAGAGTAATACTGTTAAAAATATTGTACTTTGGTCATGGATGAAATAAAAATTAAGCAATTGATGCAATACCATGCCAGCAGCCAAAGGCATTATGACTACGTCGACTACGGGTTTGATATTATATCTGATAATTACGATGAAGCTACTGACGCTTTAGTGTTTTTATTGGTCGGTATAAACACAACGTGGAAAGTACCCATAGCCAAATTTTTGATTAAATTTCAATTATAATCGTTGTTTGATCAGTCTTTCAAAAACTGGCCATAATTCTTTTAACTACTAAAATCATAATTTTATATTACACTAAAATACACCTCACTACTGTCCTTATGAGGAAACTCAGTGAGCTACGGAGACGACTGTGCTCGCGGTTAACTACATGATAAACTTAGAAATATGGATATCTGCAGTACCAGATTAACCGACATATCCCAATGGACTAGTAAGCTGCAGTGGCAATAGGCCAGCCACCGACAACCGAAGGGGTAAAAAGGTTCTTGAGTTGCAGCCTCGGTACTGGTGGGCAAAGTGTGGGGTTACCCCCCACTAGATGGAGTGACGACCTGGTAAGTCATGCAGGAAGCCGATTGATGCAGGTGGCTCAGGACCGTGCTTTGTCGCAATTCTCGGGGGAGGCATATGTTCAGCAGTGGACTTGTGAAGGGCTGTATTAAGTGAAAAAAAAACAATAAAGATCTCTTTTACCAACGCTCAACTTATTTGGTATATGATGATTTGTTTATCGATAAAAATAACGACATAGTCCTCGCCCTATGTTGCTTGCGCATAAAGACACCGGCACCAGTGAATCGATACCGTAAAACGTGGCAAGTTTGCCCAAGCAGTGTAACTTTGCCCATTAGGGCATTTTTCAACAAACCGAAAAAATATCTATAATATTTAGTTAGTTAGCAGTTATTTAATCTGTAGTACAAAATTCAACTTATTCCTAGCAACACTAACACTCGAACTGTCATTTACTTGACTTTAGTGACTTGTCAGTCGTTGTCAAAGTTGGTGGTGTTTTCGGCGGGCGAAATTGCGTGTGAAAACTTCAATAAAAAATCGAAGTTGCAGTTGCAGCAGGTAAGTAGTGTTTTAAATATTGTAAATATACTAAAAATAAATACGAAAGATGGTTAATAAACGGCGAAATGTCTCTGCAAATGGTAAATATGGCGGTGGGCAAAGTTACCTTAGCGTTGTCACTACACCTTTTGGCAACTTTGCCCACCAAAATTCTAACATCAGGGTTGTCAATTTTATGTTTCTGCATTTTTTTTAAGTTTACCTAATTAATATATTTGTAATAATTTGTTAAGCTTTTTAAACGCAGTTATGTGAGTTACGTAATACGTTAAACTTTGATATTTTATTTTTACGTTGTTGTATTTAGGCACTAATGTTACGCACAAAAAAAAGTATGTACAGAAGGTCACAGAATAGGAAATTTTCTATAAATATTTATTATAAATAAATGATATTTGCGATGACAATGTGACATCACTTTCACACAAAAAAGCATGTTTATGAATTTTTTTATTATTTGAAATTCAATTTATATATCGATTTTTTTTCGAGCATATAATAAAAAAAATACCTTTTTTGTAGAAAAAAGTTGTCATCGCAAAGAGGCGATGTAAGTACCCTAGTAAACAACAATAGAAGTTTTTTTCTGCTCTCCCAGATCAATTAGTATTTTCTACAATTAATTATTTTAACGACATAACCATTTTACTAAGATTTTTTTTCTGAACTAAGCTACCTACCAGAAAATCCCGTATATAAAGTTATACATATTATAATCTGCTTACATAACTTAGTAACTTTATAATTCGTATATTTATATGCTGAAACACTGAATGACATGTCGTTATATGCAACTTGTTATTGAATAAGCGCACAACCTTTTATGTGATGATTGTGATCGTGTGTGATAGTGATGATGATATGAACAGCTTTTACTATGGTCCGACTCTGCAACTAAAAAAAATCAAATGTTTCATACTAATTGTCAATACATACGTACTATACCAGAATGTATGAAATAGCAGATTTTTTATAGAGGACGTGCGCTTATTCCTTAACACGTTTAGTATGTGTTTCCATTTTTCCTATGTCTGTGAAAGTTTATTTCATGAGTGTAAAAGTTAGATAAAGCACCATAATGTTTTTTGTTTTCAGAATGAACATGGAGAGTCGATCGCGAAAGAAAAGAAATAGAAGAAAACTGGGATCTCGACGATACAGAGATTATTCGACGGAGATGTTAGAAGTTGCCGTTGAAATGTTAGAAAAAAAATTAATTTCCAGTAGGGATGCTGAAAAGCAGTTCGGCATTCCACGTCGAACTTTATTAAATAAAATGAAAAAGGTGCATATGAACTCCACGGGAAGAAAAAAAAATTAACGGATGAAGAGGAGGAAAAGTTAGTCGGTGTACTAATTGCTGCCGCAAACTTTGGTAGTCCAATGACTAAATTGGATTTAAAGTTACTAGTTCATAAATATTTACAAAAGAATTCCCGAGCGGATTTATTTAATAATAAAATGCCTGGTGATGCCTGGGTAGAAAATTTTTTAATGAGGCACTCTTCTAAATTGTCCTTTCGAACGACCCAAAATATAAAACAAGTCCGAGCTGAAAAAAGCTTGGAAGAAATGGAAGTTTACTTTAACAATTTGAAAGAAACCCTTAAGGGTGTACCACCTTCAAACATTTTGAACTACGATGAAACCAACTTGGCAGACAATCCAGGCACTGCCAGGTGCATTTTTAGACGAGGGGTCAAATACCCAGAGCGGGTACTTAATAGCTCTAAGAGTTGCATATCAATTATGTTTACGGTATGTGCAGATGGGACCTGTCTTCCAACTTATGTTGTCTACAAAGCCACAAATTTATATTCTGAATGGGTGGAGGGCGGCCCTTGTGGGACACGATATAATTGCACCAAATCTGGTTGGTTCGATTCTGATGCCTTCGAGGATTATTTTAAAACAATAATAGTTCAATGGGCGAAGAAAATATCAGGCCCAAAAGTCGTCATTGGCGACAATTTGTCGAGCCACATAAATATTGAAGTCGTGGAGTTGTGTCAACAACATGATATCCGAATGGTATTTTTAGCACCAAATTCCACTCATCTGACCCAACCTCTGGATGTTTCGTTTTTTGGTCCACTGAAAAGGGAGTGGAGAAGAATTCTACTTGAATATAAAGTCAAGAATCCTGGTCAAACTACACTCAATAAAAAACATTTTCCTAAATTGCTGGCGGAACTAATTGAAAACATAAAGCTGAGGGAAACAAAAAATATTAAAAGCGGCTTCAGAGCCACAGGTATTTGGCCTCTCAATCCAATCAATGTAACTAAGAGAATACCAGAACTATATGACGAAGTGAAATATGGAATAGACAATGCTTTACTAGAGTATTTGAAAGAAACAAGATCCCCAAATCCAATGACAGTGAAAAGAAGCAAAAAATTGAAAACAGAACCAGGTAAGTCAGTCTGCGTGGAAGATATTTCTGTAAAAGCCAATAATAAAAAGAAAACAAATGCGACAAATAAGAATAAAAAACATATTAATACGGAAGAAGACATTGTGACACCGATGTTGAATGAAAACACAGAAGAAAAGATAGAGATAGACGAAGAAATAGAGACGTATATATTACATGAAGAAACAGGGCAAATAGTAAAAAAGAATCCCAAAAAATCACGTGTAAGTCTTGTAAGTTCCGCAGTTACACAAATTACACAAAATGATTCTCCATCGATATCAACTGAAAATGACAGTAGAAATGAATTGGTAGTGCCATTGTCGTTATCATATAATCCAAATAGTCTAAAAGCAATTTGTATTGATATGATCAATAGTTACACACATTCATTAGTCCAAGATATTGGTTCGGAATCGCCAGATCTATGCATTTTTGGTGAAAATTTGAGAAGTTGCGAAGAAAATTTATCGTTTATAGCACATGATGAAAAAGATTCACCTGTTTGTTTACAAACACAAAATCTACTTTCGAAAAATTCTCCAAGTGGGGTAAAATTGACTGCAAACAGTTCTCCTAAAAAAATTGTTATAACCTCCTATGTAAAAGTGACTTCAACTGCTAAGATAACCTCAACTAGGAAGAAAGAACATATCAAGAAAAAAATTTTGGGTGCTGAAACAATTCGAGACTCTGCACTACATATGAAGTTATATTCTAAGCCAAAAAAATCAAATGCCAAACAAGACAATATTCTAAAAGAAATAGAAATAAATAACGTTCAACCAAAAACATCAAAAATACAAAACAGAAAACGTAAATCTAAGAAAAAGAAGAGAAAGTTAGATAGACATGTAGTAGAATCAAGCTCTGAAAACTCAGACATTATGAGCGTAGTAGATACGGAAAATTCTGAAAACGAATCCATGGAAGATTTTATTAAAAAATATTTACTAGAGGAAGATTACAAAGAAGAATTCAAAGAAGATTACACAGAAGATGTTTCGTTTTTTACAGGCAATCCGAGTAACATAAAAAAAGATGACTGGATATTGGCAAAATTTGCCACAAAAAAAAGTTTGAAACATTACGTTGGACAAGTCATAAGCGTTAAAAATGAAATCCCTACAGTGAAATTCTTAAGAAAAATAAAAAATGCCAAAGGCAAGAAATTAGCGTTCACGTACCCAAATGTAGAAGACACTTGTGAAATGATGCACTTAAATGACATAATTCTAGTATTGCCTCAACCAAATATTTCGCGGAGGGGTCAGATAATATTTGATATAAATTTAAGTGAATATAATGTGCAATGATTAAAAGTAAATTTTATTGATCTTTATTTATATAATTAAGCTTTTATTTTTTCGTTATTTTGATATAGTAAAATAATGCGTTTTGTTGGCTATATTGATAGCTGTTTCTAATTTTGGACGGTTATAGATTACTTACAGTTCAGGTAGCCAACTGAGTACTTATGTCATAAGATGATAGTTAATTGCTAAAGGCAGATGTTACAATGATTTCATGTCAAACTTGGTTGACCACCAAAGCTGTTAGACTTACAAAATAGGTCAGTTGACTTTTATTAAACGATGATCTCATAAAAATACTTTTGTTCCTGAGTACATTCCTAAGTTTTTTTAATTTAAATAGGTAACTTATTGTTAATAGGGCTTGTCTTTTTTCCATTGTGTTTATTGAAGTTTTTGGTTGATATTTTTGTTATTAAATTATTTACTCCCTCTACCACATGAGTAACTAGGTTCACGCATTGATAACACGGGTAAATCTCCAGAGTATCAGATGTAGGTAATAATTTTATTCTTTTTTTATAATCTTCTGCGTTTATTTGTTGATCTCAAGATTACATTATTTTAATGATGCTAATCTCAATAACATTTTTATTTCTTTTGTATAAGTTTGATTTTAAGATTCATTATTAAGTACCTTTTTGTTGTAGCTTTCTCAAAGCCAATGTCGATTAATTTATTTCAATTCATAGTTGATTATATGATGCAACTCATATGAATCAGATTTAATTACGTGTCAAGTCTTTTGTTTGATTAAATACCTATATAAAAATAAAACTGTTTCAATTACTCGTCATTACTCTAATCATTCCTCAAAACTACCTAACAGTTTGGTGCCTTAGCACTTCTCGCTTTCTACTCACGATGAGAATATATGATTAATATTTCTGTATATTAACTACCATTAAATAATTAATAGACTATAAGTAGTTCGTATTTATATTATTTACTTGGTACCAAGAGTATAAAACGGCTATTTGTGCAATACAATGTCTTAAATAGTGACAACCCTAGTGCATACTTTCGTTTGTATGGAGAATGTTAAAAAAGGCTTGGCAACTTTGCCCACTCCATTTTTGTGGCCGTTAAGTACGTGTAGTGGTTTCTTATATGATACAGTGCAAACATTGCACCGTTTTTTATCACACTTCTTAAACCACTTAATATAAAGATCAAAATATCGAAGCTACTGTGTTACCATGTCAAGTGGGAAAACATGGCCATTTTTTAAATATTTGGCCCACGTTCTAAATTAACTTTTTTTGCAAGTATAACCATTTTTAATATAGTAATTTTCAAATTTAAGTAAACCTAGAAACATTTTCGACTACTTATTGCAAGTATTTTATTAAATATGTTTATAATTTTAAATTAAATTAGAGTAACGCATAAAAAGCGGGCAAAGTTGCCACGTTTTACGGTACGTGTACAATTGTATGGTTTGCGCAAACACAATGAACACAAACGTAAACGATGTAGTGTGCGTGTATAGCGACGGGATTCAATTTTGCATTCGTAGTTAAGGACAAAGTAGTGTGTTTTCCTCGCTCCCTGAAATTGAAAGACTTTTTGTTTAGGAATTAACGCGCATGGCCTCTCCATTTGAATGAGTACTCAAAGACAGGTTTTGTTAATTGTTAACCTTTTGTTAATTTACACTAGAATCTTAAGTAACAGGCTTGAGGAAAGCCTTGGGTACACAAAAATAATTTTAGACAGGTAAGGAAAATTATTTCTCAACAGGATTTCTTTAAAAAAATCCATAATTTAACAAATAATCTTCATCATCATCATCATCATTACAGCCCTTCACAAGTCCACTGCTAAACATAGGCCTCCCCCAAGGTATGCCATAAAGCACATAATACTCTTATAAATACTAATAATTTATAAATACTCTTGCAAGTGTTATACTATTTTGGAATCCTTATTAAATATGCCAACTTTTAAAGTTACTTGCCAAACTCGTGTAGTATTTTTGTTTCAGTATAGTCTTTAAAACTGGACAAAGTATTAGTTTTGAATACTTGGTTGGGAAAGAAATCACATTTTCTTATGGACTGTAGCAGTTGGCTGTAAATTTTAAGCAGCATTTTTCAGACACATAATTAAGAATTACAGTAACATTATGGAAAGAAAATTAAAAAAGTTAAAATTTGTAGCAACATAAGTTAAAAGACCATCATAGGGTGGAGATTTTCTCAATTTTTTATAAATGCCTGTAACTTTTAAAGTACATAGCAAAGATTCTTTTATATATTTTTATTAATTATTATGACTTGATCTATCTCCCAATTCCGGCTCGACGTCGACTTCCGGAATACTCTGTCTATATTATAATAATGTGCAGTTGAAAGTTAAATTCAGCTTTCTTTATATACAAAGTTTAATGCATTACTGTCGAATTTTAGCAACTTGATGACCACTAGTTAAAAAAATAAACGTAAAACATTTAGAGACGTGGTTGCTCAGGTCCTTAGTGCTCACCATTAATTTTGAAGTACGCAAGCAACCTGGGTTCGATTCCCTCTGGCACCAACGAAATTGTTAACTGAAATCTTAAGAGCTTATTTATCAAGTACTCTGCGGTGAAGGATATTGTACAACGATAATGTATACTACAATGGTATAGGAACCAATATGTGTGTGCAAAATAAAAATAAAATATTTAGAAAGACATGTAAATGCAATGTTGCCTTAAAATTCTTTCAAATAACTGTTTCCATTGAACTGTTGCGTGCTAATGAAGAAGAAGTAAATTAGTGTTTTATGATAAAATAGTTCAACTTAAGCGTTATTTGTTAAAATTCTTTCCGGCTTGATTACAAGTTTTCCTAATTTACAGTAGCGTGTATTTATAGTATTTTTTTATAGAATAAGTACACACAGACCAACTAATAGTAAGTGGATGTTGTGGTCCATAAAGATGTCTATCTATGTCTATCGTCGATTAACAATCAAAATGCAGATGCGTTGCATCCTGAGAACTAAGATGGAAAGCCTTTTTTAAAGTAAAAAGTGACCGTGGTCCATCTCCGGTCAAACCGTCTCATTCGTGCTACAACAATAATATAGTTGCAGTTTGGATCTACCACCCAAAAGGTTAAGTGTTTATCACGACACTAAAACTTATTAAGGATTATATTATAAGACGGTTCATTAAGGTAACTTTTTTTTTTATAGAAGAGGGGGCAAACGAGCATGCGGCTCACCTGATGTTAAGTGACTACCGCCGCCAATGATCAACCGCAACACCAGGAGAATTGCGGATGCGTTGCCGGCCCTTTAGAAAGGAGTAAGCTCTTTTCTTGAATTTAATCTTTATAAAATATTATAATAAAATCTTTTAATGCACATACCTAAAACAATGTTAATAAAAGGCGACTTTGTATAGGAATTAAATAAATTACAGTATGTTTTAAACTTAAAAAATAAGTGAAATACTAATTTTTATTAAATTTAGTAAAAAGATCCGCGCGACCGAAAAGGAAATTAAAACTGATTGACTGAGCTTCCTCAATTTCCCGTACCCGATGAAATCGCTTACAATGCGATTCGGGTATAGCGTTACGCGTGAAAAAGTAATGCTTAGTTTGCAATAATATCTTCATAAATTGGAATCAAAACTGAAGTTAAAAACTTAAAGTTACAGCCTATTTACTTTCCACTGTTGGGCACAGGCCTCCTCTCATTTCTGAAAGGGGTTTAGGGCAAGGAAGTGTCCGCCGCGCTGCCCCAATGCTTGTTGGCGAACTACACATTTCCTTGAAACATATTTTTTTAACTTCTCAGACATATAGGTTTTCTTACGAAGTTTTCCTTCACTGCGAGCATGTGGTGAATTAGCACTTAAAACCCAATTGACAATGGCATTGTTTTCGGCTGCTATCGAATCCGGGTTGCTCGCGCACTATGATATTTACAGCGAGCGCTTAGCCCCTGAGCTTTCATGGTTCCTAATTTCTTTATTTTAATATATTAGCTATTTCAAACGTATTGTAGTAAAACACCGTTATTGTATTTACGTTTCCAAGCCATTGGGAATTATATCAACAGATATTAAATCGCTTTACACATGGGTGGTTTAAAAAGTTACCGACCCAACAAAGATTTTAGAAACGTTTTCTTAAAATTTATTTTTATATTTCTACATAGTCTTCTTGTACGCACTTCTACCAGCGATGGTCCCATCTATTTAATCCACCCAAATAGTACTCTCTGCAAAATAATTGTTCACGAAGGTGATTGCCTTCCCATTTGACGAAAATCTCTGTCCTCCGAGCGTAACTTTTAGATGAGGGAACAAAAACAAATCCCTGGGAGCTAGATCTATTGAGTAAGGCTGATGATCAAGCAGATCAAACGGTAATTCGTGGAATTTTATCATGACAACCGCAGAGGTGTGAGACGGCACGTTGTCATAGTAAAACAGGATTTTCTTTTTCTGCAAATGTGGTCGTTTTTCCGCAATTTCTGCCTTTTAGTATGTCAAGTAGTGATGCGTTCTATGCTCCTGTAATGGTTTTACCTTCTTGAAGATAATCGACTACGATAACTTCAAGACTGTCCCAAAAAATAGTCACCATCACTTTCCCAGCCGAAAAAAACATTTTTTGCTTTTTCTGGGGCCTGTTCCCCCTTTGCAGTTCATTGTTTTAATTTGCTTTGGGCGTATAATGGTGTATCCAAGTTTCATCTACAATAATTATTCGGCGCCAAAACTCGGTTTTATTGCGCCTAAACTGTACCAACGAAGCGTTGGAAATGTTCACTTGAACACGCTTCTGGTCTAACGTGAGCAAACGCAGCACCCAAAGCGCTGACAGCTTTCTCATGCCTTAATCTTGATTTACGAGTAAGATGTGACAAACACGTTCTTTGGACATTTTTATAGCCTCTGCTATCTCTGTCACTTTAATTTGGCGGTCGTCTAGCACGACTTGGTGAACTTTAGCGATGTTATCGTTAGAAGTTGCAGTTTTTAGACGTCCCGAGCATTCTTCATCTCCTAAGATCTCACAGACACGTGGCTTGACAGTAGTATAAATACATAAATTGAACAAGGACAAACATCCAGTTTCACGACCCTAAGGATGTTACGACATCAATCGATCGATCGTTGATCGAGCTGCTTAATTAGTCGAGAACCTGCCCCGCTCTGCTGACCGCTATTTATAATGTCATCTAGATGAAACGAGTGATCTCTGGCCATAAAAAGGCTGCATTTAGAGTCTTCTGCGATTACGTCTCCGTAATAATAAAGAGAGCAAGAGGACAAATTGTGCAATAATTACGTGTCGAAAGAACAGCGATAAATGGAATTTAAATTAAGGAGACATATCCTACAACCAGTAAGTCGAAACTATTTATATTTTATAAATATTATGAACAAAAACAAAAAACATTTATGTGTCAAAAACATTAATCAAAAGTCTAAAATGTAAATCGCTCAGTCTGTCAACACAGCGAATCGGGTTTGTAGTTGTGATAATATGACGTAATTGCTTGTATGTGTGCTCCTGGCGACACCGATCCTTGTACAAAATAAGGTTGACAGCCATTCTATTGTATATTATAGTATTTTACGATCGTCCTATATCCGTCGACAGTTAAAGATATTACACCAATCGATCGAATTCGATCGACGTCGATCAATGGCATCGACTATCGATCGATTGATGTAGTTAAACCTTTAGCATCGTAACTTGCCGTCAAAATTTTTAATTCTATATTTATCTTAAATTCCAATTTTCGAAACAAAAATACCTATTTACTGATTAAAAAGTATTTATAGGTCCTATCCGCTCATATAACTTGAGTGGTTGTTACAGAGGACGGAAGGTTGTTTTTATGTAGTCAACACGAAACCGGGTTTCCTAGTTTTAACATAATATTGTAAGGGATGAGAGCTAAGTGGACTGTATTTATGTTTTATTGAGGGAGAAACTGAACTACTATGAAGAAGAAAACTAGTTACTGTGACATCTGTCTGACTAATAACCTAATTGATGATAATTGCTATTTTAAACTGACAGAGGTTAAGATGAAATTAAAGAACTTCGAAATAATAACTATATTGTACACTATTTACATTTAAATTGCGGCAGTTAATACTATGTAGGTAGGCTATTCTCCTACGTTTATAACATTATATGTTTATTTATAATATACGACTATTATATTTATTTATTTATAATAAAAGTATTTATTTTACGTCTTTAATATTTATGTAAAATGTTAATATATATATATATATATATATATATATATATATATATATATATATATATATATATATATATATATATATCGTAAATGGCCGTGCCGTATATCGTAAATGGAAACTTCCTTACCGAGACCGGTTCCTTTGTTTTCGACACCTCGTTCAACTAATGCGCATGGTCCGAGTTCTACGGAACTCCCGCCAGTCGGAACCTGCTTCTGACGCGAAGTACATTCGTGTATTCGGTTCTAGAATATATCATTTACGTACTGTTATAAATTTTGTATTTTACTACTGTTTTAACTGTTCATTTTGCTGTAAACCTTCTCCGCCTATTCTCTCTACTGTTTGCTTCCTGTCTGTGCTGAATGAACCATTCCGAGCTATCTGTGCTTGTGCTATTCTCCTTCTGAACTTACAAGTGTTGCGTGTAATTTTGAATATATATATATATATATATATATATATATATATCTATATCTATATATATATATATATATATATATATATATATATATATATATATATATATATATATATAATATATATACTCACCGGCACGGAAACTTGGCCAAGCGGTTATCTCGCGATAGCAAAAGCTTTAAGTGTTTCTGATGAATGTTTGTTATGCAAGTATGTCAAAAAATGTTTACCCTCAAGTTCAAGAGGGTAATTCATTATGTTTAAGTGCACCATGACGAATTCTTTAATTTTTAGTTGAATCGGGTCATTTGAGCGACTAAGTTCACATTTTAAATTTGTGTGTTGTGAAAAGTTTACTGTAAGGTTATTCAATTATTGTGATCTTGTGTCTTAATTAAATAACTAAAGGTGCTTTAAAGCCAATAAAAATGCCATTAACACCAGCACAAGTTGCACAAGCAGTAGCATTAATTGACCAAGGGCTGACACAGCGTGAAGTTGCTATTGTGCTTAACGTTCCACGGTCCTCAATGCAGTATTCACTGAAACAATACCAGGAGACAGGCCGCTACACCCGCAGGCCAGGCAGTGGGGGCGTAAGGTGCACATCGGCCCGGGACGATCGTTTTATTGTTATGGAGATTTTGAGAAACCGCTACCTGACCGCTCCAAATCGCAAAAGGCGTTAATGTTAGTGAGCGTACGGTGAGAAGACGAATGGAGGAAGTGAATTTAAAAGCTCGTAGACCAGCACGAGGTCGAGAACTTCTCAGACAGCACCGAGTAGCCCGACTTCAGTTCGCAAGAGAACATGTCAATTGGACCCACGAGCAATGGGCTAGAGTGTTGTTCACAGATGAGTGTCGAATAGCTTTACGTGCTCCAGACGGTCGAGAACGAGTGTGGAGAAAAAGAGGAGACAGGTTTCTACCCATTACCACCACCCAAACTGTGAGTTTCTATGGAGGCTCAATAATGGTATGAGGAGGTGTAAGTTCCGACGCACGTACAGAGTTGGTCATCGTCGATAATCGGCTTACAGCTACTCGATACATCGAGGAAGTTCTTCAGGAGCACGTAATGCCTTATTCGGGATTCATTGGACACGACCAATTCCTCCTCATGCACGATAATGCACGCCCGCACGTCGCACATTGTGTAGAGGAATATCTGGAAGAGGTTGGAATACAAAAATTACAGTGGCCAGCTCGTAGCCCGGACTTAAATCCAATTGAGCATGTATGGGGTATGCTCAAAAGAAAGATAAAGTCCAGCTCCAAACCGCCACAAACTCTAAATGAGCTCCGAAATGCAGCGCTGGCCGCTTGGGACAGCATACCGCAAGTTGATGTCAGAAACATCATTCAAAGTATGCCAGATCGAATGCAAGCGGTTATCAGGGCTAGAGGAGGAAACACCCGATATTAAAACTGATAGAAAATAAAGAAACAGACTTAATTTTTAACTTTGTAGTGTTTTTAAAGTGACAATGGAAAGATGTTAATTTTAGTGAAAACATGTTATCTTGAAAAGAAAAATTTCGGTGAAGTAAACATTAAATTTCTATGTTCTAAAACCATTAGAGACACTTATTGAATGCATCTACCCTTAATTTACTGTTAAAAAAACGTTTCAGTGCAAATAATCAGCAAATTGTGTGGTGGTGAGTTATATATATATATATATATATATATATATATATATATATATATATATATATGTATATATATATATATATATATGTATATATATATATATATGTATATATATATATATATATATGTATATATATATATATATATATATATATATAAAAACTTTATTGGATTGGTGTCATCATATATCATTGGTGACCCCAGGACTGAATACATTTTAGGCAATAGAACGGAGAGATAAAATTCAAGATGCAAGCAGCGGCGGCCACACCCAACCTTCCAAACGCACTTCCACTGACGCATCCGATACGTCATCCGAAGTTTTTAAGGTAGGAGTACGTGTACCACCTTTTTGGCAGGAAGAACCAGAAATATGGTTTGCACAAGTAGAGAGTCAATTTGCTATTTCTGGTATCACGAGCGATTCCACTAAATTTAGTTCAATTTTAGTGATAAATATTTGAAGCTCAAGACAGAGCTAATTAAACGATTGAGTACCTCACACAAAAAGAAGGTGAAGCAACTCCTTATGCACGAGGAGCTGGGTGACACAGGAAATCTTCTCAGTTCTTGCGACACCTATAGAGCGTAGCAGGACCCCAAGTACCTGATGACTTCCTGCAGATTATTTGGACCAGTCGTCTACCGAGGAGCATCCGGACCGTGCTAGTCGCGCAACCCAGCGCGTCATTGGAATTGCTGGCAGATTTGGAAAACCAGATACATGACATTGTACTGTCCACACCGCAAATCGCCTCTACGTGCTCAGCAAGTAAACCCGCACCCGGTCCCAGCTGTGACGCCCTAACAAAGGAAGTTGCCGAACTTCGTAAGCAGTTTCTAAGACAGACAACGCAGGTAAATAGGAGACCCCGTTCCAGGAGCAGACACCACCAGCGAGGGCGTTCCTTATCACGATCACAGTCTCGTTGTAAAAAATTCCCACTTTGCTGGTATCATGCTAAATATGGTGGCCGTGCACATAAATGCCTGCCACCTTGCGATTTCAAGGGGGAAAACTCACAGAACGGTCATTAATGGTGACTGACGACTATCCTAATGCTACTAGTCGCCTATTCGTAACGGACCGCACCTCAAAAACACAATTTTTGGTTGACACTGGAAGCGACCTTTGTAATTATCCAAGGTCCTTAATTAGAGATCATCGTGCACATACTAACTACGAACTCTGTGCAGCCAACTGAAGTTCTATAAAGACTTACGGCTACGCTCACCTCAGCCTAGATCTTGGACTTCAACGTAGTTTTACGTGGCGTTTCGTGGTAGCTGACGTAATGAAAGCTATAATTGGTGTGGATTTCTTGTCATTTTATAACCTCATTGTTGATTGTCGAAACCGAAGATTAATAAGATAGTATGACTAATTTAAATTCTAATATATCTTAAATTTCTTGTCCAGATTCTGTTGCATCTGTGAAGGTTTCGACTGGCAGTTCGCGGTATCATAAAATTTTAGGTGAGTTTCCTAAAATCACGCTACCCGCTGGTGGTAGGTTATATTTACTAAATAAAATTATTTTAGATTTTAGAGCTACTGAGCAGTTTAGCACCACACTTAAACCGTCGACAACTGCTAAGTTCATTTCATCCCAGTAGCTACTCCAGCGCGGTTGTGGAGTGTTTTGGAGCTGTTTATTGCTTATAGATGGCTACTTTTTCAACTGTTCTTCTATGGGAGTTGGTACTCCTTACTTCTACACTCCATAACCGTATCTTTTCCAGTCCAGTAGCTTGAAGACGTCTTCCAATGCAGCGGTAAAGTATTTCGAGGATATTACGTCACCCTGTCTTATACATCTCTACAGTTGGATTATATTTGTACTCTGGTTCTGTACTCGGATAGCCATTGTAGCCCTTAGACCATTCAACTAAAAATTATTAAGATTAAATCTATCTACACAAAATAAAAATAAAAAACATAATTTCTAAAATAATTTATTGTCAACCGTTCATTTAGTTCTAGTATTATAAAGAAAAACAAATCAGCTGTTATAATAACGCTTATTCTAATCAACTACAGGTCTGTCTATAAACAGTAAAATATTTTCTACTATATAAACATTTATGTTTGTTCGCACTTTCTACGATGCCATACCGTTCATCAGATTGCGTTAAAACTTAGTCAACTTATTGGTTGCACTTGTGCGAAGGTTATACGCATAGTACAATTAACTGACACTAAGTGACGTGCGTATTATACTTACTATTTATTTGAAAGTTATAGAAAGTTATTTATTATTATATTTCAATGATTGTATTATCATTCCTAATTATACAATATAACTGTTCCACATTTTTAATGATATTTCCACAATTATTTCTTTTGCGGCAGCAATGCGCCGGGTACGAGCTAGCATGATAATATAAAAAAATAAACTTTGAATTACATAGCTATCAGTTATTCACAACGTTATTTTCGAAATTAAAATTACAATATTAAAAAAAAATAACTGAAATCATCATACAGTCCTACTTTCTGCGGTATCATCCCAAGAATGCTGGCTACGTGTCCTCTCTGAATGGCTATACTTAGCCCTCAAGCGAGGAAGCAACAAACTAAACAACTTCTTATTACCAGCAGTGATGATCAGTCGTAGATACATTTTTTTAGGAACTACACCGCACGTGCACCCTACGGACCAGTAGTCTCTACAGCAACTAGCACAAATATGTACTCATACTATTACTTGCCTGCAATTGAGAATTAAATCTCTAGATCGCACTTATTAAATCCCCATGGTGTTCTATCTACCTCCGCCGCAAATTCGCAGGGCCACGGATACGTTTTCGTGCACATCCGCGGCCCCTCTGGCGTTAGCCGCCCAATGGCAGCCCCTCCTTAGTTGCTGACGTCTCCTCCCCGTTTTCTTTCTCAGATAAAGCGCACCAGAAATGCAAGCCACACTGCCCTTCGCGGCCTCTAACTCCACCTGCACTACGGACTCCACGAGCCCGATATGTGAATGAAACCAGGGAAAAACGAGCACTTGGAAACATCAGGTGGTGCAGCCTCACCAGAGTCACGAAAGATAATCGAGTGGCGCATAGCCAATACCAACACTCCTCTTCCATTACTACTCCACCTCAACTACAGCGGTACAGGGAGAGGAATCTCCTCTAGCCGCAGCCCAATAACACACATCCAACGTGGCTCGACATCAACAGGCAACCTTTCGACACTTGGCTATGGCCCTTGAGTTTGGTGGAAAATGAGGAAAGAAGAAATAAAAAAACATTCCAAATAATAATCTAATACTTTTATACTCACTGGTACTGATACTACCAGAAAATATTGTCGGTATACTGCACTTTTTCAAAGTGGTGCAGTTCTCGTGTCTAATAAAACAGTCGTCTGTAAAATGTTTGGAACAAATATGATCATTTTGTTTCGGACGCCAATTCACAATATTTATGCTTTTAAACCATTATTTTAGTCTAGGTTCTGTTGGAAACCTGTTAATTAATAAACTTTTGATAATCATCTGTTGTTGGCAACTTTGTTTGTTAACAGATATGGGTAGGAAAGAACATCGTTTATCGAAGTTTATCAAAACTCAGTAATATACAGCCAAACATGTTGGTATATATGATATTAAGATTAGTAACAAAATTTTAAGTACTTGTATTATCAAATATGTAGTTTTAATTTGTTAAATATTAGCTACAAATTCACTTACTTGTGTAATGTTATACGACTTCCCTTTTGGTAACGAGTTTTACAGATTACACTCACTCTCGCTATTATTAAAAATAATTTTTAATATGTATCTAATATTATACACAATTAAACAACTTTAAAACAAAATTTAAATGTTCAAATACAGACTTTTAAATATGATAATGAGATAATAATATAAATAAGACAACAGACTTTGGCATATTATGTCAATTTTATTTTTCAAGGCATCCTTTAGTGGCGCTTCAAATTGGCACAGTCATTTTGTATGGTATAGCCAGTCCAGCGTACTTGTATATATAGAGATCAGTGGATTTAATATATAAAAAACGCACCCTCCCTGTCTCAGCGGCCCCTGCCGCTCCTATAACCTCCGCAGCTCCCGTTGCCGCCTCTGCCCCCGCAGCCCCCGCCGCTGCCGCGGTCCCACCTATGTCACTAGACATCCCCGCTACGGCCAAGCCAGCCTCTCGCTGTGCTCCAGTCCTTGCCAAGAAGCAAGTCCCGCCCCCTATCTTCCTAAGAGACAAGGCAAAATTCACTAAATTATCGAAAGCCTGCTACGACGCAGGTATTAAATATGACCGTGCCATCAACCTCGGGGAGACTATTAAAATCGTCCCCAATTCAATCGATAACTTCCGTCAACTGACCAGACTATTCACAGCCGAACGAGTTTCCTATCATATTTACGCTCTTCCGGAAGAGCGAAAAGTCAGGGTCGTCATCCGAGGCGTCCCTTTCGAATTCTCCAACGAGGAAATCCTTGAGGACCTTAAGTCCCAAGGTTTCCCCGTAGAAACCGTGCACAAAATGCACAGCAGAACAGGCAAAATGTTCAATCTTGCCCTAGTCATTCTAACAAACGTGCCGGAGGCAAAAGCCATCTTCCGGCAGGTACGCACAGTGTGTGGCCTGTCGAGAGTGAGGGTTGAGCCCCCACACAGGTGCGGATTCCCGGCGCAGTGCCACCGCTGCCAGCTATATGGTCATGCGGTGGCCAACTGCTCCGCCCCACCCAGGTGCGTTAAGTGCCTTGAACCCCACAACGAAAAGAGTGTCCTCGGCCCAAAGACGCCGAATCCCCACCCGCATGTGTCCTGTGTAAACAAACAGGCCACCCGGCAAACTACAGAGGCTGCCCTTGCGCACCTCATCCTCGCTCCAGTAGACAAGCTCCACCGCCGGTCAATGACCGCTCATTCCCGGCTCTCTACCAACGGCCCCGTCAGGGCCCTTCTCAGCCCATCCAGGGCTTCTCTCGGCCCTCTCAGTGTCCCCCTAGGCCGCCTCAGGGCATTATTCGGCCCCCTCCGGGCTTCTCTAAGCCTATGCAGCCTCCAGTCCTTCCCTGGGGTCCCAATAAGGCAGACCCACCGCGGACAACCTCCGCCCCACAACAACAATAACCACAGCCCACAATTGAAGACCTAAAAACGTTGTATTCCGCTATTAGGAACATCGACGTTGGGGAAATTGCTATGTTAGCACGCTAATTGCGCGCTGCGGTGCTGACGGTCCTGAGGGGACCTCCCTAAGGACCGTCTCCTCGCTCTTACAGAGCGTCATAATCTTTTGTGCTCGTTGTAAGTTAACTTAATTAACTTAACTTCACAATGACAGAGCAGTTTGCTCTATCAAAGTCTCACGGTCGTATCAAACTTAAGGGTTTATCGCTTGTATCCTTTAATATTCGCGGTTTGCCTAACAACCTCCCAGAGCTTAAGCTCTTTCTTCGGAATCGTGAAGCCGATTTCCTCCTCCTACAGGAAACTATTCTCAAAACTAAGGACACTAAAGGCCTTTCTATTAAAAACTTCTCTCTTCTTCGTAATGACAGACCAGACCGCCGAGGCGGCGGAACGGCCATCTATTACAAGAAGACACTTCACTGCTCGCCCATTTCTACTCTTACCAACATGGAAGCCACGGTATGCAGGCTAGCTATGACTGGACATCAGTCCATCCTCATAGCCTCCTGTTACATCCCTTCAGGAACCCATCCCCTCAAAAAAGATTTTGAGGCTATTTTATCTTTAGGCAATTCAGTTATTATGTTTAGAGATTTTAACTCCAAGCATACTGAATGGACATGCCGTACTACCTCCCCTAGTGGCAAGATACTGCTCGATATCACGCAGTCGCTTGATATTACCGTCCATAGTCCCCTCGGTATTACTCACTTTCCCGATAACACCGATCACGCCCCCGATGTACTAGATTTTGCGTTACTCCAAGGAGTTTCTCTCAACCTCAGGGCAATCGAGACACTAGACGATCTAGGATCCGATCACCAACCAGTTTCCCTCATTCTTGGCCATCAGCCACCTCCCCCAACGAACACGAAAATCTTCACTAATTGGAAGGGATTCAAGGAGTCCCTAGCTAAAGCTCTGGACTCACAGGATTCTACCATCTCCCTACCGTCGGACTTAGACAGTCCCGAAAAAATCGACGCCGCGGTCGATTCACTCTCCATCCTTATTAAATCCTCCCTTAAGGGAAAGAAAGAGTCGATCCGGTAGCTAACAATAGTGGGCTTCCCCTACATATTAGCAACCTATTAAAAGCCAAGAAAGTTGCTTTCAGGAGAGCAGCAAAATATACCACCCCCGAATATAGGCGCACGGCCAATCGTCTTAAACGAGAACTTCGTTTCCGCCTCTCTGAATTTCGAGACCTCGAAAAGAGTAAACTCACGTAGAATGTCTCTCCATCTCATGCAGCGTACTATCAGATGGCTAGAGCCCTCCGCATAGACGCTATCACCCACACTCCCCCTCTCTCACGTCCCGACGGTACGGTTGCCTTCGAGGACGAGGAAAAGGCTGAGTGCTTTGCAGATAGCATTGCCGCACAATGCTCTCCTAGCTCTCAACCCGTCGACCCCTCACACGTCCAGGCAGTGGAGGATGAGGTCCGCCACCGCAACTGACCCCCTACAGCTTCCGAACCTATCTCTGTGTCCAATGATGAGATTTCATCCCTCATCAAAGGACACGCGGCAAACTCAAGGACGGTGTGTCAAGGTTCAATTACACAGACCGACGTAGAACAAACTAAGGGTGGTTTTATCGTCACGCCGCTAGACGCGCCGTTGAGCAGCGTGCTGTTAACAGCGCGCGCTTGAACAGCGGTGCGCTATAGAACGAGATTAGTACCGCGCGTTCCGCTGCTGTGGGACAGTCGTGTACAAAATGTCTCACGTTAATGCGGTTAGAGTACTGGCTGTTTACATTTTATGGAAAAGAAGGCAACAGCGATTTAGAAGAAGAGTAGTTGATCCTTATAACGGTACAAGGTTACTGAGAGGCGAACACGTAACATCTTTCTCCGATTTACGAGAAGATAATTATAAATTTTATAAATATTTTCGCCTATCAACAAGCAGTTTCGACGAATTACTCTGCAAGTTAGAGTTTTCCTTACGACGATCCAGCTTACGTTGCATCCCCATAACTCCTGTGGAAAAATTGGCGATCACTCTAAGGTAAGTGAAATAAAAGAGTACCGAATAACTGTAAATCATATTTATTTTGCAGAACATGTTGGTGTAGGTATGTATAATTTCCGTTTTATCAGTAATTTAACAGACATAATTTTAAAAATATCGGCGAAACGTTAACATATTGACTCTCTTATTACGTCATGAAACCGTTGTTGGGGAAATTATTGTCGTCAGTTGGGGACGTATCATTTGGATAATCTACTGCAGGTTCATAGAGCTGTTCCTGTTCATTATTTGAATTATCATTATTTTCTGGTGGTGACAAAAAGCAAGGTGTCGAAGTCGTTGGAGGTGAAATCTCCATGACCAATCCTATAACCTTTGAGCGAAGCTGCAGCTTTTGATAAGCACTTAAATTATTTAAAATTTTAGCAAGAGACTCAAAAAATGATAAATCATCAGGACTTAGGCTGGAAGTGGGAGTACTTTGATTCAATATCGTTATTAATTCATTTTCAAAATTCAATTGATCGGATTTCCGTTTATTTCTCCTCTTTTGATTCCATCTGGGAGTATCATTACTATTTTCTATGCTCTCTTGTTGTCCGTGGAGCTGGAATGGAGTATTCAAGTTACTCGCAGATGTGGCTGCTTCATATGTTTCTCTATTGGTCAAATCTTCAAATACCCTAAACTGATTGTCGCTCAATGAATCTGTGACTTCATTTTCAGAAATACGATCGAGAAATATCATTTGCTCGAAAAACAGATACTTTTTGTGTTTTGCAGCGCTTCCCGATGGCGTTTTTCGCATATTCCCTTTTGTCCTAAAATAATTGTCTCTAGCCGATTTCCATCGCTGGCATATTTGTTTATCTGTAATAAAAACATATTTTTATGAACGTAATGAAAAATGGAAATACTTTTTTATTTCAGGTTTTTGGCAACGGGCTGTACTTTCTCCGATTTATCCATCGCATACAGAATGTGAATTACTACTGTAGCTAATATAGTAGATGAAGTTTGTTCTGCTGTATGGCAAAACCTTCGTCATGAATGTATACCTGACCCAACTATAGAAATGTGGCAGCGCATTAGTGAAGAATTTAAATTATATGCAAATTTTCCAAATTGTTGCGGGGCGATAGATGGTAAACATATACGTGTAATAAATCCGGCAGGTGGAGGCTCTATGTTTTATAATTATAAATATTTCTATTCTATTGTCCTTTTGGCAATGTGCGATGCGAACTATTGTTTTACCTATGTTAACACTGGATCTTGCGGAAAAAACTCAGACTCTACAATATTTCAAGAGAGTTCACTTTTTCGAAAGTTACAGAACAATACATTAAGGTTACCTGGTGTAAAAAATCGGCCGGGCACTAATATAGTAGTACCACATATCATAGTCGGTGATGGTGCATTTGGTATATCAAAGCATGTGATGAGACCTTATGTGCGATCCAACATGACTCATAAAAAGAAGGTATTTAATTATCGCTTAAGTCGTGCTAGACGGTACATAGAGTCGACGTTTGGAATAATGTCCAACAAATTCAGAGTGTTCCATACTCCTAGGAGTGTCAGTTTTCCTGTCGCAAAAAAGGTAGTTCAAGCCTGTTGCATATTGCATAATTTTGTTAGAGTACGGGATGGCTACAACGTTAATAACACATTAACTATAACGGGAATGACTGATTTAAGTGACCAATCAGATATATAATTTAGCGATATATTCGCTGATTACTTCGTATCATGGCAAGATAGATCTGTGTTCCAATTTTTTAGTTGATACCTACAACTCGGTCACATTATCTCTGCACTTCGCTCGATGACGGGGACGCGAGAGGGGCATCGCATTCCAGCGAGGTGCAGAGATATTCCGACCGTTTACCTACCTCGAAATTCAATAAATAGAACGAAATGCAGTAATATTGTCGTGCTTAGATTAATTTACCTACATATCCAAGGTACCAAGTAATATATGTAACAAAAATTATTTTATTAATAAATTTTTCTTACCTAAGTCTGTGTTGAAATTTTCACCACACAATTCCTTTCCAATTTCTTCCCATGCTTTATTTTTCGCGTCCTTATTCTTGTATGAATCATCCGCCGGGTCCCATAAACATCTTCTAAATCGTACTTCCTCAATTACTCGTCCCATATCGATGTAATTCATTTTGTGCACCACAATACCTAACGGCGCGTCTCAACGGCGTCACACTAAAACGCATACTGGATATAGAGGCGCCCGAGCGGCGCGCGCTTCGGCAGCGCCGGTGAACAACGCGCGTTTACCGAACGACGCTGCTCAACCGCGCGACTTTGAAACGCAACTATTACGCCGATACATATCCAAACGCGCGCGCACCAACAGCGCCGGCAAAACGCGTACCGATAAAACCAGCCTAACACCGCGTCGATTCAATTAACGGTTTCGCACAATACACTAAAGAATTAAGCCTAGTTATCGATTCACTAACTAATATAAGATTACTCAAGATTGTCCCTTCTAAGCACAATTATATTAATCCCGAGAGCCCAACCGGGTAACGCCTGCGTGTGCGCTGCGTGCCTCGGCGCGCGGCCTCCGTACCACACATGGGCGTGCAACTTAGAACATTATTTTGAGAACAAATTGATATCTTTTTGTGCTGCCATCTTTCGTGTGGGGCACGTAAACTAAGACTTACTTTTAACGAACTAGAGGGCACAATTATGTATTAAGTCTATGCAAAGGAAACAATCCATGTGCTACGTACATACGCAATAAACAATAATGGCGGTCGCTACTCACTAATAGTAAAGCTAATAGTATAAAAATCAAAATCACTAATAGTATAGAAATCAATTTAATATTATTCCGATTTCTAGTGCATTTATATACTGTGCTGTGTGTGTATTTAGAAAGGATAAAACCGATTGTGAAATTTACAATAACTACCGCATTTGTGATCGGATCTTTGAGGATCGTTTTTTATATCCTCGAACCAAGACTTCCCAGACCCCAGTCTTAACCTTGGTAAGTCTATTAAAAGCTTTCTCACTGTCATGTTTAATAGCAATTCTTTTAGCAGTAAGCCCTAGATTATAACGCAGGGTAAGGTTTACAATTCACACACTGGCTTAGCAATAAAAGCTTATTCACTTTTATCGGTTTCTTTGTTATATATTAAGCTTTAGTCGTATTTTTCATTAGAGTCATGTCATGTGTCCCCTCTACCAACTCTTTTTTGGAAATTTGGAAAGTATACTCAATGGTAGCATATATAATGTAATTAAAAGGAAAACTATCGCAGCAAATTAGAAATAACAAGTTGGATTAGTAAAAATTTTGTTACAACTCCATAGAAAATGACATAAAACAACATTATAACTTTGTAATGCTATTGTGAACTGTAAGAAATAAACATTTTATGAAGAAATCTTACTTACTTACTACTTTCACTTATTTTTTAGTTGGTAGTTATTGTTGTCCCTTTCGAAGTACTCATATAATGAAATAGCCTCACACAGTTTCATTTGTAATACTCTTGGTTTATGCGGGTGACCCACAGTATAATTTAGGGTAGTAACAGATTACCTAATTGGTAAAGTTTTCGATTATTACTTATAACATTATTTTGAATGATTTTAATAGAAAAAAAAGCATGTATCACAATAAAAAATATCTACATATAGAGTGTAACTTCATCTTTTTGTAAATTTTAAGTATTTGACTGCTTTATTACACACCTTAATTGCACAGATCGGCAAAGAGTACTACTTGGTAATGATTCTTGTAATAATAAAATAGATTCTGTAAACAGTTTTTATAAATGCAGAAAGTTTTTAAAACCATTACCTTGGCAGAGGGAAATAACCATGCGGGGCGAGTCCATTGGGTTTAATGGTTTAAGGTGTGGCCCGCCACGCACTTGGCCCGTACTTTTTATTTTTTATTTTGTGATGTGAATGATTACAATGAAAATACATTAATTTATTCCTTAATATTATAATAACACTTGAATGCCTCATTGGTCTAGTGTCGTAAATGCAATTGTTGACCATGAGATCCTGGGTTGGGCCAAAATCTGTTTTTGGGTATTTCTATCAAGAAATTCTCAGCAGCAGTCTGGAGATAAGAAATTAGCTGCGTTTCACCCCTCTTGCCTTGGAAAGCATGTAAAGCCGTTAGTCCTGTTTTCTCACTCTCCGGTCGTGACGAAATACCATCCCATTGGATTATGAGATGACTACGGGCACTATAAAATTTGGTCTGGAGGACATTATTATTATTATTAAATCTGTAGAAAAGTTGTGTCTGTAATTCTAATATATTTTTGAAAAAACAAGTCCAAGGAACTAAGTAAAAGGCATTGAAGCCAAATTAGTGGTTTTTTGATACTTGACAGTACCCATGGTCACGGGGGGGGGGGGATTTAAATTCATCATTGTTTTGTTAAAACTAATTTTAATGATGAAAGAATGTACATATTAACACAATTTTTTCCAAATTTAAAAAGGTTAATAAAAATTGATTTTAAGACAATTTGGTTATTGATACCTTTTTTATGGATACATCAGAAGATACACCTGATATAAAAAATAGCAGGTGATTATAGACATAAGATATTAATGCAATTACGAAAAACTTCATTCACATGTTCCTATAACATATTATATCTATGCCAAATATCAATCATCTATGTTCAATAGTCTTTGAGAATTCAAAACCAAATCTTTGACAAACAGACATAAAGAAAGATACACAGCGAGGTGACTCTAATAGTGATTGAATTTTGCTAAATTTAGAATGAAACAACATTTATCAATGTTGCTTAATTAAACCCCACGCGAGCGAAGCCGCGAGTAAAAAGCTGGTAATTATGATATATGGTATGTAGCAGTGAACAAAACAAGCCCAAGAGAGTTTTGTGTTACTTATATACTTTCACTACTATTACAGGTTTAGATGCTGAAACATTAGGAATTGAACCCACATCACTTATACCGGATGTACTTTCTTCACAAATTTCTACTACAAGATCACACGATAATCGTATAAGAGGTATTTAATTTATTTTTTTAAAAGAAGAGGCGGCGTGGAAACGAGCATGCGGCTCACCTGATGGATAGTGACTACCGCCACCCATGTAGGACCACAACACTAGGGGCATACGCATTGCCAGCTTTAAAAAAAGAGTAGGCTCATTTCTTGAAAGTCCCAAATTGTATTGGTCCAGAAAATTCTCTGGTGGTAGTATAATATTGATAAAGTCTTAATTATTGTAACTATATTCTATTACTATACCAGCAAGTGTGCGATTAGTTAAAGATTTAGTGACTGGAATTTAATAATGATAATGTCCTCCAGACCGAATTTCGGTCACTGCGGCCAGCCTCAACGGAGACTAGCCATCGGCGTGGGACAGGATTATAGTGCCCAAATGTATGCGCAAGCACAGGTGCACTATCTACTCCATCACTCTCATATTCCGATTGGACGTAAACCGACACGACCGGAGAGATATCAGGCGCAGGACCAACGGCTTTACGTATACCTTCCGAAGCACGGGGGTGATATACCGTCAATTTTCTGACTCCGGGCAGCTATTGAGAATTTCTTGATGGAAAAACCCAATAATTAATTTTTTCGCCCGACCCGGGATTCGAACCCAGGACCTCATGATCGGAAGTCGCGCCAATACAACTACTAAACCAACGAGGCAGTCAATTTTTAAGGCTGGAATTTACTATAATAATAACAAGTACAACATTAAGATTTAATATCCTGAGAATCTTTTTATAGCTGAAACAAGTCAAAAGGCTTTATATCTAAACCTGGCTCACAACTCACTAGGTAAATAACATGTGGGGTAGGCAGTTGACCAAAATTATTCCTGTATCCAAACCTAGGAACGGGTTAGTCGTGGTTGCACCTTGCTTTTGTTGCATCTGAAATAACTAGAACTTTGAGAGGAAGCACTGCAGACTCAAAACTTTTGCAGATGTAACTTCAAATTTTTGTTATCACTGGTCCGCAAGCCATGCAGTAGGAATGCTACTTTTTTGCACTGTGCACACAGCAGCACTGTGCCAGCTCCAAAAGCATTCTAATAGTATATTGCATAATATGTATAATATCATTACAATGCAGAAGTTAGAATTAAAATTCTTTAAAAAAGAGATTCCAATACAATCAGGTCTACGCTGTCATTATTTCATCTGATCTCTATATGATTATCTGTTTGGCATACTTTTTTCAGATACATTGATTAAAAGAAAATGTACAGATAAAACATAAAGAAAATGTTAAACAAAATAATGATTTCAAAAAACAAAATATAAGACAAAAAAGTCAAGTAACAGCAGCAGAAAAAATTGAAGCTTTACGATTTTGTGCAAGTGTACGTATATATACTTTGTTAAATAACATTCAATATTGAAATTATTTTTTGTAAGATATCTTTTTATCGCATATTTAGTATTTACTTGTATTTCCTCTTGTGTCAAACATTTTATTGCTTCTTATTATTTAAAAAGTGCTCATAACATTTTATTTCTTTGCAGAAAATAAGTTGCTGCCACAAGAATGTGAAGATACGGCAGATATACTACTCCTGTTTGATCAATTGTTTGATTCTTTTAATGGAGGTTCCTGTAAGAAAACATACAGGATCTATAAAAATTGTGTAAAACCAAATTCATTGTTTAAGTTAGTAGTTAAGTGTTATTTTGTGATTATTGATTTTAATATGTCTGCCTTTTAATATTTTATTGCACCATCTCTTATGCAATCTTTGAGGGTCTGAACTATGTACAATTAACTTGATCAACAAATTTATGATAAGGGTCCTTACTTTTTATGTTTATGTCATGTTGGAAATTTTAATTTGATATTTATTAACAATTTAATGACTCGAAATATCCCATTTAGGGGGAATCATTGGTCAAATGTTTTTATTTATTTTTGTTATAATCTCCTCAACACATTATGAAGTTCTGTGAAAGTTGCAAAAACGTTTTTCTTGAAACTACAAATTTGATGTATTTGCTTGGTGTGGGGTTGTCTTACAAAGATCATCATTACAATTATTACATCAATTACATACTATATTAATTTTTGTAATTGCTTGTATGTGTGGTCGTAATAACGTCGACGGAAGTGACTTTCTATTGTATATTAAAGTATTCTATGGTATGTTATAATACATGTATGAAATGCTCATTTTGTAGAAAAAAATATATTGATTTACACATGTAAACAATGGTATAGTGGGCATAAGAAAGTCACTTTTGTAAATTATTTGTATTTTAAAAAAGTGTAGTTATTACACACATTTAAAAAAATAGTTATGTTACCAAAATATAATAACGTTATCAAGTACATATTTTAAAGATTAATAATGCTGCTCCAAAATGTATCTTTTAATATTAAGTAAAAGATGCAACAATTAATTGATACTAATTCTTAAAATTATCGAAGAGGAGCAAACCTTTGGAGAGGATTCAATTATCAGTGTGCTCTTAAATGGGAAGTAGGGTAAGCAGTAGTAATGTTGGCCCTCCCTCAATGATTGGCCTCTCGAATGTAAAATCAATATAT